>OX422222.1:383917506-384325825 GCA_949130495.1 Sambucus nigra
AAGTTTGGTAACCCAAGAACACCATTGATGTTGTTCAACCCTTTGTGAAGTGGACCGCTTCTTCCTCTTCATTGCAGCCCTACTGGACAGGGATAGTTCCAGCCGCCAACCCTACTAGAAAGGGATATTCCAGCCGCGACTACAGAATCCGATACCCGAGGGTAATTCTTAGTCAACCTGTATTTCATTGTAATCCGATTGTAAACCGTCTTTTACAAATTATAGTGATATACAAATGGTTTTGCCCCTGTGGGGGATTTTTCCTTAAACTTTGTGTGTTGAATATCTTGTGCATGATTTCATATTTTTTCAATCACACCTAGTTGCATGATTAGGGTTAATTTGGGTTAAAATTGGTATTTATTATATTATTTCTTAATTGAACGCAAGCGCCAACTCTCTCAAATTGGTATCAGAGCAGGTTACGTTAATTTATCGCGTATTCCTATTTTCCGCAAAAATTTGTGTGATATTGATTTTTTAAAATCAGTTTTATGAAAAATCGCAATTTTTCAATGGAACGCCCATTTAATGAGGAGCCTATTTTTGAAAAATTTCACGACCGTGCTGAAAAATTAAAAAGTTTGAATTTGAAACTTTGCAAAAGAATTAAAGTTTTGGAAAAAGAAAATTATCTCTTTAAAAGTAAGATTGAATATTTGCAAGAGTTTCAAACTCAAAGTGATATTTGTCGTGAGCACTTTGGTAATTTGTGTACTGATTTTGATTCTTTAAGAATTGCCAAAAAGAAGAGTGATGAGAGAGTCCTAGTTTTAGAGAAGGAATTGGAGGACTTAAAAAATTCTAGGGTTCCCGTTTGTGCCGTCGAGGATAAAAAATTAATCGATGATTTTACGGCACACGAAAAGACTCTTAGGAATAAGTTTGTTTTAATTGAGGGGGAGCGTGATAAACTGTTAAGTTTAATTGATAATTTGAAGAAGGCGTCCCTTAATTTGGAAGAGTCTAATTCTTTGCTTGAGTCAAAAATTTTGAAGTTAAAAAATGATTTGACAGACTCAAGTAGGTTTGATAGTGATGGTAATGGATCATCGTGTTCTCATGCTTCTAATGCTAAAGCGAAAACCATTATTTATTTTAGAGGGTCAACTAATTCCAAGGACGCTAGAAAAGATCACACTTTCGGTGTCATCCCACCCGTTTACACATGCTCATATTGTGGTAGGAATGGTCACCTTAGGCGATTTTGTTTTGATCTTGGAAGAGGTCCTAGGGATTCGAAGTCTAGTATTTTGTTGGTTCCCAAAACCCCTTGTCGACGTGTTTCATCCATTTGGGTTAGGAAATCACTTTTGGAGGAACTAGATTTTAGACAAGTTGATTCCCGTTTGCTTGCACATGATTCTTCTCTTGCCATATCATATAGATGATTGTGTTTGCATGTTTGTCATACGCTAGTTATGCTTTTTGATATATTTTTGCTAGCATTGTGACATGTACTTTTTGTATATATTTTTTTGAAAAATTTTGAAAAATACAAAAAGATTTTTTTTGTTGCACTGTTTATGGATGAACACTTTGGATGACCGAGTCACAACATCATTCCATTATTTTCATGTGACTATTTGATAGTGTTTTGAGACAATAGGTCAATTCATCCTTGTGCTTTATAATGTTTGGAGTTATTAAGATGTAATTAAGTGTTACTTCCTACATATTTGACTCACTTTATCCTTTATTGCACACATGCACGAATTTGTTTGATTATTGTGCTTGTCTTATCACATCTTGGTTGGGTGTTTTTACTTTAATCCTGTCCTTAAAACGAACCAAGCGCGATAATTTTTTATAAGGAAATTGTGCATATAAAAACCGTTTTGTGAGTTTGTGTGCTTTCTTTAAAAACGGGGAAGGGCTGCGAAAGGTTCATTTTACCTTTGCGAATACTAAGCCACCGTTAAATTGGACCTAAAAAATTGAGGAATTTTATTATCCGAGGTCCAAAGAGGTTAAAAGAGCCCGAAAAAATTAAAAGTCAATAAAAAGATATTCATGCCAAAAAGGGGCCATTTAGGTTTTTGCACCAATTCTCCAAAGTTTGAGAATTTAGATTACCTCTACAAGAAAATATATATGAGGGAGTTTGGTTGGAGAATTTAAAACGGGGTTGCACGTCCTTGAAATTCTTGAAAATGCGCTATATAGTATTGGACGTTATTGGTGTGGAAATCATTTGACTTTGATTTGTTGATTTGTATAAGACGATGTCATCTAAATTCAACAATTTTTTTTTCACCTAAGGATACCTTTGATGTTCATTCGTTAGGAGTACTTGTATGCATCGTGCACATATGATTGATTGAGTTGATTTACCTATCGAATGTGTTCACACCCATTCATTCCGTTTCCATGACTTGGTTGTTTGAGTCTAAATCCATGGTGTGATTTTTGTATCATGGTTTACATTTTTTTTCAAAATGGTATCTATTTTTTGTATAAAAAATTGAAAAAAAAATCAAAAATAGTTTGTGTATTTTTTGTATACCGTGACACCCCGATTTTGCTTGTTTGATTCATTCTTCTTATTTGTCTATTTGGGGACATAATAAAAAGGGGGAGAAAGAATTATCATTTTATGGGGGAGTTTGAATTTTGGGGGAGTTTTGAGATTTGACTTATGCTTATCATATATTGGTATCTATGTTTATCTCATTTCAAACTCGATACGTCACTTGGTATTTTTTTTCTTTATCTCATGTGTGTAGGTACTACATTGATGATCTCTGAATTGCACACCCTGATGAGAAAAGATTTGAGATTCCTGAAGATTTGAAGAACAAATGATGAAGACTATTCATTTGTACCTTTTCCAGTTTTGGGTTCATGGGAGAGTAGATTTGTATAGGCAATTTCGTATTTGATAATTCGTATTTTTTATGTATGTACCGGCATAGACATAGGGGGAGATTTGTAAGGACATTTTTCTCTTGTCCAACATGTTACATTTATGTATGTCGTACGCCGCTACATTTGGCACGTCACCTCAGGATCTCACATGGCGGCCTCAATCCGAATTCCGGGAATCAAGCATTCAACATCTCTATTAATATGTCACACATCTGCCTCAACGACTTCACGGTCCAAGATTTTAGGGACTTAATGCAAGTGGTACGCAAGGGAAGTCAAAACAGTGAAAAAAGGCACGATAGGAGAGTTCAAGGGAATTTTTATAATTTTACATCCATAGTTTGGAGGTCTGGTCAACTAGAAAGTTGAAGAGCTCGCCACAATGAAGATACTGGAAAAAACAGCACCTCAATCCGAGCTACGGTGAAGGAGTTATGACCTTTTGAAGATGGAGAAAATTCCTTAAAGAATGCTATTTTTTTTGTACGCTGGATAGAATTTTAGAGTTTTAAGAACGTGGGACTCTTCATATTTTTTCCTATAAATACCAACTTCGGGGGAGTTATTTTGCAAGACTTTAGAAGACTTTTTTGAGAGTCCAAATTACACTAGTCTTCATATTTTTTGAGTCCCAAGACTCATGTTTTGATTTGAAATTTTGAGTTTTGTTCATAAATTGGTATATATGTTTGTCTCATTTCAAACTCGATATGTCACTTGGTATTTTGCTTTGTCTCATGTGTGCAGGTACTACTTTGATAACTGAATTGCACACCCTGATGAGAAAAGCGTTAAGATCCCTGAAGATTTGAAGATCAAACGATACAGTCTTATTCACTTGTACTCTTTCAGTTTTGGGTTCATGGAAGGGTAGATTTGTATAGGCAATTATTTATGATTGATAATTCGGATGTTTGTTTTTATGTATGTACCGGCATAGACATAGGGGGAGATTTGTAAGGACATTTTTGTCCGTTAGCATTTTATATGTCGTACGCCGTTACACCGTTGAGGAAATTCAAGAACCATATGATCATCAACGGATCCGAATATCAAAAGGAGAAAAGAAATCAAGGGAACAGACCGGACCGATCCGGGCCAGATAAAAGAACCGATCCGGTTCATCCGGACCGATCCGCCTAAAGGGACCGGACCGATCCGCTTGCTGAGGTGAAGCCAGTGTGCCCCAGATCCATAGCGAACCGATGAAGCCAAAATGCCGAACCGATGCCAACCGGATGGATCCGTCTTCAAAAAGGAACCGATCCGATGTCACCGGACCGATCCGCCTAAAGAGGCCGGACCGATCCGACGAGGATAAATCCAAACAGATCGTGTTCAGATCATGTTTCGAATTTTAGGGCTCAAGTTCTCCTATTTAATCCCACTACGGGAATTGGTTTTTCCAAGACTTTTCAACGATTATCAGAGCATATCAACCCTAAAGTCTTCACCTATTGAGTCCTATGATTCTAGGTTTTTAGATTCACACATCTTCCATATCTATGTGAATCAAGTTTGGTAACCCAAGAACACCATTGATGTTGTTCAACCCTTTGTGAAGTGGACCGCTTCTTCCTCTTCATTGCAGCCCTACTGGACAGGGATAGTTCCAGCCGCCAACCCTACTAGAAAGGGATATTCCAGCCGCGACTACAGAATCCGATACCCGAGGGTAATTCTTAGTCAACCTGTATTTCATTGTAATCCGATTGTAAACCGTCTTTTACAAATTATAGTGATATACAAATGGTTTTGCCCCTGTGGGGGATTTTTCCTTAAACTTTGTGTGTTGAATATCTTGTGCATGATTTCATATTTTTTCAATCACACCTAGTTGCATGATTAGGGTTAATTTGGGTTAAAATTGGTATTTATTATATTATTTCTTAATTGAACGCAAGCGCCAACTCTCTCAAATTGGTATCAGAGCAGGTTACGCTAATTTATCGCGTATTCCTATTTTCCGCAAAAATTTGTGTGATATTGATTTTTTAAAATCAGTTTTATGAAAAATCGCAATTTTTCAATGGAACGCCCATTTAATGAGGAGCCTATTTTTGAAAAATTTCACGACCGTGCTGAAAAATTAAAAAGTTTGAATTTGAAACTTTGCAAAAGAATTAAAGTTTTGGAAAAAGAAAATTATCTCTTTAAAAGTAAGATTGAATATTTGCAAGAGTTTCAAACTCAAAGTGATATTTGTCGTGAGCACTTTGGTAATTTGTGTACTGATTTTGATTCTTTAAGAATTGCCAAAAAGAAGAGTGATGAGAGAGTCCTAGTTTTAGAGAAGGAATTGGAGGACTTAAAAAATTCTAGGGTTCCCGTTTGTGCCGTCGAGGATAAAAAATTAATCGATGATTTTACGGCACACGAAAAGACTCTTAGGAATAAGTTTGTTTTAATTGAGGGGGAGCGTGATAAACTGTTAAGTTTAATTGATAATTTGAAGAAGGCGTCCCTTAATTTGGAAGAGTCTAATTCTTTGCTTGAGTCAAAAATTTTGAAGTTAAAAAATGATTTGACAGACTCAAGTAGGTTTGATAGTGATGGTAATGGATCATCGTGTTCTCATGCTTCTAATGCTAAAGCGAAAACCATTATTTATTTTAGAGGGTCAACTAATTCCAAGGACGCTAGAAAAGATCACACTTTCGGTGTCATCCCACCCGTTTACACATGCTCATATTGTGGTAGGAATGGTCACCTTAGGCGATTTTGTTTTGATCTTGGAAGAGGTCCTAGGGATTCGAAGTCTAGTATTTTGTTGGTTCCCAAAACCCCTTGTCGACGTGTTTCATCCATTTGGGTTAGGAAATCACTTTTGGAGGAACTAGATTTTAGACAAGTTGATTCCCGTTTGCTTGCACATGATTCTTCTCTTGCCATATCATATAGATGATTGTGTTTGCATGTTTGTCATACGCTAGTTATGCTTTTTGATATATTTTTGCTAGCATTGTGACATGTACTTTTTGTATATATTTTTTTGAAAAATTTTGAAAAATACAAAAAGATTTTTTTTGTTGCACTGTTTATGGATGAACACTTTGGATGACCGAGTCACAACATCATTCCATTATTTTCATGTGACTATTTGATAGTGTTTTGAGACAATAGGTCAATTCATCCTTGTGCTTTATAATGTTTGGAGTTATTAAGATGTAATTAAGTGTTACTTCCTACATATTTGACTCACTTTATCCTTTATTGCACACATGCACGAATTTGTTTGATTATTGTGCTTGTCTTATCACATCTTGGTTGGGTGTTTTTACTTTAATCCTGTCCTTAAAACGAACCAAGCGCGATAATTTTTTATAAGGAAATTGTGCATATAAAAACCGTTTTGTGAGTTTGTGTGCTTTCTTTAAAAACGGGGAAGGGCTGCGAAAGGTTCATTTTACCTTTGCGAATACTAAGCCACCGTTAAATTGGACCTAAAAAATTGAGGAATTTTATTATCCGAGGTCCAAAGAGGTTAAAAGAGCCCGAAAAAATTAAAAGTCAATAAAAAGATATTCATGCCAAAAAGGGGCCATTTAGGTTTTTGCACCAATTCTCCAAAGTTTGAGAATTTAGATTACCTCTACAAGAAAATATATAAGAGGGAGTTTGGTTGGAGAATTTAAAACGGGGTTGCACGTCCTTGAAATTCTTGAAAATGCGCTATATAGTTTTGGACGTTATTGGTGTGGAAATCATTTGGCTTTGATTTGTTGATTTGTATAAGACAATGTCATCTAAATTCAACAATTTTTTTTTTCACCTAAGGATACCTTTGATGTTCATTCGTTAGGAGTACTTGTATGCATCGTGCACATATGATTGATTGAGTTGATTTACCTATCGAATGTGTTCACACCCATTCATTCCGTTTCCATGACTTGGTTGTTTGAGTCTAAATCCATGGTGTGATTTTTGTATCATGGTTTACATTTTTTTCAAAATGGTATCTATTTTTTGTATAAAAAATTGAAAAAAAAATCAAAAATAGTTTGTGTATTTTTTGTATACCGTGACACCCCGATTTTTCTTGTTTGATTCATTCTTCTTATTTGTCTATTTGGGGACATAATAAAAAGGGGGAGAAAGAATTATCATTTTATGGGGGAGTTTGAATTTTGGGGGAGTTTTGAGATTTGACTTATGCTTATCATATATCGGTATCTATGTTTATCTCATTTCAAACTCGATACGTCACTTGGTATTTTTTTTCTTTATCTCATGTGTGTAGGTACTACATTGATGATCTCTGAATTGCACACCCTGATGAGAAAAGATTTGAGATTCCTGAAGATTTGAAGAACAAATGATGAAGACTATTCATTTGTACCTTTTCCAGTTTTGGGTTCATGGGAGGGTAGATTTGTATAGGCAATTTCGTATTTTTTATGTATGTACCGGCATAGACATAGGGGGAGATTTGTAAGGACATTTTTCTCATGTCCAACATGTTACATTTATGTATGTCGTACGCCGCTACATTTGGCACGTCACCTCACGATCTCACATGGCGGCCTCAATCCGAATTCCGGGAATCAAGCATTCAACATCTCTATTAATATGTCACACATCTGCCTCAACGACTTCACGGTCCAAGATTTTAGGGACTTAATGCAAGTGGTAGGCAAGGGAAGTCAAAACAGTGAAAAAAGGCACGATAGGAGAGTTCAAGGGAATTTTTGTAATTTTACATCCATAGTTTGGAGGTCTGGTCAACTAGAAAGTTTAAGAGCTCGCCACAATGAAGATACTGGAAAAAACGGCACCTCAATCCGAGCTACAGTGAAAGAGTTATGACCTTTTGAAGATGGAGAAAATTCCTTAAAGAATGCTATTTTTTTTGTACGGTGGATAGAATTTTAGAGTTTTAAGAACGTGGGACTCTTCATATTTTTTCCTATAAATACCAACTTCGGGGGAGTTGTTTTGCAAGACTTTAGAAGTCGTTTTTGAGAGTCCAAATTACACTAGTCTTCATATTTTTTGAGTCCCAAGACTCATGTTTTGATTTAAAATTTTGAGTTTTGTTCATAAATTGGTTATATGTTTGTCTCATTTCAAACTCGATATGTCACTTGGTATTTTACTTTGTCTCATGTGTGTAGGTACTACTTTCATAACTGAATTGCACACCCTGATGAGAAAAGCGTAAAGATCCCTAAAGATTTGAAGATCAAACGATGCAGTCTTATTCACTTGTACTCTTTCAGTTTTGGGTTCATGGAAGGGTAGATTTGTATAGGCAATTATTTATGATTGATAATTCGGATGTTTGTTTTTATGTATGTACCGGCATAGACATAGTGGGAGATTTGTAAGGACATTTTTGTCCGTTAGCATTTTATATGTCGTACGCCGTTACACCGTTGAGGAAATTCAAGAATCATATGCTCATCAACAGATCCGAATATCAAAAGGAGAAAAGAAATCAAGGGAACAGACCGGACCGATCCGGGCCAGATAAAAGAACCGATCCGGTTCATCCGGACCGATCCGCCTAAAGGGACCGGACCGATCCGCTTGCTGAGGTGAAGCCAGTGTGCCCCGGATCTATAGCGAACCGATGAAGCCAAAATGTCGAACCGATCCGATGCCAACCGGATGGATCCGTCTTCAAAAAGGAACCGATCCGATGTCATCGGACCGATCCGCCTAAAGAGGCCGGACCGATCCGACGAGGATAAATCCAAACAGATCGTGTTCAGATCATGTTCCGAATTTTAGGGCTCAAGTTCTCCTGTTTAATCCCACTACGGGAATTGGTTTTTCCAAGACTTTTCAACGATTATCAGAGCATATCAACCCTAAAGTCTTCACCTATTGAGTCATATGATTCTAGGTTTTTAGATTCACACATCTTCCATATCTATGTGAATCAAGTTTGGTAACCCAAGAACACCATTGATGTTGTTCAACCCTTTGTGAAGTGGACCGCTTCTTCCTCTTCATTGCAGCCCTACTGGACAGGGATAGTTCCAGCCGCCAACCTTACTGGAAAGGGATATTCCAGCCGCGACTACAGAATCCGATACCCGAGGGTAATTCTTAGTCAACCTGTATTTCATTGTAATCCGATTGTAAACCGTCTTTTACAAATTATAGTGATATACAAATGGTTTTGCCCCTGTGGGGGATTTTTCCTTAAACTTTGTGTGTTGAATATCTTGTGCATGATTTCATATTGTTTCAATCACACCTAGTTGCATGATTAGGGTTAATTTGGGTTAAAATTGGTATTTATTATATTATTTCTTAATTGAACGCAAGCGCCAACTCTCTCAGCAGGATACTCTTTATGGAAGTCACCTACGTGAATAAGAAGGGGGCCACTTCGATGAGAATAATGAAAGAAAATTTCTCTAAAATACTCACTGAACCAAGTGGTGTTCATGGCTAAAATGAACACAAATGTGAGAACCAACTGTGTTTAAGAATTATTGTGGGAATACTTTTGTCTAGGTTTATAGAAACGGTTGATGGTTCAAAGACCTGAATTCTACTGATTAACCAAGCAAATCCGATGGTATATCACTAAGGAAAGTTCAAGGCCACTAGGCTACTTCTCCCGATGCAATAAATCTTCAGTTTTACTCAGCATGTGTTTGCATTTGCATTAGCATATGTTCTCTTTTTATTTATAGCGATATATCATTCATGTGGGGAATTTTTGGAAAATTGGACTTAAAGTTGGACCTAAAGTTAGACTTAAAAGCTGTCCAAATTTTTTAGGTCAGAATTGTGAGCAACTTTAAGCTCAAATTTAGGTAGGACCCATATTACGATATACGACCGTGTTCTCCTCCGCAAGGATATTAACGTAGTATATTTACATGTCCAATTCCATTAAGTTATGAATGACAAATATGTCCCCGAAGTGACTCAAAAAATAATGAAAGTTCATGAGTTGGGTATGTTTTAACTATTTTCCCACATTGGAAGAGTAGTGGAAAATTGATGAGTTAATAACATCCCAAGTATGGATTAAGGCTTAGATGCCTTTGGGGTATCCCAACTCTTTGAAGGGGTGTAAGGACATATTTTCATAGGTCCGTTATCAATTTATTATGTCATATACCGCTACACCGTCAAAGAGCATTCAAGAGACATCTACATCAAAGACGAATCTCCATTACTCAAGTTCTTCATCATTCAAGACTCCGCGAAGTTTACTTTGGTAAGGTTATGTTTAAAATACCTTAACTTTGCACTTAGAGCTTTTGGGATATTTTTTACAAAATATTTTTCTATAGATTTTGTTTCGGAAACCTTTCCGTAAAAAAATCATAACTAATTCATACAAAATCAGAATGATACGAAATTGGCGGCCACGCGTTCGTATCGAAATTTTCTACAGGCTCGCATGGAATCTCGCTTGATAGGTTGTTCGAATGACTTGAAATTGTCATTCGAACGACATAGCATGTCGTTAGATATCGTTCGAATGACTTTTGTCCTTCATTCGAGCGACTTGCTGATCTCGTTCGAACGAGCTCTATTTTTGAAGTGGCATGATTTTCTATAAAATCTAATTATTTGGTTCCGTTTTTATTAAGAAGTCACATCGTTTTGACGAACAGAAAAACTGCAAAAGCAGAATCCTTTTTGGCCTCTTCCTTTAGGGTTTTAATCCCTTTTTGTTTTCAATTCACAAAACTCCCATATGCTTTAGTGAATTGTTTTGGTGTTCAAGAACACAAATTTTGCCCTTGTTTATTCTTTGTGGGGAGAGATCTGCAACCGACAGCCGCGTGCTATTGTGGAGGGAGTCCATGTGAAGATTTCAGACTGCGTGTATAGGATTGCGGTCCTTGTGGTATAGCTGCGCGTGAACCACTGCAGATTTTTAGCCATTGCTTTGAAGGTTTCACGAAGACACCGTGCGTTACTCTTATGGGCGAAAGCAAGATGGTATGTAAGTCAATGGTCTTGTAAACTTTTCAAAGTTCTAGAAATAAAAGGTTTTGCCCTGCGGTGATTTTCCTTAAGCTTGTGTCGCATGCTTTATTTATTTTATGGTTTGAAACACGCACACATGCAGTTGAATGATTTGGGGCTGATTTATTTTGGTTTAAAAATAGACACTAATTAAATAAGTGTGCCAACGTAGAAAGTTGCAAATTTAATCAATTATCACACAGTCGCACTCTTCTCAAATTGGTATCAGACCAGGTTATACTAATTTATTGCGTATTCCTATTTTCCGCAAAATTGTGTGATATTGTTTTTTTTTAGAAAAATCAATTTTGTCAAAAATCGCAATTTTTCAATGGAACGCCCATTTAATGAGGAGCCTATTTTTGAAAATGTTCACGACCGTGCTGAAAAATTAAAAAGTTTGAATTTTGAAACTTTGCAAAAGAATTAAAGTTTTGGAAAAAGAAAATTCTCTCTTTAAAAGTAAGATTGAATATTTGCAAGCATTTCAAACTCAAAATGATATTTGTCGTGAGCACTTTGGTAATTTGTGCATTGATTTTGATTCTTTAAAAATTGCCAAAAAGAAGAGTGATGAGAAAGTCCTAGTTTTAGAGAAGGAATCAAAGGACGTAAAAAATTCTAGGGTTCCGGTATGTGCCGTCGAGGATAAAAAATTAATCGATGATTTTACGGCATGTGAAAAGACTCTTAGGGATAAGTTTATTTTAATTGAGGGGGAGCGTGATAAACTGTTATGTTTAATTGAAAATTTGAAAAAGAAATCCCTGTCTTTGGAAGAGTCTAATTCTGTGCTTGAGTCAAAAATTTTGAAGTTAAAAAATGATTTAACTGACTCAACTAGGTTTGATAGTGATGGTAATGTCTCATCTTGTTCTTATGCTTCTAGTGCTAAAGCCAAAATCATTATTTGTTTTAGAGGGTCAACCGTTCCAAAGGATGTTAGAAAAGATCACACTTTAGGTGTCGTTCCACCCGTTTACACATGTTCATATTGTGGTAGGAAAGGTCACCTTAGGCTGTTTTGTTTTGATGTTGGAAAATGTCTTAGGAAGTTTATGTCTAGTGTTCCCGTGGTTCCCAAATCCCCTACACGACGTTTCACATCTATTTGGGTTAGGAAATCACTTTTGGATACGCTAGATTTTAGAATAGTTGATTCTCGTTTGCTTGCACATGATTCTTCTCTTGCTATATCATATAGATGATTGTGTTCGCATGTTTGTCATACACTAGTTGTGATTTCATGATATATATTTGCTAGTGTGTTGACATGTACTTTTTGTATATATTTTTTTTGTTTTGAAAAATTTTGAAAAATATAAAAAGATTTTATTTTGATAAAAAGTTTGAGAAAATCCAAAAATATTTTTGTATTTTGTTTGCACCGTTTATGGATGAAGACTTAGGATGACCGAGTCACAACATCATTCCATTTTACATGTGACTATTTGATAGTGTTTTGAGACAATAGGTCAATTCATCCTTGTGCTTTATAATGTTTGGAGTCATTAAGATGTAATTAAGTGTTACTTCCTACATGTTTGACTCATGTTTCCTTTATTTCACACATGCACGGATTTGTTTGATTATTGTGCTTGTCTTATCATATGTTGGTTGGGTGTTTTCACTTTAATCCTGTCCTTAAAACGAACCAAGCGCGATAAATTTTGATAAGGAAATTGTGCATATAAGAACCGTTTTGTGAGTTTGTGTGCTTTGTTTGAAAACGGGGAAGGGCTGCGAAAGGTTCATTTTGCCTTTGCGAAAACTAAGCCACCGTTAAATTGGAGCTAAAAATGGAGGAATTTTATTATCCGGGGTCCAAAGAGGATTACAAGAGCCCGAAAAAATTTAAAAGCAATAAAAAGAAATTCATGCCAATTATGGGACATTTAGTTTTTTGCACCAATTCTCCAAAGTTTGAGAATTTAGTTTATTCACCTCTAAAAGAAAATATACATGAGGGAGTTTGGTTGGATAATTAAAACGGGTTTGCAGGTCCTTAAAAGTCTTGAAAATGCGCTAAATATTTTTGGACGTTATTGGTGTGGAAATCATTTGACTTTGATTTGTTGATTTGCATAAGACGATGTCATCTAAATTCAACAAATTTTTACACCTAAGGATTCTTTTGACGTTCATTCGTTAGGGGTACACGTATTCATCATGCACATATGATTGATTGAGTTGATTTACCTATCGAATGTGTTCACACCCATTCATTTTGTTTCCATGACTGGGTTGTTTGAGTTTAAATCCATGGTGTGATTTTTGTATCATTTTTTTTCAAAGTGGTATCTTATTTTTGTATGAAAAATTAACAAATCCAAAAATAGTTTGTGAAATTTGTGAGATACTCCTTTGCATACGCGTAGCTTGATCTTTGTTTGCTATGAATTTTGTCGTGACACTCCATGTTTTGATTTTTTTTCTTCTTATCTGTCTATTTGGGGACATCATAAAAAGGGGGAGAAAGAATTATCATGTTATGGGGGAGTTTTTGCATTATGGGGGAGATTTGATTATTAATGCTTTATTCTAATATCATTTCAAACTCGATGCGTCACGAAGGCTTTTGCTTTATCTCATGTGTGTAGGTACAAAATTGAAGATTGATATGTTGCACACCCTAATGAGAAAAGCTTTGAGATTTGAGGAAGATGATTGAAGAACTGTTTTGAAGTCTTGCAAATTTATTCATGGGAGGGTAGATTTGTATAGGCAATTTGGTATTTGATAATTCGGATTTTTTATGTATGTACCGGCATAGACATAGGGGGAGATTTGTAAGGACATATTTTCATAGGTCCGTTATCAATTTATTATGTCATATACCGCTACAACGTCGAAGAGCATTCAAGAGACATCTACATCAAAGACGGATCTGAATTACTCAAGTTATTCATCATTCAAGACTCCGCAAAGTTTACTTTGGTAAGGTTATGTTTTAAATACCTTAACTTTTCACTTAGAGCTTTTGGGATATTTTTTACAAAATATTTTTCTAAAGATTTTGTTTTCGGACACCTTTCCGTAAAAAAATCATAACTAATTCATAAAAAATCAGAATAATACGAAACTGGCGGCCACGCGTTCGTATCGAAATTTTCTATAGGCATGAGTGGAATCTCGCTTGATAGGTCATTCGAACGACCTGAAATTGTCATTCTAACGACATAGCATGTCGTTAGATATCGTTCAAACGAATTTTGTCCTTCATTCGAGCAACTTGCTGATCTCGTTCGAACGAGCTCTATTTTCGAGGCGACGTGATTTTCTATAAAATCTAATTATTTGGTTCCGTTTTCATTAAGAAGTCACAGCATTTTGACGAACAGAAAAACTGCAAAAGCAGAATCCTTTTTGGCCTCTTCCATTAGGGTTTTAATCCCTTTTTGTTTTCAATTCACAAAACTCCCCTATGCTTTAATGAATTGTTTTGGTGTTCAAGAACACAACTTTTGCCCTTGTTTATTCTTTAAGGGGAGAGCTCTACAACCGACAGCTGCATGCGATTGTGGAGGGAGTCCTTGTGAAGATTTCAGACTGCGTGTCTAGGATTGTGGTCCTTGTGGTATAGATGCGCGTGAACCACTGCAGATTTCTAGTCGTTGCTTTGAAGGTTTGACGAAGACACCGTGCGTTACTCTTGTGGGCGAAAGCAAGATGGTATCTAAGTCAATGGTCTTGTAAACTTTTCAAAGTTCTAGAAATAAAAGGTTTTGCCCTGCGGGGATTTTCCCTTAAGCTTGTGTCGCATGCTCTATTTATTTCATGGTTTGACACATGCACACACGCAGTTGAATGATTTGGGGCTGGTTTATTTTGGTTTAAAAATAGATACTAATTAAATAAGTGTGCCAACGTAGAAAGTTGCGAATTTAATCAATTATCACACAGTCGCACTCTTCTCAAGGGGAGATGACCTACACTATGCATGTGTTGGGTTTGGGCCAAAATCCCACACATGCGCGTGCGCGCCATCCGGACGGCCGACCGGATCGACTCGGCTTGGTTCGGTTCGGTTCGGTTCGGAATTGTAACCCAACAATCAATAGTTAATTAACTGTTAGATGGCAATTAAATGTCAACAGTTAAAAACATTTTGACTGTTCCCAACAGTCAAAACCAAGGCTATAAATAAAATCCATTCCCTCCAGTTTTGATTGCTGTAAAAAAAAAACCTCCAGAAATAATTTCGAAAATGCTACTGCATTCTTTCCTTCACCCAAAAAAATATTTTCTTCATTTCTACATATCATGCTACTGTTCCGGTTGAGTATTAACACATATTTGTGTTCGTTGTGATTATTTATTATTGTGCTACATAAGTAATTCTGGAAATCCGTTCTATCTTGGGAGGCAATTATTCAATAACCTTTTAGCACATTGGAGGGAATGAATTTGCCTTAAGGAGACTGTTCTACAGGGCTCAAATTTATCCTTTTATTTATGTTTTAATTCTGCAATATCAAGTAAGTCCTTTTACTTCTGTAATTTCATTTTAATTCACTAATAATTATTTCTTTAATAATTCTATACTTTTTTATAATTAAATAATATACATGACAATTCGCTGCTTAGACTCTGATTTATTTTGTTTCATTTTTGCTACGGAAAAAGAAACGGTGAGAATTTTTAAGATGAAGAGCTAGTTCATCCTTGGAGTGCCTCTTTGTTTAGACAAGTGGCACCCGTTGGGTTGCAATTCCAAAAACTCCAACCGGTTGGAAAAACGTTGGATTCGGGTGTTGGATCTTCCTCTACACCTGTGGGGGGAGGAGATGTTCCATGCTATAGGTAATTGTTGTGGGGGCTTTTTAAATATTGATGAGGAGACCTAATAAGCTGAAGAACTCTAGTGGGATCATATTCTTGTTGAAGGAAAAAGGCCTTTACCAGAGTTGGTGACGATTAAAACTAGTGCGTTGGCATTTGAGCTACATATTTAGGACAAGAATACGGGTAGGTGATATTATGGAGGCAATGATATATGTCCACATAAGGGGAATATAGAACTTGACGTGGGGTTTAAAGCGAAAAAGAAAAACATCTGGCTGAGAAGAAGTCTCGGGTGGAGATGAAGCGGTGCAATGGAGATGGATCATCAGCGAGTATGTTGATAAGAGATGGAGTGTTGTCTAACTCCATTGGTAGAAAGGAGGGGTAAGGTACGAACAAGACTACTACTGTTGGTTGTTATAAACGTTCTGCAGAGACCAAAACGTGAGCTCCAGCAGCTCCGATTATTTCGGTCATCATTCTCAAAAATAAGCAAGTGGTCCAGTGTACTGATTCTAATGTTGATTCTTAGGAGGTTGAGTGTGTGACGTGAAAGACCAAGTTGGATAAGATAGTCACGGTTAGTATGATGGTTGAAGATTCTCTGGTAGCTAAGGTTTACCCCTAGGCAAAAGCTGTTTTGGTGTCTTGTGAGATGGAATTTTAGACGTTCAGAAATGTTTCGATGGGACTGTTGGGATAGATATTACGAATTTAACTGAGCGTCTTCACTCTGTGGCATAAGGTTATCACTGAGATAGTGTTAGGTGTGGATTGCGTTTGGTCCCAATTCAATCCTGGCACTATCAAAATAATGCTTAGCCAATGAAAGCCATGAATCGCGAGTGCAAATTAGTCGAGGTACGCTTAATGCTGGCAAGGACACCACTTGGTATAATACTAAAAAAAGATATTGCGGATTTTAGGGACTGAAAAAAAAAGGAACACCCAATGATTGTGAAGAGAATGTGGTTGGTTTGAAATTGGGTGAACTTGTGGGCTCTTTTGAGCCGTCATCTAATAACTCTTCTTTAGAGGCAGATGTTGTTATTTTTTTGGTGAAAAGGGAATTTAAATTACTGGAAATAACCCATAGAGTTTACAACAAAGATGTTGAAAGGCAACATCAAACCAATCATAAGGATCACAAGATTGTAGCTCATTTCTAAGCAGGGAGAATCCAAAGAGATAAATGTGATTAGCTATCCGAGTGACTTCCCGATTTATCTTCTTTAATAACCTTTTTAGAGGTTAGGGAGGTTCCTAAATATGGAAGATGTTTTCACTGATGGTCTTACAAAACTGGTAAGCCAGTGGGCACATCTATTGGCTTCTAGAGGTATTTACTTCACGATCAAGTTCATCTTTTCTTCCATATCGCGGCAGTCCAGGATGATGGATGAGTGGCGGTGGTTCTCTTAATCTCTTTCATTGATCATATCCACAACATTCTTGTAGTCAACTTCAAGAGTAGCTTTAATCCATACTTTGTCCTTTGCTATGATGGCCCCATAGAATATGCCTTCAAGCTCAGCCTGCAGAGGAGTATCCCCAATAATCTTCCCAATGAACCTAGTGATCCATTCTCCCTATGGTCATGCACAATACCTCCAAAGGTTCCCACTTTCGTTCTAGCATCCCAACCTCCATCTGTATTAATCTTTATAGAACTTGCACAAGGACACAACCAATTAGTAAGTTCTTTAATTTGATGAGTTTCCTACCTTATCGGTTTAGCGTAAGGATGGGCCACTTACAAGGAATAATTAACACTCATCTGGGAAATTCTTGGGGGCAAAGTGTCTTTGTCCTAAAAAATCAAAAGATTCCTAGTTTTCCAGATGTGCCATAATGTGGAGGTGAAAAGGGTGGTACATTCTTTTTCAAGGTTATTGTCAATGACCCACTCAATGAAGCTGTTTTGGTCGTGTTTGATTGTGTCATGTCTGGACCAGATGTGTTCCCAAGTTTGTTATACGATGGCGCAGATCCAGAATACAAACAAGTTTGTGTCGTGTCGGCCCATGTTGAAGTTTCCTCTCCATTTTGTCTAACGTATCCTTAAACTTTTAATTTTTGTCTTGTCTGGTTGTGGCCCAAATCCATAGCCTCCCTACTTGGGACATTAGGGGAAACAAAAACTTTTGATTTGTTGAAGCTAATGGATTGGCCGATAATGCGACAAAAATATTAAGGGTTTTCATGACCGTAAGACAAGAAGAAGTTATATCCTCAGTGAATAAAATGAGGTCATCAATAAAAAATAGGTGGGATATGAGTGGCCCCCCCAGGGAGGCCCTTATACCCTTCCAAAGATTCTCGTTGACTTTTTTGGATATGCTACATGAAATATATTCCATGCAAAGAACAAACAGGTAAGGGGAGAGAGGGTCTCCTTGGCGTAGGCCCCTTGAAGGACTAAATTGAGGGAGGGGGCTCCCATTCCATAAAATGGATGTGGAGGTAGATGTCACAAAACTCATTATGAGGCTGATCATATTGGAGCTAAAGTTAAAGGCATGGAGCACCTTATTGATGAAGTCCCAACTCACTTTGTTATAGGATTCTCTAAATCAATCTTGAAAATCATGCCACCTTTTTTTCCTATCTTATTTTGAAGGGTGTGCAGGATTTCTTGGGTGATTATAATGTTGTATGTCGTTTGCCTCCTAGGGAGAAATGTAGCTTGATAGGGGCCTATAAGCTTCATGAGGGTGGGTCTAATTCTATTAAGGATGACTTTCGAAAGCACCTTGTAAGTCACATTACATAGAGTGATGGGATGAAATTGATTAATGTTCTCCGGGTTGTCAATCATAGGTATGAGGGTGATGTAACTAGTGTTCATGTTGTCCGGTATAATTTTCTCTTGGAAACACGCTTTCATAAATTCTATAAGAGCCTGGGCTGTAATATCTCCGTAGTTTTGGAAAAATCTAGGTTGGATCCTATTAAATAGTGCATTTTTTACCGTTATCAATGAAGAGTGCATTTTTTACTTTGAGGCGCTTTAAGAGGTTGCATATTGAAGAGTGAAATTTTTATTTCGTACATGGCCACCTCAAAGTCTGTTTGACCTTTATCAATGTCACTAATTTTAGGAAGCAGATTTGTGTCAAAAGTGTTATCAAAAATCAGATTTGACGGGGCCAAAAAAAGCGTAGCGTAGTATTCATTAATATGGGCGCTTATACTACTAGTGTCATCAACCCAATTTCCATCAATATACAATCCATCAATTTTGAAACTCATGCTCAACGTCGTATTCAACCCCGTTTATAAGGTATTTGGGGACTAATGGTTTCAAGATATCCACGACCACATAAATACGCACAAATTTCCTTTTAGATGTTTCAGAAGAATTAGTATTAGTTTTGATGGGTTCTCCAATCAGTTGGCCTTGTCATGTAGTATTTTTTCTTAAGAAATTTCATTGAGAGGAAGGGTAGTCTAACCCACATTTTTATATGGGTGTCAGAGGGTTTTCTGGGGTTGAAGATGGGTTCCCATTTTCTCACAGTCAGGTAGTGATTGTTTATTATCCAAGGGCCCTTCGTAAGCACATGGTTGTAGTCACACTTCTGTCAAACTTAAACAAGAATTGTCCCTTGTCAAGGTCTATAACTTCATAGTCACCTTAGATATTCCATGAGGATGGTATTTTTCTCATAAGAGCTCTATAACCAATAACCCTTCCAAGAATCCTTACTATAATGTTATCCTTCCATCTGCTCTATAGCTTTTCAAGCCTCTTTATAGAGATGATGAACTCGGGTCTGAGTGGGTTCTCCGTCCTAGGGTTAGTGTTCAAGTCAATCTCCTGGGTGTTCATTAGAGTTCCAACATCCTCATCATCATCATCTGACCAGGTGACATTGGTTTGATCAAAATAGACATCCTTGTTGGTTTTCTTTGCGACTGCATCTCTGTATGAGATATTACGCTTTGTTTTAACGGCCTCTGGTGCAATATTTTCAGGTGTATCCATGGGTGTATCCTCCTCACATACATTATAGGGAAGGTTGGTTAGGCTTTTGAAAGTATCAGTATCCAAATCAAAGCAGTTCTCATTTGTTGTGACATGGTTATTTTTCTTCTTTTTGTTGCTCTATAAGACAGCCTCCACCTCTTCAACAAAGAGTTTGGTGGTATATTTTAGTGTGAGATCAATTGTTTTCGATATGAGATTCGCAGTTGAATGCATAACAGGAGAGTTTCTAGAGATATAATAGATGTTTTCCATTATGGATATGATCATGTAAGTGTACAAGTGCATGGTGGGCATCTGGGGGAAGTGCTAATGGGGAACAAGATATATGTGTCCCAACATCCTATTATGTGAAGTTAAATGGATTTTTTTACGATGGCAAACATTATTTGCACCACTTTAATAAAAGGGTAACTGACCCAGTCAATAAAAAAATAAAATCAAGGGTTCTAGAGGGGTCTTGTAATAGACAACCAGAGGAAGACGTGCAGGGGGATTTTTTAATAGTGGGAGGTAAGTTTCTTTAGGTATGGGAAAGAATTCTAAAAGAAAAGAAGTTTATTATGTAAATGCCATGTTAGGACTAAAGAATATCAAGTCCTTTTTTTATTCGGGGAAAAGGGAATAAAAAAAAGGCATCTATGAGTAAAAAAATTGGGCAAAAACTCTCTTGCTTTTGTCTTTTTACCAAGAACGGGTGTTGTAGTGTGGCCTGGTGTTCTTTTTTCATAAAAAGAAGACTAAGGCGGTGTCTAGTGAAAACACAAAAATTAATGGTAACAGGGGTTATCTTTTGACTATGTGGAGATTAGTGGGATGGGTGGAGGGTTTCATGGTGTAACAACCAAAGCAGTGAACGATTCGAAGTTGTGGGTTGAAATTAATATTCCTAGGCAGGAGGAAGATTACGTGGGTAGGGAGGAGGAGGATTGGGTGGAGGACCCCAAGGGGTGGATGGATAATTTCATAGGAGGTTTCAGCAAGATTTTTGGGGTAGAGTTCGAGGGGAGTGAGAGTAACACATTGAGTTTATTTGAGAAGATGGGTAGAGTTGAGGGGGAGGGGGAGAACTTCAAGGCATCCAAGGGGGTGAAGGCGCCCTCTTATGGAGGTAATAAAGAGGATGACGTCTTCAAACACCAATATGAGTTTGTTAATCATGGAGAGGAGTCGGGTTTTGATGGAGGTAGTTGGGTGAAGGAGTTATCAAAAAATATTAGAGTTTGAATGAAGTTAAGAGGTATTTCATGGAATGTGAGGGGGTGAACGATCTTGGTGAATGGGGAATTATGAGAAGGGCTATTTCTTAGTGGATTCCATATATTCCTTACTTTCAGGAGTCAAAATTGAATCGGATAGACAATGAGGTTATGAGATCTATCAGGGGTGGTCGTAGTGTTAGATGGATAAGCATGGATGATGTGGGTACCTCGTGGGAGGGGTATAGTCATGTGAGACTCTAGGGTGGTGGAATGTTTGGGTATCTTGTTAGGTGTGTGATCAGCCTCATGTCTGTTAAAAAATATGGAGGATGGTAGGACTTGGAGTTTTTCAGGGATTTGTGGGATGATGGAGGATTATAGTAGATACGAATTGTGGGAGGAATACGTAGGTGTTATTAGGGCATGGGGAGTTTTGAGGTGTATGGGGGTGATTTTAATGTAGTAAGATTTGCTTCTGAGTGAAATGGGGGAGGAAGGATTAATAGATATATGAGGGGCTTCTCGAAATTTATCGACGAGATGGAGTTGTTGGATCTCCCACTTCAGAATGGTCTATTTACCTGGTCTAGTAATAGGGACACAACGCCTTTTTTGCATATTTACTGTTTCCTTATTTCCCAGGGTTGGGAAGAGTTTTTTCTGGGGTTGATTTAGTCGTTCTTACCGCATATAATTTCAGATCATTTCCCTACCCTGCTAGAGTGCGGGGGAGACGGTAGGACCCCTTTAAAAGTTGAGAACATGTGTCTTAAGGAGGAGGGATTTATGGACAAATTCAAGGAGTGGTGGCTCAGTGATAAGGTTATTGCAATTATAGTTTCAGGTTAGTGTCCAAATTGAGGAGTCTCAAGGAAGATTTAAAGTGTTGGAATAGGGATGTGTTTGGTGATGTGAGTGGGGCTACTTCTAGATTTATGAAGGAATTTAGGCACCTCAATGAGAAAGAAGGAAGAGTCGGTATATTGATATAGGAGATGAGGTTAAAGGAAAATAAGAAATGAGACATTGGGAGAAGGCTTATTCAGAAGAAATAAGTTGAAGACAAAAATTGAGGGCTCTTTGGTTGAGGGAGGGGGATAAGAATACTAAATGTTTTCATAAAGTAGAAAACTCGCATGTTTGCTTTAATCATATAGGGAAGATCATTGTTGGAGGTGAGGAGTTCGAGGATGACATCGAGGTTAGAGGGGACATATCTCAATTTTACAAACATCTTTTAAGTGAGGAAGAGGAGTGGAGCCCTTCTCTTGATGGGGAAGCACTGGTTAGTATTTCAGAGTCCAATACCGAGATCTTAGAAGGTCGGTTATCATAGGAGGAAATTAAGAAGTTTTTGAGTTCGATGTGTGGAGATAATAGGTGATTCCTAATGGGTTATCGGTGTGGCAACCCGCTCAAAATAATAACGGGTGGCCAGCCCTATACTACATTAATCAGGTATCTCAGATGGCACAGTCTCAACATTAACTGATAATACTAAATAATATAAGGCTAACTACCCGAAATCATTAAAAGTGGATTGTCAAAATTTTAAAACTTTTTATTTAACAACAACAACAAAACCAATAATGAAAATATACCCAGCAATACACATCTAAGTATGATGAGTGATAAGACCAAACTCCAATAATATAAACGGGTACAATATAATGTACAACAAAATCTCTACAGTGAAATACCCGAATAAGCTGTCGGGTCACAGACAATACAAATGATCCGAGGAAAGAAATGTAAAAGTGTTAATCTACAACACTGGAGTATAAACTCGAGGTACAAACTGAATCCTAATCTAATTACATCAAAGATAGGAATCGCCTAAACAAGATGCCGCAACAGTCCTCTACTGCCACAGCTCCACGAAAACACTGGATGGATGAACATCAATGGCGTCCTTGCGGAGGAACACCTAAAGTAATACAATATATACATGGAGGGAGAAAATATAAACGGGTGAGAGCCCGAGTTGAAAAACATTTTATAGAAAGTGTATTAAAATGCATAATAATTATAAATGCATTATTACATGATTTAATGGAATCCACCTCTCCATAATAATCCATTTCACCTCTCAACTAGAGCGCGCACTAAACGTATGCACGTGGTCTCCAAATGGATGCCCAAATATAAATTAGGCAATAAAATCTAACTTATCTCGCAATCTAACCTTATTTAAGTTCTATCTACAACATTACTTTATTTTAAATGTTATAGTTCTCTTTATATTTGTTCATTTGTTGAACATATAAAGTTCCATAACCATCCACAAAACAACAAAATCACAATACATCAACATTCTCTTACTAGAATTTCATATATTCTAGTTATGCCCTCATTTGGCATGTAAACATATATAAATTTAATTATATGAGTTATTAGCATCAAGAGTTAAGGGCAAAACTTCTCCCGATTCTCAATACGGCATTGCGTTTTGTGCGTGGGACGTCTCGCCGAGGCGAAATCCAAACAAGGAACCCCCCCATTACACTACTCGTGACAGTACTGATCCTCGAGATTTATTATGCCCTCAATGCATGATGCATGTAACCCAAATTATTATTACTCAAATTTTAATTAATTAATATTCCCAATTCTCAACAGTACACGGCGTTTCATGCGTGGGATGTCTCGCCGAAGCGAAATCCAAACAAGGAACACTCCCGTTACACTACTCCTGGCACTGTCGATTGTCGGAATTGGTGATATATATATAAGTATGAGCATTTAGGACTAACTTCTCCCCAACTTCCAACATTACACTGCGGTTCGCGCATGGGACGTCTTGCCGAGGTGAAATCCAAACAAGGAACCCCCCCGATACACTAATCCTGGCAATGTCGGTCGTCGAGGTCCATTATGCCCTCAATACTCATGTACAAGCACAATCAACAATATCATAACCATCCAACCGAGCTATAACTCGAGGACGCAAGCTCACATGCTATCATCTTCCAGCAGCCCATACACGTAGCAAATTGGGGCCACCTGATGGGGTTTAAGGGCACTTACCTCGTGATCAACTCACGCACACAACGTCCCGAGAAGCGGTCATAGCTCCTAACCGGAAAGTGAGAACGTCACATACCCCCGACTTCTCACCCCCAAAAGAATGCATATATATATATATATATATATATATATATATATATATATATATATATATATATATATATCGCATAAATAATCACAATGGGCGATTATGACCTAGGGAATATCCACACCCTGCTCTTTGAGCCAGGATGCTCACCCTCAACGCACGCAACTTTCCAATGATAGCAAGGAGGGGGTATGCTTCACTCTCTCTATATATATATACCATCATATAAGGTATACATACATCATCACAACATATAAAGATATACCGTCATATAAGGTATATCTGCCACATCATTTATACTTTCAATATTACGCACTTTGGCGTAGTAGAATTCATATCATTATTTAGTATATCACTCTCTTTTGATACACCAACTGTCAATTCTCACACATTATCCCCACTTCGTATACATTATACTATTTCTCGCTTGAAGCTCACAAGTCGCTTCTAATAATGAATTGTTTCTCGATTCAATTCATGTTAAGGATATTATTTTATCCTAATGCTCTTCAATTAGCAATTCTCATTGTGTGAGACATCTCCCAAATCAAACATCAATAAGGCTACTTCTATATCCGTATGCAAATCAAATAGCATTTATAATTCTCCATCCATAATAGGGTTCAATTCATTTTATGAACCTTTTAAAGTTATCCCATTTGGGATTGGATTCTAAAATCCAATATCACTAAACTTATTATCATTATTCTATATGAATTTATAATTATATCCCAATAGATTCCCCAATCAAGGTGGGCTTCCCCACTTAGAAAAATACCATAATATCTAATCGGTATTTCTCAAATTTAATCAATATGACTCCAAAATTTCTTATAAGGGAAACTCGCTAAAAGTCTCCAAAACATACTCCAAATATATCCTATAGAGGTTCCCAATATCGATAACCTCGGACAAATTGGAATGAAATTCTCCCTAGAAGCATTACCACAAAAGCATTGTTTCCGAATCGATTCGGGCCAATTCCGAATCGATTCGGCCCAGCGAATCGATTCGGCCAGGAAGGCGAATCGATTCGGGTCATCAGACCTGGTACTCTGTCTTAGGCCGAATCGATTTGGTCACTCAGACCTGGGCACCTGCATATTTCCGAATCGATTCGGTAGGAGGCCGAATCGATTCGGCCCTTCAGAACTCTCGAAAATGGCTACTTTTTAAGTAAGCCAAAATCCCAAAATTTGTTTTAATCATTTTCTCTTCATTTCTCTTCAACCCAATCACATATATATCATCAATATTCATCCTAGAATACATATAAACTAATTTCTATCCTCAAATCAAAGATCTACATATTAAATCTAAGATTATACCCAAAAGCTAGGTTTTGATAAACTAAACCTAAAACCCGAAGATTCAATCCACAAATCATGCAATAAATGGTACACAACAATTATTTAGCAAGTTTAATCACTTGCCTCGAGTTCGTAGGGTCTGAATCCGCTTTGAGATCGCGTATTGGCCGGAAAATCCTCTTTCTCTCTATTTTCTCCTTCTTTCTCTTCTTGTTTCTTTTTTTCTTTCTATTTCTCTTTCTCTCTTTGGAGAAATAAATCTCCCATAGGCTTTTTAAGCCCTAACTCCCAAGATACACATCTTTAAATGATAATACACACTTTAAATGACTCGGTGGCTTTAATTCGAGTCAAACTGACTTAAATTATTTCGGAACCTAAATAGACCCCAAGTACAGTCATTTTGACTTTCTCGACCCTTCCGGACACAACTACACCCTCAGAATCGCCATTCGATACACTTTCTAACGACTTCAAGTTTTGACCTCAAGTGCCAAATTTAATTTTTCTCTAATAAAATATTATTTATTTCTCTCAAAATAAATAAATCCTCGTCTCCAAGACCTCGGGTTGTTACAAACTTTCCCACTTACAAAAATTTTGTCCTCGAAATTTTAGCTAAGCCTAATTCTCCAAAGCTCAACTAGTTTTACTACACCCATCCTTACTAATCCTATCTCCAAATCTCTAACTTCCCACGATGAATTAATTTTATTCATTTTTTTTAATTTGATTTTGAGTCTTATAAAACCAATTTCCACAACTAGGGCGCCCATACACCCTTTATGTTCGAGCTATCGCTCGTACCAATCATAATGAGGCTTCATTTGCCTCCAATGTTCCACATTTCCATAAATATAACTAATACTAACATTTTAATAGTGTAAAAATTTTGAATGGTTCAAGAAATAACTCCTCTCAATTCCTGACACTCGCCACTTTCGTGCGGGGGACGTCTCGCCTAAGCGAAATCCAAACAAGGAACCCTCCCAATACACTACTATGAGGCGACGTCGAGGATTGAGAGTTTGTTAAATCCGGACTAGAGTTTGAAAATATTTTGGGGGAGAAATCATTTTGATATGGCCCAAGGCCTAGAAAAAGTTTTATTTTGAAAACAGTTTATAAACTCCGAGGTACTCCTGCGCTCCGAGGAACTTCAGAGCAACAAACAACTAAGGCGGTCCGAGCTGCATCTCGGCCATAGCATTAATTGCCAGATAATCAACAGTTCAACTATTCATTGAATGTTCATCATCTTGACGCACACACTACATTAAATGTATTACCCTTTCATATGTATATCATTTAATGTATCAACCCTTTCATGTACAGCCTAAGGGCTATAAATACCTTGTATCACCCTCATTCAAGGAGGAAGGGAATTTCTTGAGAGAATTTGTACTCGAGAATTCCCAAACATATAAAGCGCCTTATGTCCCACACAAGGTCTTTTAAATCATCATACATATAAGAACATATAGCTCACAAAAATTAGCATAATTATAAGTTATAATTTTCCTACGTCCCATCAATCCACAATCTTAAAACTCCTTTCAGTAATGATATCTCATATCATATTAACATATTTCCATTTATAAGGCTCATCCATAACTGGAATACAATAATTATATAAGTCTAACATGACTATATAAAAAGAAGTAGCTTTATCATTACTACTTATCACACAACCATAACCATTCTTACATTTACCACAAGGTTTATAGCTCTCTTTAAGCATATCACAAAATTAACTATTCTATCGAAAGATAATTAACATAAGAGCCTAACTTGCTCAAAATTCCCTTTAGGGTCAAAACATAAAAGTAAGACTATAGCACTACCCATCCACAAATATCTCCCATATGATATTACCGAAACTTCATTTTTTTTTATTCCTATTCATAAAGGAAAATAACTTACATCATCCATCTCTAGTCCGATTTCCCATCCTCATCGTTGGGCGCCCAAACAAAGTCCCCCGGTCTAAAATGACCTCAAATCTGTTGTAGGGGTTGCACTTCCAAAACTTCATCAAAATGTGGTCCTTTACCTCTTTCAGGACAATCTCTCTTTTTATGACCTATTTCTTTACAAAAGAAACACTTACCCACAAAGTTTTTTTGCCCACTCACATTACTGGCACTCTCATCGCCAAACTTACTTGATGAACTTGAATCTCCAAAGTTCTTACCCTCTTGCGAACGAAGATGATATTCATGACACTTTAATAGTGCCGCGTTCACTACCTCGATGAAAGTCACTAACTTAGGACTCTCTAACAAATGTTGCTGGATTCTCCAATCTAAACCTCGAACAAACTTCGATATACGTTTCTCTTTCGTATTTACCTCATCAGGTATTAATTTCGCCCATCGAGAAAAATCTTCCTCATATTCTGCCACCGTTCTATTACCTTGAAAAATCTTCATATTCTGAGTTGGGGAAGGAAAATACCTTCGATCAAAAAGCTCCCAAAATTCTATTATAGGCAAAGTATCTCTCTATTCAGATGTGGTGACAGACTCCCACCATTGAAGAGCTGCACCCGATAACTTGAAGGTGGCTAAAAATTTCTTCTACACCTCACTACACTCAACCATACGGAGGTGCCTCTGTATACTATTCTTCCATTGACTTGAAGCCATTGCATCAACTCCCCCTGCAAACTCGGGAGGATGCCCCTTACTAAAATCTTCCTTCACTCTTTCCCATAAAGACAATCCTAAATGGGGTCGGGCTGCTTGAACGACAGATTATTGCGCCATCATAGAAATGGCAGCAGTTACTGCTTGTGCCATAATATTGGCAACTTCATCTGTAGTCATGTTCCTTTGAGGCAATTGGGGTTGCACATTTTCAGCCACTTTGTTTGCCCTTACTGAACGACCTCCCTTCGGTGGCATCTGAAACAAGAACAATTGTATCAGAACGCCTTACAAATATTTTCTAATCACAGAAGAAATATGGAAGTGTGAATACAACAGTCCTAATAATAAGGCTCTACATTAAGAACGCTTATGGAAGATCGTAGTAATCCTCACACAGATCCTAAAGACACTAGAACCTAATGCTCTGATACCATCTGTGACAACCCGCTCAAAATAATAACGGGTGGCCAGCCCTATACTACATTAATCAGGTAACTCAGATGGCATAGTCTCAACATCAACTGGCAATACTAAATAATATAAGGCTAACTACCCGAAATCATTAAAAGTGGATTGTCAAAAATTTCAAACTTTTTATTTAACAACAACAACAAAACCAATAATGAAAATATACCCAGCAATACACATCTAACTATGATGAGTGATAAGACCAAACTCCAATAATATAAAAGGGTACAATACAATGTACAACAAAATCTCAACAGTGAAATACATGGATAAGCTGTCGGGTCACAGACAATACAAATGATCTGAGGAAAGAAATGTAAAAGTGTTAATATACAACACTGGAGTATAAACTCGAGGTACAAACTGAATCCTAATCTAGATACATCAAAGATAGGAATTGCCTAAACAAGATGTCGCAACAGTCCGCTGCTGCCACAGCTCCACGAAAACACTGGATGGATGAACATTAATGGCGTCCTTACGGAGGAACACCTAAAGTAATAAAATATATACATGGAGGGAGAAAATATAAACGGGTGAGAGCCCGAGTTGAAAAACATTTTATAGCAAGTGTATTAAAATGCATAATAATTATAAATGCATTATTACATGATTTAATGGAATCGTCCTCTCCATAACAATCCATCTCACATCTCAACTAGAGCGTGCACTAAACGTATGCACGTGGTCTCCAAATGGATGCCCAAATATAAATTAGGCAATAAAATCTAACTTATCTCACAATCCAACCTTATCTAAGTTCTATCGACAACATTACTTTATTTTAAATGTTATAGTTCTGTTTATATTTGTTCATTTGTTGAACATATAAAGTTGCATAACCATCCACATAACAACAAAATCACAATACATCAACATTCTCTTACTAGAATTTCATATATTCTAGTTATGCCCTCATTTGTCATGTAAACATATATAAATTTAATTATATGAGTTATTAACATCAAGAGTTAAGGGCAAAACTTCTCCCGATTCTCAATACGGCATGGCAATTCGTGCGTGGGACGTCTCGTCGAGGCGAAATCCAAACAAGGAACCCCCCCGTTACACTACTCCTGACAGTACTGATCCTCGAGATTCATTATGCCCTCAATGCATGATTCATGTAACCCAAATTATCATTACTCAAATTTTAATTAATTAATATTCCCAATTCTCAATAGTACACGGCATTTCATGTGTGGGACATCTCGTCGAAGCGAAATCCAAACAAGGAACCCTCCCGTTACACCACTTCTGGCACTGTCGATTGTTGGGATAAGTGATATATATATAAGTATGAGCATTTAGGATTAACTTCTCCCCAAATTCTAACATTACACTGCAAGTCGTGCGTGGGACATCTTGCCGAGGCAAAATCCAAACAAGGAACCCACCCGATACACTAATCCTGTCAATGTCGATCATCAAGGTCCATTATGCCCTCAATACTCATGTACAAGCACAATCAACAATATCATAACCATCCAACCGAGCTATAACTCAAGGACGCAGGCTCACATGCTATCATCTTCCAGCATCCCATACACGTAGCAAACTGGGGCCACCTAGTGGGGTTCAACGACACCCACCTCGTGATCAACTCATGCACACAACGTCCCGGGAAGCGGTCATTGCTCCTAACCGGCAAGTGAGAACATCACATAACCCCGACTTCTCACCCCCAAAAGAATGCATATATATATATATATATATATATATATATATCGCATAAATAATCACAAAGGACGACTATGAACTGGGGAATATCCACACCATGCTCTTTGAGCCAGGATGCTCACCCTCAATTCACGCAACTTCCAATGATAGCAAGGAGCGGGTATGCTTCACTATATATATATATATACCATCATATAAGGTATACATACATCATCACAACATATAAAGATATACCGTCATATAAGGTATACCTGCCACATCATTTACACTTTCAATATTACGCACTTAGGCGTAATTGAATTCATATCATTATTTAGTATATCACTCTCTTTTGATACACTAACCGTCAATTCTCACACATTATCCCCACTTCGTATACATTATACTATTTCTCGCTTGAAGCTCACAAGTCGCTTCTAATAATGAATTGTTTCTCGATTCAATTCATGTTAAGGATATTTTTTTATCCTAATGCTCTTCAATTAGCAATTCTCATTATGTGAGACATCTCCCAAATCAAACATCAATAAGGATACTTCTATATCCGTATGCACATCAAATAGCATTTATAATTCTCCATCCATAATAGGGTTCAATTCATTTTATGAACCTTTTAAAGTTATCCCATTTGGGATTGGATTCTAAAATCCAATATCACTAAACTTATTATCATTCTTCTATATGGATTTATAATTATCTCCGAATAGAGTCTCCAATCAAGGTGGGCTTTCCCACTTAGAAAAATACCATAATATCTAATCGGTATTCCTCAAATTTAGTCAATATGACTCCAAAATTTTTTATAAGGGAAACTCGCTAAAAGTCTCCAAAACATACTCCAAATATTTAGCAAAGATTCAATCCACAAATCATGCAATAAATGGTACACAACAATTATTTAGTAAGTTTAATCACTTGCCTCGAGTTCGTAGGGTCTGAATCCGCCTTGAGATCGCGTATTGGCCAGAAAATCCTCTTTCTCTCTCTTTTCTCCTTCTTTCTCATCTTCTTTCTTTCTTTCTTTCTTTCTATTTCTCTTTCTCTCTTTGGATAAATAAATCTCCCGTAGGCTTTTTAAGCCCTAACTCCCAAGATACACATCTTTAAATGATAATACACACTTTAAATGACTCGGTGACTTTAATTCGAGTCAAATTGACTTAAATTATTTCAAAACCTAAATAGACCCCAAGTACAGTCATTTTGACTTTCTCGACCCTTCAGGACACAACTACTCCCTCAGAATCGCCATTCGATACACTTTCTAACGACTCCAAGTTTTGACCTCAAGTGCCAAATTTAATTTTTCTCTAATAAAATATTATTTATTTCTCTCAAAATAAATAAATCCTCGTCTCCAAGACCTCGGGTTGTTACAATCGGGTCCTTATGGGTTCACGATGGCCTTTTTCTAGTAATGTTGGCCTATTATCAGAGGTGAGGTGTTTGTATTCTTCGATGAGTTCCATGATAAGGGGTACTTCTTAAGGGGTCAAAATTCGACATTTATCACCTTGATTTACAAAGGGGGGATTGATAACAAGGACTTCAGACCCATTAGTCTAGTTAGTAGTGCATATAAACTTCTTGACAAAGTCCATTCAGTCAGTCTCAGAAAATTTATTGACCCGTTGATATTAGAATTTCAAAATTCCTTCATGGGGGGAGGTAGATTCTCGATGCAGTTATGGTGGTTAAGGAATGTGTAGAGGTTAGGGTGAGAAGTGGGGAGTCGGGTATTGTGTCTAAGCTTGATATTGAGAAGGCATATGATCATGTCAATTGGAACTTCTTTTTTATCTTTTTGAGGAGGACGGAGTTTGGTAAGATGTAGTACCGATGGATTAAGAGGTGCATTTCTACTATCATATTTTCCATTCTGATTAACGATGTCCCATAGGTGTTCTTCCCTAGTTCTCAAGGATTATGTTAGGGGGACCCTCGTTCTCCTTTTTTATTTATACTAGTGATGGAGTCCTTTAGTCGTATAGTGGGTCGTGTGGTGGAGGCGGTTTTGATCAATGGATTCAGGATTGGGCCATCGAGTGCAAATTTCGTTATGGTTTCCCATCTTTTTTTTGCCGATGATACTATTATCTTCTCTAAAATAGAGGTGGCTCGGGTTGGAGCGTTGAAAATGCTTCTCATTTGCTTTGAGGCAGTCTCGGATCTTCGGATTAATTTGTGGAAGTGTAAGTTGATTCTAGTTTGGGGGTGTTCGAAATGTGGATGCTCTGGTTAGGATGTTAGGTGGCAGGTATGGTTCCATCCCATTGATATACATTCAGTTGCCATTAGGGTCTAAGTATAAGTCTTTAGCGATATGGTATCCGGTCCCGAAGAGAATAAAACGGAGAATGTCCAGGCGGAAGAATGGATATTTATCCAAAGATGGAAGACTGATGCATATTAAGAGTACGCTTTTTAGCTTGCCCACTTACTTCATGTTGATCTTGTCGCTTCCATGTGTAGTGCAAAAGAATATGGAGAAGATGACGAGAGATTTTCTGTGGAGAGACAATGATTATAGTTTATGTATATCCTTGTGGGTTAGGAGAAGGTTTGTAATCTTAGCAGGGATAGGGGAATTGGTGTTAAAAATATCAAGTTCTTTAATAAATATATGTTGGGCAAGTGGCTCTGGAGGTTTCCTTGAGAGGAGAATAGACTTTGGAGGAGAGTGGTGAGTGATAGGGAAAGGTGGGGTAGGGGTTAAAGGAGGTGGGGAATTATTCTCATGAGGTAGGGTTATGGAGATACATTTTGAAAGGGTGGGAAGAATTTTCTATGTACACATAATTTCACCTGAGGAGAGGAAATAGGATTAGGTTCTGGAAAGACTATTGGGGAAGGAATGGTAATCTTCGAGATCAGGAGAGGATAAAGACGATTCGGTTGAGGACCACAAGTAGTTTATTGGGGGGCGAGCGATGTGGAATCCTAAGTTTAGAAGATGGTAGTAGGATTGGGAGCTCGAGGAAGCCGAGTGATTCTTCGATTGTCTTAATTCAGCTCAGAGGCCATCAAGTGGGAAAGATGAATTGAGATGGAAGGAATATGCGAAGTGGTATGTCTTGGTCCAGGGTTATTCTTCTATTCTGAGTGGATATAGCCACATGAGTTCATCCTTCCCTTGAAAGAAAATTAGGAAGTCTAGCCCTCCCCCCCCCCCCCCCCCCCCCGAAAATGAAGTTATTTGTTTGGAACGCTGTGGTACAAACAATACTTATGATGAAAGGTTTGCAAAAAAAGAAGGCAATTTATGGTATTCGATATTGGTTATGTAAAGTGGCGGAAGAGAAGACCAATCATCTTCTTCGTCACTTCAGGGTGACGAAAGGTTTATGGGATATCTTCTTAGCCATATGTATGGTAGCATGGCTTATGCCCGATTCCGTGCAGGGGATGTTAAAGGCTTGGGTGACCTGAAGGCGTACATGCGTATTTGGCGTATGGTAACCCATTGTCTCTTTTGGACCATTTGGAAATAGAGGAATGCGACATGTTTTGAAGGCGTGGAGACTCCTCCCCCTAGACTACGATACTTCTTTCTGAGCTCTTTATTGAGTTGGGTGAAAGAGAGATAAACCATATGAAATGTCAATGTTCTAGAGTTTGTGGATGAGCTTTATGGAGTCGTGTAATTGTGTTAGTTCTGGCGGGGTCCTTTTTGTTTTGGTTTATGTTGTATTTTATTTGATTGGTGTGTTTCTTTATATACTCCATGTATACGGGTTATTCTCCCTTAGTGGTTGGTTTTAATATATCATTTACTTATCGAAAGAATCTATGGACCCAGGCACATCCTCAAAATTGTCATACTCCTCCTTATTTTGTGAATTATCAGTATTTTTTCATGAAATAAATCATGTTAAACTGTAAGATATTATCTTCTTCATATAGTCGGTGTTAATCAACTTTAACTCAGGAACTAAACAAGTTGCAATTAAGTGATCTTGTATATATATATATATATATCTATATAATAAGGAGTAGAATGTTGGTTACTATTGAACAAGAAGATAAGCTAAGTAGGGGTCCTGATTGAGCCACCAATGCAACGATCCAATGGTTGGGATTAAAATACCCTTCTTACCATTCTTGCCCCTTAGATATTTCAATTCCCCCTCTTTTTAACCCTTCATTTCCTTTTCCCCCTCTTACCCAAAATTCAAATACTTGGATAAAATTGGAAATTACCATTTTGGAACTTTTGTACACTTCTCTCTCTCTCCATCAATCGAACAACTCTTCTTCCATTTGCTCTTTAGCAGGACAACTCTGTTCGTCTCTCTCTTTCTCTCTCTCCCGACCGGATTTTTTTTGTTCAGCAGGTTTAGGTTTGTCAATGGGGATACCGTGTAGGTAAAACTTCTCCTTCACTCACTCTCTGTACGATTCAAATTTGTGGGTTTTTTGGTTCGAATGTAAGTTTTCTATCTTTTGTTGGGAATCGTGGTTTTTGACATTGGTTTTTACGTTTTTTTTTTCAGATTGATTTATATATGGAGATCCAATTATTTTTACATTTTTTTTTGTAGATCCACAAGGTAAAACTTCTCTCTCTTAGATAGGATTTTGTGGATTTTTGGTTCGAATGAATGTGTTCTCAATGTCTGTGGGATTTTCTCAATGTATCTTCGATTAAATTTAATGATATAATGTTATGTTTCATTTATGCAGTTACGAAACCCATATGATTTTTGTTAAGAATCATGAAATATTTGAGTAAACCCAAAGATTGAGGATCATCAAATATTTCAGTAACCCATATGATTTGTTTATATTTTTTAAGTTATTATTACTTGATTGCTGACTTTTCTCTATAGTGTAAACTTTTATATACTTGAAGTTAACAAGGGCATGGCAGCCTCCTGTACTTCTTTAAGTTATGATTTAGCACATAAAATGAATAATCACAAATTTAACAACTAAATGATATAGTCCATTACTATATTTTGTGCCTAATTGTATTGTGTATTGATTCTGTAGGCCTGATAGTTGAATTTGAAATTTAATAAATACGAATTAGTCTCATATACCAGCATTATGTCTCAAGGTGTATATTTGTATGATATTTTTTCGTAATTGATTTGGGATTGTATATGCTTTTACTCATGCTAATCCACTTCTCTTTTCAGGTTTTTGATGGGTGCTGAGAAGTGGTTTTAATTTGTTTTGATTGAGGTAATATGATTGGTTCTACTGAGTTTATGATTTTCTTCGGTATACACTCGGTTTGTTATAGTTTTTAAGATCTAAAATTGGATATCAAATAGTATTGTTTGAAATTGCATTTATGATTTCCTAAACATTGACTTTTCATGACTCCCGAAATAGTTTTTACGAGTCTCACAATCATTATTGAGCGTCAAGAGGTTAAACAAATGTTAATTGCACTTTTGTACGATTCTGAAATGAAATTAGAAGACATTTTCAGAATATGATATAAATCATAATGGAAAGCTAGATAAATTAGAATGGCTCAATTTTTTTACTCGAAATCCCTCTTTGTGTTGAAGAGATTGCTACAACATTTACATTGACGAGTTTTGTGTTTAATTCGTCGATTGACGAGATTGCTAAATAGTGGGAAGGTATTATTTTTTATTCATTAAAGCATGACATTTTCATTGAAGAGAAGGAGGTTGCTGCTCAGTGTTATCAATAGCTTTCTTATTTGTAATGTGTGCATTTTGTTTTGGTTTTATCATCAATATGAATTGCAACTATTCATTTTGGAGGCTCTGTTAGTTTCATGTCTATAATTTAATATGCATATTCAGTTTTTTAATTGTTTTCATGATGTTTTTTTACTTTATTTGAGGCTGCCATCAGATCATTATATGCCATTTAATTGTTTTTAATACCATATTTTCACATATATAATTAAAAAGCATGCCATTTGATACAGAGGAGATCTTTTGTTATCTCTGTTTCTTTTATTCTCATGTTGATATGAAATGAATCATTATATATGAATTGATTAAGTGCATTATGTTTGATGTTATGCATTTAACGTTAGCAAAACAGACGTGCAAGGTAGATATCTTTTTTTCTTGATTAAGATCTTTTGTATTTTGTTTTAAGTTAGATGTTAATGGTATTCAAGGCCCGTGACATTGTATTTTCTCCTTAAGGTACTTTTCAAATGTGTTTTTTATTTTTCATATTAGAACATAGTTGCTTCCATCTCTATATAGACATGCCCATGAACATTGTTTGAAATTTGAATAGAATAGACATTAAAACAGGTGTATATGCTTGAACAATTGCAACATAATAGGCATTACAAGTGTATCCATAGAATTAATACTTTCTTTATTTCTTATTTTGTTTGTTTTTATATATAATTGATTCGAAGGAAACTTTTTCAGTTACTTTTTTTTTTGGATTCTCAAATTAGTATATGAACTAGAATAGATCTTCACTTGGACAGTTTGGCACATTGCATAGGTTTGTTTGTAAAAGTGAAGAAATAGAAGCAATGGTGGATCCTTCGTCAATATGTAATTAACTATTATATGAGATGTGGTCAGATATTTTTCTTCTTTAAGTTTTTCTAAAGTGTTCTTTATGATATTGATAATCGAGATGAACGTGTCTAGATTATTTTAAAATTATATCATGTACCTTTTGATTCTTAGATATTGTCTTCTTTGTATGTGGTGTAAACTACTTTATGTGATATGTGGTGTCAACTATTTTACATGATTTCTAACGAATCCATTTGGAATGGTAGCTAATCCATTTATAATGGTAGTTTATGTGGTGTAAAATGAATTCAGTAATTATTCCGTCAAGTGTTGAAAACAGTTGTGCAATATCATCCAGTTATCAAAACCAATCAAAGGAACCAAACTAAGTCCTTTAGTAACTAGATGGTCCTGATTTGCAGTAGTTTCAACCACAAGCTTTTTGAAATCTTTGTCGACACTAAGCCACATCCATCCAGAGCCCTGTAAAGCAGCACCTTCTTCATTCATCTTTTGAACCAATCTTTCCATAGAACCAAAGTGTGTATCAATAGCATAACCAAAAGCACTCTTCGGATGATGTTCACCACCTCCTTTATGAACTGGAGAAAGATTCTTCCAGAAAATTGAGTGATTTACATGACCTCCGCCCTTGAATTTGATGGAGCTCTACAATTTAATAATACATTGTTAGTATTTCATCATCAAGGGATTATATATAGTTTAGATTCGAACATGTCATTTGTTCATAATAATCTTGCTTAAATATTAAGCTTGCATCTTTAACAATTTTTATTGTTGCATGTATATATTTATGCTTTTAATTGCCAATTATGATTTCAAGCCTTTTTCTATATATTATTATGCAGAATACGTCAATAGTTTGAATCCCCACGGATGTGTACACCCCTGTGGGTCCACCTGTAATAGTTTGTCCCAACAATTTGGAAATATGTTTTTGGGATTCTTTAAAACTATAATATGGTTCATATGCTTTTGGGATTCTTTATTTAAATTTGTGTCTTATATAATGAAATTTCATGTGGCATGTTGTAGATATTATTCCACCACGATTGTCGTTGCCACCCCCACACATGTAGTAAGTAGGCTGCAATGGAAGAAAAATCATGATGATATTTAATTCAAACTGTTGTAATGGCAGTCCCATGTTGTAATGGCAGTCACATGCTGTAATGGCAAAGGAATCAGCGAGGAGCGTTGGCAATCCTATAACAGGGGAAGCCCCTTGGTGATCCGGTTAGTGATGATTTTGTCAATTATTTTCAGGTCAACATACATTTTTTTAGCTCTATTGTGTTTAGTCTTTTTTTAGGTTCCAAATTGAGTACTTTTGAGAGATATTTGTACTTTGGATGTTTTATTTTTTATATAACATGTTTTAATTTGGTTTATATTGTTCTCATTTGTAGTCATTTAAAAGTTAGAATCCACCGAATTCCACCCATTTTATAGATCCAGGTTACAGTAAACTCATTAAAATAATGAAGCTCATTAGGTTTCCCGGCATCGTCTTTCGTCTGACCTCCAGTATTAACTGTGTGTGACTCTGGACTGTTGCACCAAACCTGATAAAAAAACAACTCTCCTCGAGGGTGAGACGTTCTAACACTGAATTCATCATGCATTAGTTTTTGTTCAATCTCCAATCATGGTGCTCGAGGCGACAATGGTCTGTATTGATAGTTCGGAATTTATGCGAAACGGAGATTAGTCTCACAATAGATTTCAGGCTCAAGCCGACGCTGTTAATCTAATCTATGGGGACAAAACTCAGTCTAATTCGGAGAACACCGTGGGAGTATTGATAACGGCAAGCAAAGGTGTTCACGTTCAAGATCTCCACCAATGATCTTGGTAAGATCTTAACTTCCATGCACGGTTTAGAAATGGGCAGTGAGATGAGTTTGGCAGCATGGATCCATGTTGCTAGCATCGCCAAAACAAGCAGCAGCAGTAGCAAAGGATCATTTTATTTGCTGGAAGTCCTGTTGAATACGAGAGCAAGATATTGGAGGTGATTGTAAAGAAGTTAGGAAAGAATAGTGTAGCTCTTGATGTTGTTAACTTTGGTGAGGAAAATGATGCAAAGACAGAAAAGCTTGAGGCCCTAGTTGCTGATGCAAACAATAATGACAGCAGTCATATTGTTCACGTTCCTCATGGTTCAAATGCACTTTCTGGTGTACTTATAAGTACTCCCCTGTTTTGAGACTATATTTAATATGTAAGTAATGTACGCATATTCATTATTATTGACATAATGTAACACTACTTGGTGTCTTTTTCTCAAGATACCACTATATAAGCAACGCTAACGTCTCTTCGACGACTAAAGCCACTGTACGTCTCTCTCTATCTCTAATTGTTTTGTAATATTATCTCTTTCCCTATTTGATATTGGCCTTGATTATTTTTTTAACCAAGCCATGGTTTCACAAATCTAAGCAATATTTTGATAATGACCTCTTTCTCTTTGTTTGGTGAATGAAACCGCATATGAGGTACTATTTTTTTTAAACATGTGTTGCCTTCTACGTGTTTGATGAAAGACTCGGATGATTATTTTTGGAAAGTTTGTAGTAATCTTTTTACTTTGATTTGTTGATCAATCAACACTATGATAATGTTTGTTGGTATATCACTGTGATAATGTTTGATAGATTGATAAGTTTTGGTTTCATGGTGTTTGAGAAATTGATAAGGTTTCATGGTGATTAAGAAGTTTTGGTCTCACGTGCTCTTATGTTGATTCCTTCAAGATTTCTTCATGATTTTACACATGACAAAAACATGTTGATTCATTTGGAATTGGATAACATTGCTACCTCTATTTGCAATTGGATCGGTGTCTCTTGCGGTGTCCGCCACCAAATGGTAGTAGCCTTGAGTCTCTCCAACATGGGTCTTAGTGGAATAATATCCCCACATCTCGGAAACTTCACGTTCCTCAGTTCACTTGACGCTAGTTTCAACAGTTTTGGTGGCTTTATAACCCAACAGTTGGCTCATTTGCGCTGATTGAAAACAATTGATTTTCACTGCAACAAGTTCAGAGGAGAGGGTCCATCATGGCTTGGGAGCTTACCCAAACTTCAATATTTGCTTCTGCCTAATAATAATTTCAATGGTACAATTCCAACATCTCTATCCAACCTTTCAAAGTTGGAGACATTGGATTTGAAGTTCAATTTATTACATGGATGCATACAAAAAGAGCTTGGAAATGTTTCTAACTTGAGATCATTGAATTTGAGTTTTAACCAACTAACAGGTTCCATGTAGTGTCAGATATTATATTATTTAATAGGTTTTTTATGACGGTGAATTCAAGAGAGCATAAAAGAATTAAGTATTTAGTTTTTACTACAGTTCTTCAATGTAGTGTCAGATATTATATTAGTTGCAACTATCATACATTTTTAAATCAGGAATTATTGGAGGTATTTGTGATTTCACTATTTTGTTTGGGATTCTATTTTTTTTTTGGGGCTTGAATTTTGTATGTTTTTCCTTCAATTAGAATTTAAGGGTTGATTTTGTTCATTATTTGGTTGATATCACACTAAAACACATGAGGTAACTACTTCAATACATCCATTTTGATCACTATTTCAATACATCTAATATTTTATGTATAATTCTGCTTTTAATTGTTCATTCGGTGATTCAAATTTTGTATACTTTAGTTCTTATTTCAATGCCTAATTTTCAGGTTTGGTAATCATACGACTCTCATTAAAAGCAGAATGAATGTGTTCTCAATGTCTGTGGGATTTTCTTAATGTATCTTCGATTAAATTTAACGATATAATGTTATGTTTCATTTCTGCAGTTACGAAACCCATATGATTTTTGTTGAGGATCATGAAATATTTGAGTAAATCCAAAGATTGAGGATCATCAAATATTTTAGTAACCCATATGTGCAAACTTGGCACATATTGTGCCTTATTTAACATACGAGTTGTGTATCTATTTTTTGTGTTTCTCCACATTTTTGTTAATATTTGTTTCAGCAAATAAGAGAGGATAGAAGAAGATAGTTTATGTTTCCAATTGGTGTGACTTCAGGTAATTTATGTTTGGTGCGACTTGAGCTGATGATTGTAGATTGAAAATGACCAATTTCACTGCGATGATAATGAGATTTGAAGGCCACTAAGTAAACATTTTTACTTTGTATTTGCATTCTTTGCATTCCCATGATTTTTTTACATGATATTTCTCACTTAACTTTGTTTCACTAAGTTGAATCCATATTGATGATTTGGTGGTATGTTTGAGGTGATATAAAAATGTATATGACTTCTCCGTCCGCCACTCTTGGAGAGGTTAACCACGCTGATTAATCCAAATCCGACCTTTGATCGTGGATCAATTCACCAATCTCAATATTGAGTAATCCAAATATTTTGTCGTTGTGGTTTGAGGTAATGTTTTTTCTTCCTCTACTCCTCTAATAGTGATTACTCAATATTGAGGGGAACCGATAGTAATTTTCTCTCAAGATGGTATCAAAAAGTTGGTTGAACCTTTCAAATACACATTAGTTGGGTAGTTTTCTCATGGACGTCCATCTATAGATGTGATTAGGGGAGTTATTTCTTCTTTTGATTTAAAATTTTTCTTTCAAAATAGGAATGGTGGACCATAAACATACTTTTTTTAGACTACAGAAATATAATGGGTGTAAAAAAAGATGTGCCTTGAAAGAGAAAGGAAACAAAAAAGTAATCTGTACGAACAAAATTCTAAAATAAAGATACTCAGGGATATAAACCAGAAATTTTAGAGGATAAAGAGAAGCCTACAGAAGGAAATGGACATCAAATTGTTACATCAATTGAATCTGCCAACCAGAAGTTTGTAGAAAAGCCTAAATCAGAAATTAATGGAAAAGGAAAGAAAATCGAGGAGCATGGATATCAAACTATAACCCACAATGATGAAACCTATTACATGATTGTAGAAAACCCCCATAAAACATCAATCTTAGAATGGGTAATGCAGACAGAGATTGGGGAGTTCAAAAATGAGGTTTGGAGGAAAAAGACTCTTCAAACTGATCCAAAGTCCAAATAGAGTTATAAGGTCCAACATATAGTCTCCATGTAACCATTATTCTCAATTGTTAAGATTATCATATGTTTGGATTTGATTTCTTATAGTTAGTTATAGACACTTGAATATTACAGAACTTTCATAGCTAGAGTGATCTGTAAGCTAGCTCAATAAAGTCCAAGATCACTCTGTTTAGGCTAATACATATTTGTTATTTAATCATGTCGCTTTAATGTTTATTATTTCTGATTTTGTACATATTTGTTGTTTAGGCTTAATACTTGCTTGTTGTTTAGGCTAAATACCATATACCTGTATGATGCTTTGAAATACGTGTTTAATTTTATTCATTCATTTTATAGGTTTAATAAATCTTATTTTTAAATACCTATTTTATGTCGCTTTAATGTTTGTTATTTCTGTTTTTTTTTTAATTGGCTAAGGTGTTCTGGTAGAAGTAGCTTTTGTAGTTCAATGCCGACCTATAATTTTTATGATCCACATTTATTACGACTGCAAGCTTTTTTATTCAATTCTATTTGTGCATAATTTATACTACCAATTTGAAGAATTGGATTTTTTTCAAAGATTATCTAATACTTCCAATTCCTTAAGACATTGCCTCAATTTTTTTGGGTGAATTTTGACTTTTGTTAGTGAACTTCCCAAAGTATTGTATTATGAGAAATGAAGATTACACTGGTAATATATTTGCACTATCTCCTTAAATACTACGCAAAAGGTTGTTGGGCTTTTATAGCTTACTCAAGGAGCTTGACTGAAAGAGAGTTATTTTCTTTCCTTTGGCCTTTATACTATGTGCATATGTATGTAATGCTCTTTGTTCATTTCTCTACTTAGTTAATATATTCAAATATTATAATACTATGTGCACATGTACACTGATGTTGTTTCTCTAAATTGACAGAACCTACGCACTATTAATATATTTAGATATACTTCTAAATTTAGTCCTATCCCACTTTGTTGAAGAAACAGGTGATGGAGCCAACATATGGAAATCACTAGGTTGTACTGCATTTGGGCTTCTATAATTCGAAGAAGCAGGAACCTGTAAGTGTAGTCGCTAATGCAACAAGAGTATGGTGTATTATCAAAAGAGAAGATTTCAATGTCGGATGGTGTACTATCTTTGTCTGTATCTTTATCGGATGGTGTACTATCAAAAGCTAAAATCGAAGGATGCACATTAATCTTTATCGGATCTGAGTTTGGACAATCTGAGTTTGGACACAATATGCAGTAGCTTAATATGCAGCAGATTTCTCAATCTGAGTTTGGACATACACACACACATACACACGTGCACATATAAACACACACACAGATCTGTCACGTACACACACGCTTGGACATACACACACATGCAGCAGATCTGTCAATCTGAATTGTAGGTTTCTAGGTGCTCTTTCACCTCTCTCTGCTAACTCACTGGGCACAATGAGGTACCTACCCTATAATGCGATCATCAACGTCAATGGTTTTTTTTTTCTATTTCCCTTTGTATTGCATATTTAAATTTTTATGTGATCTTTTATTTTCTTTTGTGTATATATAAATTGTTTCTAACCTTTTCTTTTCTTTAATTTATGTCCTTTAATTTCTAGCTCTTTATTTTGTTTTATTAAATTTTGATGCTAAGTTTGGCACCCGATTGTCCGGTGATTGTTATTGTGTTTATACAATGGATGGAGTATGATTAGTAACTATATTTACACCATACACGGGGAGTAGGTTATGTCATAGTTACAGTCATGTCCACATGTACTTAGTTGAATTCACCTAATGGATGCAGCATACGGTGGATTCTTCTGCATGCATTGAGTTGGGATTTGCGGCATACAATGCATTCTTCTACAATGGATGAAGAATTCAATCAATGGATGAGGATGTACCTACGAAGAATGAGGAATAGGTGTTCAACACAAGACCACTTTTTGTTTTGATGATGAGCGTTAAAAACACAAAGGTACCCACTCTTTCTCTTATGTCCCTCTCTATTTAAAATCTTAAGTATATTTGTTTGTGTATATACTAACAAATCTGTTATTAAATTTAAAATTATTACCATTTGTCCAGGAAAGAAAGGCCCGTGAAGATGGGGAAACGCCAGCGTTAACTGAATGAAGTGACTCGGTTATGGAAACTTATCCATAACTTGACTCTCAACCTTCAGTTGTTGATGAAGTACCTTTGTCATTTTACTAATTTATTTGCGTAATTTTAAAAGCTTAGTTGATTTTAAGAAGTCGACATTAGTGCACAAGATATGCTTCAATTTTTGGATTATAAGATTGTAAACGTGTTGGCATTATACTAGGTAATACATTGTTCCAAAAATCTTTGTAGTGATTACATACATTGACGATATATTAATGTTTTATTTTTTAACACTTTCAATTGTCTCTATATGTACTGCAAGTAGGTTCTTATATTCAAAAGTAGGCATCATTTAAAGCTATAAATTTCTATGCTATTAGATCAATATTATACTATGTGCATATGTATGTAATGCTCTTTATTAGTTTCTCTACTTAGTTAAGGAAGTTCTGCGCAGTTTGAATGTCAAGTTCGGTAACCACGTTTAGTTTCTCATACTGTTTATTTCTTTATATTGATGGACGACATTAGTCAATGCTTAGATTGGGGAATGAAATTTTTACCGTTTTGCAATTATCTACTTTGAAAATTTTAACCGTTTTACGATTACGTACTTTGGAAATTTTCGCCGTGCCTTCAGGCACGGGCATTCCGCTAGTATATATGTGTGTGTGTGTGTGTGTGTGTATGTATGTATGTATGTATGTATTTATGTATGTATATGTATGTATGTATGTATGTATGTATGTATGTGTATGTATGTATGTATATGTATGTATGTATGTCTGCAACTCATGGGAAACATCTTAGACATATTGTGTGTGGAATTTTCAAGTGAAATGGAAAGCAGGGGGTGTCTTTTTTCCACCCCCACATATATTAAATTGTTGATAAATGTTATTAGTTGGTTGCAAATTTGTTTTATTGTCTATATGCATCATGTATGTGTGACTATTATAAGCATTTTTTATTTTTGTTACATGCAACAAATAAATATAGTTGTTTATGAAAAGATTAGAATCAGCATTTAGAGCTCTCTAATTTGAATTAGTTTTACTTCTTGACTATTGATTTTACTCATGGGAACTTATAATTTTCTCATATATGATACTTGTGTTTCATCATAAGAGGTTAAGTAAGGAACAAAGAGAATGACGATATATGAAAGAATATAGCCATCATATAAGTAAAAAGGAATACGTAAGCCTTGAGGAAGATTTGGTATGTTCAACTCCCATTTTTAAAATTCACTTATATTATGTTTAGATCACTACAGTATTATTGTGCTTAATCTGATCTGTGGGTTTATATTGACTCTAGAAAAATAGATGGCTTTATCATATGACGATGGTGGGAGGTTTTGGTGGTCAAAGGGATGTGAAAAAAGAAATGGTGGATATGGAGACTATTCAATAAAAGAGATTGTAGGAAAAGTGGTGAGTTTACATACATTTAATTTTTATTCAATCGACGTCACATGAGTATGATTTATATATATGATTTGTCAATCTTGCAGTGCGAATTAAAGAAGCGAGTTACGGATGGGAGTATAGTCACTGAAGGTAGTTGTGACGTACTCACTATGGCTTTGGTTACTCCCGAAAACGCTGGTCATGTTAGAGGTAATGGAATTGGATTTCTCCCTTCAAAGTATTTCAACTTTCAAAAATGTGGATCAAAATGACGTATTAACGACTTAGAATAAAAGTTATAAGAAATAAAGCAGAAATTAAAGCATTTAAAATCCCAACTGAAGTCAGAGGTCCCACACCGTTTCCTAAGAAGGTTGCGTCAAGTACCGTTAAAAGTGACACAATGAAGAATTGGAGTTCTTATGGAAAAAGTAAGGATCAATCACTTATGTCAAAGGTAAAAGAAAAGATAACAGAATATCATATCATCCTGCAAAGTTCTGGAATTTATATTTGCTAATTTATTATATTTTTCTTCTTTTTTAAAGAAAAAAGATGGTGGGAAAGAAGGGAAATCAATACCTCACTCCATATCCAATATTGGAAAGGTATGTAATGTTTCACTAGTTAAATTGTATACACTTTTACCATGAGTCATATGTCAGATTTTTAGTTCCATCATTAATATATATTGCAAGGCATTACATGTGCACTATTGACTAGTACTAATAGAAGATAAATGTTGTCTATTGTATTTGTAACAGGGAAGGGCTATTGATTCCGAAGCCAATATTATTTCCAAGGGGGTAGTCGTTGAGAGGAATGACCCAAATGGAAAATCGATAATATTGCTTTGGGTGCCAAAAATATTTGGGTGTCTATTAGAAATATTATTGAATGCAATCCTCCCTATAACTGGTCCAGATTAAATGAAATTTGTTAAATAAGCCTTTGCCTCATTTATTGCTTGGCCCGTAGAGCTTGTGATTTTGGGTCTTGGGGTAAAACAAATTCATAAGTAGTTATTTTTTTGTCTAATTACATTACTTAATGTCTTTTTCCACTACCATTTAAAAAAAAATAGAAGGAACGATAGTTTTGATGGAAAACAATGTGGAAATATTAATAGTGGTGAGTCTCTGTTGATTGATCCCTTTACCAATACTTGGAAGAGCATGAAGACAAATGAGTTAAATATTCCTATGGAGTGATATTTGTTTCAAGTAGAAAATGTGTAATGCTTCTTTTCAGGAATGACTTGCTGGATTTTTATGCATCGAGTGCCTTAGATGTCACTTCTATTATCACTTATATGAAGTAGAAATTCTTCTTTTAATTATAGTAAATCATCTTATATTTAGATTTTGAGTATTTGTTTATTTTCTTGGTTAGGTACTTGTATGAAAATTTTCAATCCTCGTGGCAAATATTTCATTCTTCCATCCAACATCCTTCAATGCTGTATCAAAATTCACTAGAGTTCGACTTATTGGAAAAAGAATGTAGCATGCGAAAAGGAATCGAATATGTTTTATTTCTCTCCACATCCGAGATGTGTAAGTATAGTATCTTCCCATCTTGTTTGTAAAGAGTGTACACATATGTTTTCCTATATAGTGTGTATCCAATCTTCATTTGTTTTACAGATTTCATTGTGTTCTAGTTGTCATCGATCCCTCCACAATGATCATTTATTGGTTGGATTCAGAGAATAATATACCCACCGAACAAGAAAAGTTATATGTCACTACTTGAGTAAATGCTAACTTTATCTTTATATTTATTTTTACTATAAGCTAATATGTACAAATAACCTTATTATTCATTTTATATTGGACTTGGCACATTGACTAATAATGGAAAAATAATTACATCCTCTTGGAACTGCTCGAATGTAAATAAGTAGTGAATAATATTTTTTTCCTTTAATTTATGTTATTGTTACTCATATATTTAAAATGTGTCCAACCTAGTGTTCCATGCAAAAACAAAATAGTCTCGAGTGTGGATATTTTATGATGAGATTCATGTGATATTTGATGGAAGATCCTTCTATCTTTATTGAAACAAAGTTTTGTGTATAATATTTATTTTGATAGCATATTAGTTTATCACATTTTAAAGGCCATTAATGTATAGCTATTTATATTTTTCGATAAAAAGGTTGTCCAATAAGGAGACGCATACTTCAGATGAGATAAATGAAATACGAATGGAGTTCATTGAATTTACTGCAAATTATTTAGGTAACTTCTCCCTTTTGCATAGGTTTTACTTACGCTTTACATTTGTCTTACTAAGTATACTAAATTTTCATCAATTACAACAATATAAAAATATTGTGTCAATCAAATGTCTTTTTATTTTTTTACACGAACTGTTTATCCACCAGATAGATTTTTGTTATTATATGAACAAAATCAAAAGGGTAGGTATTTTCTCTTTGCCTTAAATATGAAAATACATTTCCCATCAATTGCATTATATTTGTGTTTATTATCTCACATTCAGTTTTTTTTAAGAAAAAAATGGTACGACTGGTTAAGGCAACTGTGACACCCCGCCTAATAAAATACCGGGTGGTTAGTCCTATATCAAATTAAACAGGAATCTCATTTGGTTCATTCTTAGCATCGTTGTCTGAAACTTTTTAAAACTTACTAACCACCTAGTATTCAAAAAGCTGGTGCCAAATTTTACCTTTATTAATCCAAGACAAAATAAGTGCAGAAATAAAATAAAACATTCAATGCTGAGAGAGTCAATCATCACATACAATAATAAAAGTCTTGTCGAAAAAATCACCTGCTAAATCCAAAACCAAACCAAACTAACAGAGAGTAGTAAATCCCATACAATCTGAAAAGAAACTAAATAAAACTGTGAGCGACATGCTCGAGATAAATTGATATGAATCCCCACACTATGAATAGAAAAATAGATGCGTCTATCAAAATCTTGCAACACCCACATCTGCTGCAACGGTGTATCCCTGAAATGAACTAAGCATAGCGTCCTGTGGCTGGACACCTAAAAGGTTTTGAAAATATTTGATAGCAAGGGTTAGAACCAAAAACATTTTGAAAATATTTAGCAAGAGAATAAATTGTAGAAATTTAAAAATGCATGAATGCTCTTCATATTTAGGTTAGTGTCGCACTCTCTTAAGGACAGACTCACCCCTCAACTAATGTGCACACCTAACGCTTTCATTATATCCCACCTAGTCCCCTACCTTGTTACTAGATACTTTCCATAATTCTTTCCCGACGCACTACTCTAACCCGCGTATATATAAATTATGATATATGAGTTAATTGCCACTTTAACTTAAATAATCATCTCCCCTTTAAGTCCATATAACATTTACACTAGTTATATAATTAATACAATCCACTTCATGCATTTAATTATCCGTATATAACTATTTATTACATTATATACATAAAACCATATTACAAAATTCACACATATGTTGAATATATAATAGCCCATCCTCCCGAGTAATAACTCACCGGATGTATTCTCTAAAGTGCTATCAACTCAGGCTACTCAGTCCCACCTGGAGTTCCGAGACAACTATGGTCCGCGAATCGAAACCTAAATAATAAATGTAATGGTGGCGGTCATATTCTCCCGAGTATGAGGACATAATCTCAATGCCCCATCTCTGAAATTGGACGCTATGACCAGGGGATATACTCACCCTACTCCTCAAGCTAGGGGATTCACCCACATCGCGCAACCTCCCTCGATAGCACTAGAGTATATAAATTAAATAAATATCTAATCACTGATATTTAAGCACACACAATATATATACTATCACACTACCTTATATATAATTTAAATTAAATCCTTGATTTTTCGCGTATAATGTCCGTAACACTTAGCCTAAAACATTCCCGAGTCTATGGTCCGATTCTAATTTAATTAATTTACTAATTAATTAATTTGTTACCTTACCGAGTCTATGGTCCGAGTATAAATTAATCTATTCCTCATAATAGTTTATGAAATAGCCTCGCATCACTTAATTAATGTACCCAGACTCACTCACTTGACCCGATTAAATATTCAGAATTTAAATGCCCAATTTCCCTTAATAAGTTTGACACACACTTATTAATTAATTTCCGTCTTAATGTCTCTCTCACATTAAATATAAAATAGCCTTCTAGTGTTTGTCCTTAAAGTCCCAACCAATCCCAGATTTAAGACTCTTACTTATTGTACATAATTATCCCTTAATTTCTCACCCAGGTCGATCCGTACAACAAGAATAAAATGGGTTGAATTTTCCATCTCGTTCGAACGAGAAATTGCGTCATTCGAACGACAAGTGATGTCGTTGGAATGACAGTCACCGTCATTCGAACCAGAGTCCTGGTCATTCAAACGACCCTAAACCCTTTCCCTCTTTTTGTCCAGAATCAGTCCTCTGCCATTAACAAAACCTTTCTTACCCAGAAACCAACCCAAAATTTACACAGTAAGTTCTAGGAATCAACACAAATCCCAATATCTTTAATTCCCAATTTATATCTCCAATTGTAAACAAAGACATGAATCTAAATGATTTTTCCACATCTTTTGCCATCAATCATCTCTAATCTTACAATTTCTTCATAGTATATCATGGATTCATAAGCCCTATCATATCAATCCCCAAAACTTGATTCGTAAAATCCACAAATTTGAAAACCCAATTTGTATCAACCCAACCCAAAATCATGTGCTTAACACCTACCATGATATGAATTGAAATCAACAATTTATATAAAATCAAGTTTAGCCACTTGCCTTATGATTCGTAGAGACTGATTAATCCTTGCTTTGTTAAAGAACACCTATCTTGTTCTTCCTTTTGGCTTTAAAGAGTTCTCCCTTTTTGTTCCTCTACATTATTATATTTCTATTAATTGTGTTATGGTTGCCCACAACTCCTAAACTTAGGTTTTTATCTCCAAATCCCGTTTTTAGTCATATGGGCCTAATTAAAATGGTCCAAATACCCCCGTGGGGACCAGGTTATGCCCAAAAATACCCCGTGACCCATTTACTACCCCTGGATACACTTTCTTAACTTTCTCAACCCATCTGAACTCAATCGTGCACTCATAATTAACATCCGAATTAGTTTATAAAAATCATTATCTGACACCTAAATTAGTGTATACCCGACTCCGGTTGAGATAAATAAATGCCATGTCACTAATACACGTTATAAAGTAATTAAATTATTACTATTCACTTAGTAATGTAAATTACATAAATATTAACCAATCACTCTCTAGATTAATATTTAAACAAATACTAACATAATTAAGTCAATCAAATTACGACACACAAGTAATTTAAAAAAAATTCGAATTAATTAAGTATATAAATGCACAAAAATACGAGGTACTACATACTCCCCCCCTACAAAGGAATTTCATCCCCAAAATTAGGTCATACCTACGGCGAATAACTCTGGATAATGCTCTCGTATATCCTCCTCCCGCTCCCACGTAGACTCGTTAACGTTGTGATGACCCCACTGTACTCTAACTAGTGGTACAATCTATGACCGCAACTTGCACTCACTACGATCCAGAATAGTTACAGGTATCTCCTCATATGAGATGTTTGGATGCAAGTCAATCTCCTCGACTGGAAGTGTCATAAATCCCTCTCGCTCATTTGATATTTCTTCAGCGATGCCACGTGGAACATGTCGTGTATCCACTGAAGATGTTTTGGCAAACCCAGTCTATAAGCTACCTGTCCCACTTTCTCAATGATAGGGAAAGGCCACACATACCGCGGTGCTAGCTTCCCCTTCTTATCGAACCTCATCACTCTTTTAATAGAAGACACTCAGACCAATACCTGGTCGCCGACCTCTAACTCCACATGTCTTCGAGAAGCATCGACATAAATCTTCTGCCTGTCTTGAGCTATACGAATCTGTCCCCGAATCAGCTCTATCTTGGCAGTCATTTCCTGGATCATCTCTATACCCAATAGCTTGTTGTCCCCCACCTCTAACCAACAGGAGGGCGAATGATAAGGTCTCCTAAAAATTGCCTCAAACGGTGCCATGGAAATCATAAATTAGTAAGAGTTGTTATATGCAAACTCTACCAAAGGAAGGTATCGCTCCCATCCTCCCCCAAAGTCTAAAATGCATATCCTCTAGCATCTGACTAACTCTCTCAGTATGCCCATCTATTTGTGGATGGTAGGCGGCACTCAACTGTAACTCTGTGCCCATGGCCTCCTGAAATCTCTTCCAGATGTGGGACACAAAATTCTTGTTTCTATCAAACACAATGTTAACAGGCACTCCGTGCAGCTTAACTATCTTCGCTATGAACAGCTGCGCGTATCGCATCGTATTAAAATCTATGCGAACCGATAAGAAATGGGCTACCTTGGTCAACCTATCCACAATAACCCATATGGAGTTGTGGGCCCTCTGTGATGTTGGTAACCCTGTAATGAAGTCCATGGAGATACTCTTCCATTTCCACACGGGAATATCCAATGGTTGTAGCATCCCTGGTGGTCTCTGATGATCAATTTTCACAAGCTAGCATGTGGTGCATTTCGAGACAAACTATGTTATGTCCCGTTTCATCCCTGCCCACCAGTACTGCCTCCTCATATCCTGGTACATCTTATCCTCCCCAAGATGTACCGCAAACCTCGAACCATGGGACTCAGTCATAACTGCATGCCTCAAATCCTCATCCTCTGTCACGACTAAGCTCCCATTAAAGGGTAGGCCTCCCTCCGAACTAACCTAATAACACTCTGCTCCCTCGGCTAGTAGTTGGCGTATCTTCTCCTCGAAAATTTGGTCCTCTTCCTATGTCCTCACAACCCTCATAATAATTTTAGGAGTGATCGATAAAGCTGCCATACATCCCCTGGCGACATCGCCATCGTGTCGAAGCTCAATCGACTTCATTTTCTAAATCTCTGCAATCTCCCCGGTGGGCCTCCGACTCAACGTGTTTGCTACCATCTTGGCCTTACCAAGATGATACTGGATATTAAACTACTAGTTCTTCACGAATTTTATCCACCGCCTCTACCTCATATTCAGATCCTTCTGCGTGAATAGATACTGAAGTGACTTATGATTCTTGTATAAAGTAAACTGCTCTCCCAGAAGATAATGCCTCCATATCCTCAAAGCAAAGACGACCGTTGCCAGCTCTAGGTAATGGGTGGGGTAATTTTTCTCATAGGGCTTAAGCTTCTGAGACATATAATTTATAGCCCTATCCTCCTACTGCAACACACCCCCAAGTCCCTGTAAGGATGCGTCAGTGTAGACCCGGTACTCCAATCCTCCCCTAGGCAATGCAAGTACAAGAGAAGATGTCAACTTGTCCTTTAGCTCATTGAAAGATAACTGACAGTGACCATCCCATACAAACGGTACCGCCTTCAGAGTCAGGTTCGTGAATTGACGCACAATTTTTGAAAACCCTTAATGAATCTTCGGTAATAACCTGCCAATCCCAGAAAGCTGTGAATCTCTGTAGGTATCGTGGGTTGTACCCACTACATCACCGTAGATACCTTACTTGGATCAATAGCAATACCCCGATCTGACACAATATGACCAAGAACCTGCACCTCCCATAGCCAAAATCCACACTTCCCAAATTTGGCATAAAGCTGGTGGTCACGTAGTGTCTGCAGAACCATATGCAGGTACTCTGTGTGCTCCTCCTATGTGAGCGAGTAGACCAAAATGTCGTTAATGAACACGATAACGAACTGGTTGAGATACTCTTTGAAAACCCTATTAATGAGATCCATGAACACTGTTGGCACATTGGTGATCCCAAATGGCATCACCCTAAACACGTAGGATCCATACTGCGATAAAAAATTATCTTAGGAACATCCTCCTCTCGAATATGTAGCTGATGATACCCCAACCTCAAATCGATCTTTGAGAAGTATGTTGCCCCTCTCACTTCATCAAACAAGTCATCAATCCTAGGTAATGAATACTTATTCTCTATCGTCACCTTGTTCAGCTCCCTGTAGCTTATATCATCCCTTTTCTTTACTAACAACACAGGCGCACCCCACGGTGATGTGCTTCGTCGAACGAAACCCTGACCCAAGAGCTGCGGAATCTTCTCTCTAAGCTCACGCATCTCTGAAGGGGACATACGGTATGGTGCTCGAGCAATCGGCCTCAAACCCATTGCTTGAGTGTAGAGATATCAATCCACTTCCATTGGGGTAAGCTAGAGACAAATTCAATTGTAATTCAATTTTTATTTTCTTTCTGTGCTTTTTCACTTTCTAATTTTTTTAGCTTTTTCAATATTAAAACAATTGGGTGAGGTGAGGTGAAATAAGATTAAACTAAATTATGAGACGAAAATAACTAACTAGAAAGTGACTAAAATGAAAAATAAAGTCTAAACTAAAATAAGAGATAAAGGGAGGTAAATAATTGTGAGAACAATCAAGGAATGAGATTACACCACAAATTTTAGCTATTCTAACTAATTAATTTAATTAATTGAATTCTCCCAAATTAATATCAAAATTACAAATCAACTCTCGTTGCAAATGTAATTTTAATAGTAACCTTTTAGAAAATTAAGTTTAACACCCCACAACTCTAGAAAATAGATCCACGTTCCTTTTAATTAATCACCCACTAGAATCGATCAATTAAAATTTATGTCAATCTTAGAAAATAAATTTAGGGTTGAAATTCAAGTTATAATACCCCACTTAAGAACCCCCTATCTCTAGTTCGAATCTAAAATGGGTATTATAACTAGAATTTTGATTTTCTCTCGAAAATCATTCACCCTCTCTCGAGGCGTAAATTTAAGGGTGAGGGATCAAAATTAATAATCAAAGGGAATTTTCAAGTAATCAAACTAATTAAACTAAAATAACATCGAATAAGGATTTCCCCCCACCCCTTGAAATGGGATTTAGCCCAACATGATATTCAGCATGATGAACAAATAATCAAAGGCATATATAATAAAAGATTAGAGAAAGAGAACAAATCTTCAACAAGTATCCTTGAAATTGGCAATTTGAACTCTATCATCTTCCATACAATTCAATTTCTCACAATTAAATCTCACCAAATCTCTAAAAAAATAAAAATAAAAACTATTTACAAAATGGTGTTTATCTCTCTACAATTCTCTCTCTAAAAATTCCTATCTAAAAGCTCTTTTTTTTCAAATGGGGTCTTCATCTTCATTTATAGTAGGCACATGGAGCATGAGGGTATTTTTGGGAATTGGCTTGAGTGTGTATGGAAATGGTGAGAGGAGCAGGGGGTGAGCACATGTGCATGGCAAAGTGTGAAGTAATAAAAATCTTAATTATGTGCACATAAGGGTAGTTTGGAAAAAAAGGGATAAGTAGTTAGTTGGGGGTAAAATGGGTAAAGGGTTTTAAATGGTTTTAAAGCATGTGGGTTTATGTGCATTTGGCTTTGGTTTTGTTTTTGGCAGGTGAGAATCGTGTAAGAGGCTTGGAAATGACATGGGTCTTGAAATGGTGAAATGGGTTTGGGGGGTATTGGTAAGGGTCGGATGAATGGGTAGAAGAGAAGCCGGGTTGTAGAGGTCTCGGCATCGAGGCTTTGGGTCATGGGTCGCCAGAGTGGAGAGGAGGGTCGAGAAGGTCGCCGGGGGTTTCAACAGGGGTTTGAGGTTCTGACCAAGGGCTGAACGAGATGCCGTCAAGCAGGTCGGCGACGGAGTTGAGGCAAGGGGACGTCGACGGGATCGTGGGAGGTAAAGGGGTAGACTGGTTGGCTTGGTGGTCAGCGGCGGGGGGGGGGGGGGGGGGGGGGGGGGTTCTGGAGTAGAGTTGCCACGGGTCAGGTCGGCGCCGGAGTTTCGGCTACTGGGGTTTATGTGGGTATAGGTTGAGAGAGAGAGAGAGAGAGAGTGATGATGTTTAATGGAGGTTTGAGTGGTGAGAGGTATGTTTAGTTGGTTATGGGGGAAAAGAGGAGAGAGAAAATGAGTGTAGAAGATGATGTTAGGAGGGGTTGTGTGTTGGTGAGTGTAGGGAAGTAATGTGTGGATGAGTTTAATTTGGACACCTAAAATAATAAAAAGAGTCAACTAAAATAAAAAATAAAATCAAACTAAAAATAAAACAAAAAAAAAATAATAAAAAAAAATATTAAAACTAAAAAAAAATCCTAAGCTATATAAAAACTAAAATAAAACAAAAGAAATAAAAACTTAAAATCTAAATGAAAACTAAAGTCCTAAAAAATATAAAATCTAATAAACTAAAAATAAACTACTAAAACTAATCCTAATAAAATAAGACTAAACTAAAAGCTAATAAAAATCAAAACAAAATAAAATTATACTAATAAAAATAAAATAGAAAAATAGAAAATAAAACCTAGAAAATACTAAGTAAATCTAAAATAAAACCTAAAATTAAAAATGACTCAAACTAAAAATCTAAAAAAAATAATAAAAAGGGACAAACAAAACACACACAGGGTTTGGGGTAGGTTTAGGCTAGTGTTTGGTTATGGGAGAGGGGTATTTAGCACCATTCAACGCGCATTTGCCTCGATATATAGCTTTTGACACCGCAAACGGACGTTTGACCTACAAGATAAGCATTTAAGCACATAAGACCCATATTGCCGAGAATAAGCAACTAAACGTCTATTCGGGGTATAAAATGTACAGTTTTGGGTGCTTATCACACCACCCCCAAATGGAGTGTTGCTAGTCCTCGAGCAATAAGATAGAGAGAAAGAGAAATATAAGAAACCAAAAGTGTACCACTTTCGCGGGCACTTGCGATTGCACTTAGCATGTGCAACAAGCCTTTAAACCTATAGGTTTCCCTATAGGACGAGTTGTGTCTCGTGAGGGTTTGCAGGGAATATAACCACAAAATTCTTTATTTAAAATGATTTATTGAAATGCAGTCAATCTCTTATTAGACGTAGAATAGTCGAACAATCCACCATAAGAGATATAATTTGAGAAATACAAGCTAGAAGTGCATAAAAAGTTTAGCTAAGTAGATACTCAAGGCACATCCTTCCTATAACTCAATGTGTGTAGTGTGAATCAGTCAAGACGGATCGAGAATCATAAGAGTAATTCCTAGATTGCCTTGTCAGAATCAACACTTCAACTTCAAATCTCACGGATATATATCTCTCAAGGGAACTCTCAAGATTAGGGTTAGTTTATCGCTCTTGTGTGTGAGGAGGTGAGTAAATGTAAGCAAATTCAAACGTCTCACACACATATAAGGAAGAACGAACCATTTGAAAGAAAAGTGATCTCATGAAAGAATACTAATCATTATAGTGAGAACGTCGAGTTATTCACCACGTTGACTTTCATTTGCCCGAACACCTAGGAAAAATATGGATGATTGTGGGTGAGGGGGAAATGAAACGAGGTATGATGGGATGAGATGAGGTAAGGATAGTTGTGTGATGTATGGATGTGGTATGTAGGATAAGAGAGAAGAGTGCACTATGAAGAACAAATGTCTTTATTTCACAACCAACTACTAACTACTAACTCTCTTTCTTTTCTTTTTTTCTTTTTTTTTCGATTTTTCTTTTCTTTTTCTCTTTTTTTTCTTCTATTTTTATGTTTTTCTCTTTTTTCATTTTTTTTTCACTTTTTTTTGTTTTTCTCTCACTTTTCAAACCAACACTGAAGACATTTACATTTGAAATCAACTCTCTTTTTCTCAAAAAATGATGGATGAAATATAAATGGAGATGATAGGTGAGGGTGTGTATGATGTGGGAAATATGGAAAAGCATGGCAATGTAATGAGTGAGTGAATGGAAAAGCATGGGAGTGTGATGAGTGAAGTGTATGGGAGAAAATCTAGTGATCGGGACAAACTTCAAGACACGCGTTTCTTTCAACTCGAAAATAATGTCGTTCTCAGTGATCAAGCCAAAAATGAAGAATAATGAGATCATACAACTATTAAAGTGCGTACCCAAAGGAAGTTTAATCAACTTGTGACTCGGAGATTGCGTAAAACACTTAATAGGGTGAAAGGAACAAATCTCACAAGCTAAAGTCTCTACTAGTGATCCTTAAGGTTCTCTTTAGAATTATAGTACTCTTCAACTCTTAACGTAATGACGTGATAAGTTCACAAATTTTGTTGAGTCTAGAAATTCATGGTGCAAAATGCTTTGGGATGTATTACATAAGCTATTTAGAAAAAATATTCTCTAGCTTGATTCCTAGACTTTGAAAGATGGATGATATAAAATTCACATCAATAAATGAGATGAAAGAAACTGCACGAAATTTTAAAAATCAGGTTTAAAAGTCAAAAATTTTCAAAAGAGGTACGATTTTGATAAAATTCCCCACCCCCAAACAAAAAGGAACATCATCCTCGATGTTAAGTAAAATGATTTTTAAAATTGAGAGAATAAGGTAGGAAAGAGATTTCCACAATCAACCGCTAATGAAGTAAACAGATGTAGCCAAAAATAAACCTGAATAAATGATAAGAAAAAAAATGTGTACAATTCTATAAGCATGATAAAGCATTGGGTGATGTAAAACACCACCCCCAAACAGGATGAGACTAGTACAAGAAACGCGGGCTGCCTCCCGGTAGCGCTATGTTTAATGTCTTCAGCCAGACCGAAGGGATCTCACCCTAAGGATAGGAATTAGGAAAGCGCAGGGCGGCAGAAGAATGGGTGATGAGAATCACCCCCAAACAAGACTTAAGCGTCAGTCTTGTTGGATAATGGCTAAAATGGATCAATGCACCTGTATGGAAAAGTGCATCACACGATGCAAAGCATCGGTGGACACTGGGCGGATGGGAAAAAGGTCTAAGGTGAGGTTGGCATGAGTGATGAAGCATTGATCACGGGCCTTATTGGGCCAAAATGTGAGGGCAACAAGGGACCTATAAGCATGATGCTCTAATTAGTGACGGAGGCGAAATGGTTTGGTAAGTGGAATGGGTTGGGCCTCAGAGACATCACACGAACGTTCTATGAATGGGCGATGATAATGGTCGCGTCGTGACACACTAGGGAGCTGTTGAGAAGAAAAATCAACACCACAAGGAAGTGGTGTGCATAGGGTAACAAGCTCAATGTCACGGAAGTGGAGAGTATCACCACATATACTCTCATAGATGGTGGAGGATGGTTTTAGGTTAGGATCCAAAAATTTAGATGGAAACATGAAATGTGTAAAATCAAGATCCAAACCAGGTGGTGGGGTGTAAGGGATAATGGGTGGGTCGGGTGGGATAAACGGTGGAGGAAGATGATCCAACTCAAGCGTAGGAGACACACACTCATTGGGAGGAGTAAAGGAATACTCACAAAGGAGTGTGGTTTCTAAAGATGGAGTTGTCAACTTCTCCAAAAAGGTATCATTGGTGAATGTGGTGGGTGGTTCAAACAAGGCACCAAGATCGGAGATAGAGGGATCACTAGAAATATTGATCTCAAGATGAGCCATGCATGGAGGGACAGGATCCGTATCCGGATAGTTAGGAACTATCACGGATTCTATCTCAGGAAAATGGTGAACACTCGTAGACGGAGCTAGCCTAAAAGACATGGGCATGTCGGAGACATATGCAATTGGGGAATAAGGTAAAAGCTCGGGCATATTTTTGGGTATGACGGGAGTGTGAACCTCAAGGTGGGGTTCAGGTGGACATGGTGGGATTGGATCAGGCTCACTATCGAAAGGTAAGTCAACACAATTATCGACTTGGGCTTCGAACCATGGAATGGTCTCAACTTTAAGATTCACGGGGTGACAGGGTTGGTCGCACTCAAAATCTGTGTCATAAGAGGACACATCATCGTCATACTCGGGTGCAACAATGGGTGGATCCATGGGAATATCCTACTCTCTCGCACACTCCAATTCATTTAATCATTGTTCAAGCCTTTGGAGAGATTTATTTTGAATTTGAGTGGCTTGCTCTTGCTCGAGTATGAACTTTTGCAAGAGGCTTTCTAGAGCAGAGGTGGATGATGGTGGTGGTGGCCGAGGTGGACACAACTCGCTATCACTATATGGAGAATACTCAAATGAAGTGTGTGGAGTGGGGCCAAGTTCATTATACACGAAAGGATCGCTTTTGTGATGGACAAATGGTTGATATTCAGTGGGTGTGTAGTGAGGTAGCTGATCGTGAACGGGTGAACAAGGTTGCCATGATGACGGTGGGAACGTGTGAGGATCCACAACATCGGGTTGAGATTCATATTGCGTGGAAGGGTGATGTGACACCCCGCCTAATTAAATACCGAGCGATCAATCCTTTATTAAATTAAAATCAAGGTGAACAGTTGGTTCATTCTTAGCATCACTATCGCAAAATAAAATTTTCCAATGTAAACACCCTAAATAATTAAGCTAAGTGTCAAAACAATTTAAAACTTTATGTCCATATTTATTTAATTCAAATTTGAAAACCTTTTAAATAACCAACAATTTAAGAATCACATAAGTGCTACGGATAACAATTAACACAAAATAATTAATCCATCTACATTAACTAAACCAAATTTAAGCTACAAATGAAATCATCCTGACAAGAGTTAATACCCAAAGAGTATCGAATACTGAAAAATAAGTAAACATACATCTCTGACAATTCTACACTGAATGGGAAATGGGCAACACATTCCCTATCTACGAAGAACTATAACAAGAACCGAATCAATGAAGAGATCATCTAAAACAAAGTCCTGCAACTCCCACATAAGCTATTGCACGTCCAATCCAAAGAACCTATGCATAACGCCCCTGTGGCTGGGCACCTGTAATATATACATATATATACAATAGAGAAGAGATAACAGAAAACGGGTCAGAGCCCGATTGTAAAACAGTTTTAAAAATAGTTTAGCAAGTATTTAAAATGCTTACCTCCTAATGCAACAACCATGTTAGTATGCGACACTCTCTTGAGAATTCTCACCTCTCGCCTAGTGTGCACGCCTACCATACTAATGAATCTCATGAGTCTCTCTAACTTATTCTCCATAAGGTTTTATCACTTGAAAATAAGGTTATGATATTCACTTTAGAAAATCAATCTCTTCAGGATTTCTTACGTTATTTAGAATAACCCCGTACCGACATAAAGTTTCCTAATACTTATAGTGAAATTGAAGAATTTATACATTACTTAACTACTATAACGCACAGTAGAAAGTTCTCATATAGATATACGTATATATATTTGTTACACATATGATATATATACAAACGGCTCCCCACATAAAATCTATGGTGCAAGGTTTCCATATATAAGTATATATATACCAATCACTCAGATAATTTATATATACTACCTGCACCCCACATAAAAACTATGGTGCTGGCATACTCTGCTATCAAGCCCCTGTATCACACATATATAGGGAAATGCTAGTTCGGAATCACTCTCGAACTGCATTAACATAAAACACATACAATTGGAGGCGAAGCATAGTTCCAAGTCACTAACAGGTCAGCACATACCCTCCTGTCTCTTAGGACCGTCTGACTATCAATCAGATAGCCTGTACCAAGGAATCCTATGTTCTAGGGGTACGAGTCAATATCCCCCATAAAGGTCCCATCGAGATAAGACCATCCCGATGCGGAAACCCCCGTGATAGCAAGTAGCCCGAGTATGATTTTTATACAGATATAATATATGCACAATCACACAGTCATATATATGTATACACACATCCACATTTCTAAGTTAGGTGCGCTCACGACCTATAATTATAATTATCCGTTATTACACATTTTACTCGATTATTTCGTATAACGGACTTGTTATTTGTATTCTCATTTATTATTCACTTCATACTCACTTCTCCTCTCTCGAAGTATTCTAAGTATAATTTCAGTAGGCATTCACTCACTTACGTTCCGGTTTAACTCCCTTACCAGTCCCGATATTTTTATTAAATATACGCATGATTTCTTATACACATGAATCATTCCTCGTTAACCCAAAATCTCATCTTACACTAAAATGTTACTCAACGGGGTCTACCTAGGCCCTACTGGTCATCTCTATATCCCATTATATTCCAATAACAACAATCAAGGGTTCCCATAAATCTTAATCGAATTAAACTAACGAATGGGAAATATGTAGTTTTCCAGGAGGGGTCGGTCGAAGAAAAGGGGTCGATCGATCGATGATCTGGGCTCGCTCGATCGATCGATCAAGCAGTTCTTGCCCAGAAACTGCAAATTAAACCTACGGGTTTCATCCTCCAATTCCTCCAAAAACGTCATTAACAGATCTAGAATTCTCAAATAACAATACTACAAGTTCCATATACATATATATAAGGTTTCCAACGTAAAACATGTGTAATTTCATCAACGATGTCGAATTAATGGGGTAAAATCTGACATAATCTTTAAGAACCCTAATTTTGGAAGAAATATCCATTCCTCTAATTAATTCCCAGATTTCTTGTTTCTAACTCATAATAATTCGTGGGTAATCCTCAACATATGATGGGTATATCCAGAATATATTGAATCTCTCTAATCATGCGATGTAAAGTCCCTTAATCAACAATTTCTTTCATGGGGCAAGTCCTAAACAATCCTAGACTATCATGATTGAGACATTAACTAAAAATAAAGAAAGATAGATACTTTCCTGGGAATTTAGTTTTTTATTTGTGAAGGAAAAAGGTATAGTTGTGCTCCTCGTTTCGCGATCTACATTTTGGTGGTGGTGGCGGTGAAAACGGTTGTGTCCTTGGCCTTGAATTTCTTGAAAAGCTTGCCAACTTCTTCTATAATGGCCGTCCTTTGATTTTGTGATTGTTAACCCTAGAAGACAACTCCTAAAGGCTGATATATCCTTAGGAAATTCGTGGGTTTAATTCCCCAAAAATGTAAAATGTCAAAAATACCCTCCCGGGATGTCAATTAGGCCTAAAAATGCCCTGAGACCCAAACTAAACCCCCGGGTACACTTTTCTGACTATCTCGACCCTTCCGGACACTTTGACGCACTCAAAATGACCATAAGAGCAACTTATAATTTATTCACTTTATATAATAATAATTTAGTCCTGACACGACACAGGCGCGTCCCGACTTAAATTTCCATAATTTCCATTTTATTCACTCGTGAGAATTTTAATAAAATAAATCTCATATATTACTTTACTCGTCTAGTAATATTCAACAATTTTCCAATAATTACTAACTCACATCACGTTAGTAAATATGAAAATAAATTTTCGGATTAATATTACATTAATATCTCAATTTAAATTTAATAAATTCCCAAATTTTAAAAGCCATAAAAATACGGGCTATTACATACTTCCCCCCTAATAACGGAATTACGTCCCGAAATTCTGAAAATAAGGCCTACCTGGTAAAACACATTTTGGATACCTTGACAGTACGCAACCTATCCATATAGTAAGGCGCTCAATCACTATAGCCCCCGCCTTACAACAAGCTTGTTTAACACTCTTCATTAAAGATACTTCACATTGTGCTCCTATCCGATAACATTCGCATAAGACACGAATATACACTATTAATTCCCATTATTTTAATATCATTGGGAGGCCGCACCTCACCACATGACAACTACTTAGATTTATGTATACACAAAACTCCCATTCTGAAAGAAACCATGCTAACATCTGACCACTCTTGTTCGCCTAAAACAATCGTGGAATTCCACCATAGTCGTCGGATTATTCTCGACCGATCCAAAATTCTGATTATCCACTCACCTCTAAACATACGCAGAGGGAGAGTAGTTAAGATTTTTCCACACCAAAACTTCAAAAAGCACCTCGTTCACGACAAACAGGTACGAGTGCTTCCACGAAACTCTACCATTATGGAATATCCTCCCCCAATTATCGTACTATTCCACTTGTTAGCTATCACCATTGTGGAAACTAAATGATCACCAAGATTCTAAAATCATCTTCACGCGGATCCACTACTCGTTAATCGCCGTGTGCCTGCTCCTCAGCTATGGGTGATACCTCCTACTCAAAACGAAACGTTATCTCCACTGTTTCCTTAAATCCCATATTGAAGGTGGGATTCACAAATTTCATCCTGATTCAGAAAAATAATACCGTGTAGGACTACGTATTAGCACGATCCCTTCCTTTCAAAGGAAGACTGGGGCACACTAGTTAATATTGTAAATCACCCCAAAGGAATGTCAATCACTTCCTTCTTCGGCGACTTACTCCAGATGTTTGGATGAACCCTTGATCTTACCTTGAAGATGGAAACCCATCCAAGGACTCTACCGACTTTACCGCCCTCTTCCGTTACAAGAATTTGTTGATAACCATAAAATTCTCTAGTTGATCCTCTTATTCCAACCATTCTCTATCTATGAGTGGTGCATGCAGAGACTACTCACTACGTACCGTTCAACATCGACTTTCCTTGAAATGTCTCACATTAAGCGACACTTAATACTCCCCTTCCTTCCTTGGTGAATATCGAAAGTTCCGACCCGTGCACTTTTCTCCACGATGCGCACTTCTCGATCTTTTATACCATACTAACATTATCACTCTTTGTATGCACAACTCTCTCTCAACATTGGACTAATTATGAATCCGTCCCAAGTGTTCTTCATATAGTTACATTCTACCCTTCTCAAGGAATACCCCTTTGTAAACGGCTTCCCACAGCCTTCCCACCAGATTCGGTGTGCTACCCTGATTGCACACGTACATATGGATTTATCATCTTTCACACGGTGCTTAATCCACTCTGCCACTTTCACTTCGTTAAGTTAGTCCCACAAACATATATTATACACGTCTATTCCCATATCCCTTCAACTCGGATGATTTTTAACATTAACTAACTAGGATGTCCACACACCCTATAAACCGTGCATACTAGCGTAAGCATTACCTACGTGTCACACTTAATACCCAATTCTTTTATTTTCCTAGTGTTCACAATGTGATTGCAACTATTGGGTACTCTCACTCACCCTAGAAATCAAAATTCTAAATCCTCCTTATCATCGTTCCACCCTTCAACTCGTGGTGGTACAACAAAACTTTCAATGCTTTCTTACCATGCAACCGGCTCCACTGGCCTTAAATCATAATTCAGCTACCAACTTACATATATAATTATCTGATCCTATTACGACCGAGGTACTGAACTCATGGACTAATGACCAAACATCCCCCTATTTCCAACCTTGTGCTAAGTTTCATGCGGGGGATGTCTCGCAAAGTGAAATCCAAACAAGTAACCCCCCGATACATTACTACCTAGCATTGTCGGTTATCGAAATCCGTTAGTCCCTCCGTCCATAGCATGTACCCCTTTATTCTGTCTCTTGACAGAAAGTTACACCTCTTCCCGTAATTATACTTAGCAACGAACATTTTTCCAATTTTACAATCATTCAATATTGGTGGTAATCACACTCCATAAACCTCGAATACAGCCACTCGGGGAACTCAAAATCCTGTCCCTAAACATATGGGTCCAACTCTTACTCTCACATCTCTAAAGGATAGGTATAATAATGCACTCTTTCTATCACCAAGTCATGAGCGCTAAACATAATACTGAGTTAAATCTTATAGCTCAACCATAAACCTGATACATACTGAATCATAAAAACAAAGTCCCTACACACCGGTATCGAATATCTCGAGCCCACTATCCCCTCCGAAGTCTCTAGGATAGATAATGTATAAGTGCGAGTCCAACCCTCTTGCAGGTGAGGCCTCGCCCGAACAAAACATGCTGCACTAATGCAACCACTCCGATAGCCTTGCAATAACTGCCTACTATCGTACTGACCATTTCTATAAAGTTGTATTCAATACCATATTATACTCGTATATCACATCACTAAAATGAGTAACCTCAATAAAGCATATAACACTATTAATATCCTCATTCATCCTCCGCAGATAGCACTAAGGAAAATCCCACTACACTAGGTAAAAATATTCACATAATAATATCGTTTGTAGTTATGCGCATTAAACTCGTCTCACATGTTAATCTAGCAATGAATAAAATACATTCACTCGCTAGTGCCACATAAAACACGCATCATCCTCCGAGGATAAAACTTATACTTCTACCTTATCGAACGCCTTGACTGTGCAAACGGTTTTTGTACGTAACACGCCTGTCCAAACCAGAACAACACTACTTTAATAGTTTTCCTTTACTAGGCACTATACTCTTGTACCCTATAATTGTTTCAGAAAGAAGAATTTGCGCGTGTGATTTCACTCTCCACAAAATACCTCAACAAAATAATCCACTCATCGCCTGTCATACTAACCATGTTAGGATTGTCATTCTCTCGGACTTTGATAAACTCGATTTCTGATGACTAGCCCCGTTATTCCTTAGCCTTGTAGGCCCCAAATAACATGTTACTGACTACACTAGTCCTTACTAAATCTACCATCGCTTGGTAAGAATTTAGCTATCTGAATCATTTAAATGGGTCCCCTGATGTGTATACACACCCCCTTGTGGTGCTACACTACCACCGTTGTATCCCGTCTTATTCTTGGCTAAATTATTTGATTCTTTTAGCTTCCCACACCAAGAAGAATTATCATCTTCATTGACAAAGTATGATCTTGTCAACCCCTGAATCGACCGTCCAGCAGAATTCCCTTTTCAATTATTATCAACTATTATTACGATTCGATCTTCCACTTGGAGTTCTTTCCTCCATTTGTATCTATATCTTCTTATACAAGACTCGCTAACGATTTAGACTCATATTCATAAATGGACCTCTGTCAGGTCCTCCAGTGATGAGTTCAGAACAACACTCACTTCTTATCCTGAATATTTAACGAAGGAACTTGCGGTCAAACTGTACCTAAGATTCTCCTATAGGCATAGCATTCCACTTCTAAAAGTAGTGGCTGACTCCCACCATGATAACCTTATTCCGACAAGTCAAGAAAATTTGTCTCCAAATTTTCACTTTCAGTTAGCCACACTTCATCCTATGTCCAAGTCTCTGGATACTTTACCTCCTTAGGTTAACACACACAATTTTTGTATTTCAAGAACTCCCACTGACAGTCCTCTACAATGCTTCGTCTGACTTTTCCCAGTCGTGCCACGTTAGGGTGAGTTTCATCTCGCACATCTTTCGACTATAGCAACATTTGGAAATCATAAGTTGCGCCCTAGCCATCTTTACAGTCCCGGCTTCCCGTGTTATACTAGGGGTGACCTTAACTACGGTCATCATCCTCGAATATGCTCTACAACCTCAATTGATCCTTGCCTCCTGCTATCCACCCAACGGCCCTTGCTTGCCATATTTCATTTTTTGAACATGCCCGAACGCAATTAATAATTCACTAATGTACATACGTTATAGCAGGAGAATGGAATCTCACCATAGAAAACAACAATCCTAAACATAGGTCTCTATATCAAACAAAGCGATGCTGGAAGCATAATGTAAGGACATTTTTGTCCAACATACTTGTATATGTCATTAGCCGTAACACCTTTGCAAAGATTCAAATTCCATTCATCATCAACGAAATCCGAAGATCAAAAGAAAGGAAGAATTCAGAAATCCAGTCAGCCGGACCGGCCCGCCTAAAATTAAAACGAACCGATCCGCCTCTGACTACCCCGGACCGATCCGCTGAAATAAAAAAGGAACCGATCCGCCCAGGACCGGACCGGACCGCCTTTCACTTTGAAGCCAGTGAGCCCCGAACCGAATGCGAACCGAATCAGCTTCAAATTAAAAGAACCGGTCCGCTATCGGACCGATCCGCCTAAGGCCCGGACCGGTCCGCCCTGGATAAACTCTGCCAGATCGTGTTGCAGATTTTTTAGGGTTTTGGCTTCCTATTTAAACCACGTTTGGAGGTTGGTTTTCTCAAGAATTTTCAACGATTTTCAGAGCATATCAACCCTAAAGTCTTCACCTATTGAGTCCTATGATTCTAGGTTTTTAGATTCACACATCTTCCATATCTATGTGAATCAAGTTTGGTAACCCAAGAACACCATTGTTATTGTTCAACCCTTGTGAAGTGGACCGCTTCTTCCTCTTCATTGCAGCCCTACTGGACAGGGATAGTTCCAGCCGCCAGCCCTACTGGAAAGGGAGTCTTCCAGCCGCGACTACAGAATCCGATACCTGAGGGTAATTCTTAGTCAAAAAACTTGTATTTCAGTGTAATCCGATTGTAAGCCGCTTCTCTTACAAATTATAGTGAATATACAAATGGTTTTGCCCCTTTGGGGGATTTTTCCTTAACTTTGTGTGTTGAATAATTCTTGCATGATTTCATATTGTTTCAATCACACCTAGTTGCATGCTTAGGGTTAATTTGGGTTAAAAATGGTATTTATTATATTATTTCTTAATTGAACGCAAGCGCCAACTCTTTCAAATTGGTATCAGAGCAGGTTACGCTAAGTTATCGCGTATTCCTTACTTCCGTAAAATTTTTCTAAAGATATCAATTTTCGAAAAAAAAATTGATTTTTGAAAAGAATGTGTTCAAATGGAGAAATCATACAATAAATTGCGTGTTTTTGACGGAACAAATTATGCTTATTGGAAAGCCCGAATGAGGTCGGCTTTAAATGCCATTGATGAACGGGTATGGATTCTTGTTGAAAGACGATGGACTCCTCCCTCCATCACTGTTGAAAACGTGACCAATTTAAAACCTGTCACGTTATGGACCGAAGATGAGTTTAGATGGTCTTCCTTTAATTCTAAGGGATTGAGTGCTATTTCTGCTTCTATTACTCCTGATGAGTTCAAACGCATAATGACGTGCTCCACGTCAAAAGAAGCATGGGATGTTTTGCAACTTACTCATGAAGGTACGAACGCGGTTAAAGAATCTGAACTTCAAAATTTGACCACCCAATTTGAGACTATCACCATGTCTGAGTCCGAATGCTTTGATGAGTTTTAGGCACGTTTGTCGGACATAGTCAACACTTGTTTTAATTTGGGTGAGGAGATTGATAACACGCGTGTCGTTAAAAAGATTTTGAGATCTCTCCCAAAACGCTTTATTCCTAAAGTCACTGTTTTGAACTCTTTGGGAAATTTGAAAGCTCTTAAGTTGGAAGAACTTGTAGGAGATCTTCAAACCTATGAGATTGACATGTTTCCCAAAACCATTAAGGCTAAGGATAATGGCATTGCTTTAAAGACTCATTTTAAGAAAAAGAAAGAAAAAGTTTTGGAGTCTGTTTCTGAGTGTGATCTTGACATAGATAACTTGGCCTTGTTTGCAAAAAATTTCAAGAGAATTCTCAAATTCAAGAAAAATGGAAATCTCAATGATAAAAGGAATTTTGAGAAAAATAATTTTGAAAAGAAAAATGAAAAAGATTTTAAAAATCCTCCCACGAAAGACAGTGAGAGATGCTTTGAATGCGAAGGTAGGGGTCATAGAGGCTTTGAGTGTGCCACTTGTCTTAATAGAGAAAAGGGAAAAGCTGTCCTGAATGCTACCCTTAGTGATGACAATGATGTCGAGTCGGTGGACTCGGGAGATGAGTCACCGCATGAGCGTAACTTCACCGCGTTCATGGCTAGTCATGTGAGTTCTTCTAGTTCACCTCACGACGATGAGGACGCTGATTCACAGGGACACCTCGATAGTGAGAGCGAAGAGTGTGAGGGGGAGGATGATGAGGCAAGTGAGAGCGAGTGTGATCTTCAACACGCCTACACTGAACTATATTCCGAGTCTTTTGAAACCAAGAAGCGAAACAATGCTTTAGTCCTTAGGATCACTACCCTAGAGAAAGAGTTAAGATTGTTTGGAGAGAGAGAGAGTGTTTGTGAGAATGGAAAAGAGAGAAAGAGAGAAAGATCGTGAGAAGATAAGATGTTTTGAGTGCAATGGGATAGGGCACAAGAAATTTGAGTGTCCTTCTAATCTTAGGAGAGAGCGCAAGAAAGTTGCCATGCCCACCTCTCCAAGCGATAGTGAGGATGAGGATGGTGATGATAGGTTGATCCAAAATGCCTTTAGAAAGTTGTTTATGGAGACCATGGAAACAAAAAGGTCAAATAGGATCCTAGGTCTTCGAATTTGTGAGTTAAAGGTAGAAAGTGATGAGCTAAAAAGGGAAAAAGGTGACTTGTCCAACACGGTGTCTAGTCTGACGACACGTGTATCCCATCTCGTGGATGACCTCAAACAAGCACATGAGGTCCAAGTCACATTAGAGAATGCTCCCGAGCCTATATCCACCGTGGTGAGTGAGTCCCATGGGTGTCCGTCTAGGAATGTTCATCCCAAAATTGTTGACAAATTACTTCCTAGATCGGTTTATGTTTGCTCCCACTGCAAGAAGCGAGGACATCTTAGGGAGTTCTGTTCTAAGTTGGGTTTTGTTCCACATCATGCCACTTCACACATTCATGCACATGCACCCACTCATGATTCTTTGCCTGCTCATTTTGATGGAGAGTTTGCACATATTCACGAGCAAGTGAAGTTTTTTATCAAGACTACACATGATCTAGTGGAGTTGGTTCAAAAGATGTCACCATCTTTGGAAAACTCCACCGTTACTCCCGGTTGAGATCTAGTCTTGTTTGCTAGCATAGGTTGTTTTTCATGACATCATTTTCGCCTATTGTTAGCATGTATTATTAGTTTGCTTTATTTTTGCTTTTTCTTATTTTTGAAAAATACAAAAAGATTTTCTGTTTAGAAAAATTTTAAGAAAAGCCCAAAAAGATTTTATTTTGATAAAATTTTTGAAAATCCCAAAAAGATTGTTTTTCTTTTGTTTTGCACCTTTTATGGATGAGCATTTAAGATAGCCAAGTCACAACTTCATTTCATATATCCATGTGACTGTTTGGTAGAGATTTGAGAGGCTACATCATTTCATCCATGTGCTTAACATTGATTGGAGTCCTTGAGATGTAATTAGTGATATCTTCCTACATGTTTGACTCCTATATCCTTTAATGCACACATGCACAGCTTTATTTGATTATTGCACTTGTCTATCTCATATTGGCTTGAGTGTTTCTATCTCAATTCTGTCTATACAATGAACAATATGCGATAAAACTTGACAAGATTGGAATGCATGTGAAAACCGTTTTGGTGAGACTGTGTGTATATTTTCATAACGGGGAGGGGCTGCGAAAGTTGATTCCTATCCTTTGCGCAAAAGCCACCGTTAAAATGGACCTAAAAATGGAGGAATTTTAATATCCGAGGTCCTAAGAGGTTAAAAGAGCCCGAAAAAAATTGATAAGGCAATAAAAAGCAATTCATGCCAAATATGGGACATTTAGGTTTCACCCAATTCTCCAAAGTTTGAGAATTTAGTATTCCTCTATTCAAAATATAAATCTGAGGGAGTTTGGTTGGATATTGAAAAACGGGTTTGCACTTCCTTGAAAGTCCTGAAAAAGCATGAAAATCATTTTGGACGTTATTGGTGTAGAAATCACTTTGAGCTTTGATTTGTAGATTTGATATAGTCAATGTATTATATTTCCAATCTTTTACACCAAAGGAAGCATTTGAGTTCATTCGTTAGGAATATCCAATATTCATCGTGCACATATGTCATGTTTGTATGCTTTGATTTTCCTATCGAACTTTGATCACACCCATTCTTTTACGCTATCACCGACTTGGTTGTTTTATGTTCATTCATGGTGAGATTTTATGCCTTGTGTCACCCCGGTACTTGATTGATTGATCTATTTCTCTCATTTGTCTATTTGGGGACATCATAAAAAGGGGGAGAATGAATTATCTGATTATGGGGGAGTTTTGAAATTCTGAGAATATCATCTTAAATTGATATATATGCCTATGTTGATATATATGCTTATGTTTATCTCATTTCAAACTCGATACGTCACTTGGTATTTGCTTTGTCTCATGTGTGTAGGTACATCTTTTGATAATCCCATGTTGCACACCCTGATGAGAAAAGCGGTGAGATTTTTGAAGATTCGAAGAACAAACGATGCAGCCTTAGTCATTTGTACCACTTTCAGTTTTTGGGTTCATGGAAGGGTAGATTTGTATAGGCATTGTGATTATAGATAATTCGGATTTTTTATGTTTGTTCCGGCATAGACATAGGGGGAGATTTGTAAGGACATTTTTGTCCAACATACTTGTATATGTCATTAGCCGTAACACCGTTGCAAAGATTCAAAGTCCATTCATCATCAACGAAATCCGAAGATCAAAAGAAAGGAAGAATTCAGAAATCCAGTCAGCCGGACCGGTCCGCCTAAAATTAAAACGAATCGATCCGCCTCTGACTACCCCAGACCGATCCGCTGAAATAAAAAAGGAACTGATCCGCCTGCGGACCGATCCGCCCAGGACCGGACCAGACCGCCTTGCACTTTGAAGCCAGTGAGCCCCGAACCGAATGCGAATCGAATCAGCTTCAAATTAAAAGAACCGGTCCACTATCGGACCGATCCGCCTAAGGCCCGGACCGGTCCGCCCTGGATAAACTCTGCCAGATCATGTTGCAGATTTTTTTAGGGTTTTGGCTTCCTATTTAAACCACGTTTGGAGGTTGGTTTTCTCAAGACTTTTCAACGATTTTCAGAGCATATCAACCCTAAAGTCTTCACCTATTGAGTCCTATGATTCTAGGTTTTTAGATTCACACATCTTCCATATCTATGTGAATCAAGTTTGGTAACCCAAGAACACCATTGCTGTTGTTCAACCCTTGTGAAGTGGACCGCTTCTTCCTCTTCATTGCAGCCCTACTGGACAGGGATAGTTCCAGCCACCAGCCCTACTAGAAAGGGAGTCTTCCAACCGCGACTACAAAATCCGATACCTGAGGGTAATTCTTAGTCAAAAAACTTGTATTTCAGTGTAATCCGATTGTAAGCCGCTTCTCTTACAAATTATAGTGAATATACAAATGGTTTTGCCCCTTTGGGGGATTTTTCCTTAACTTTGTGTGTTGAATAATTCTTGCATGATTTCATATTGTTTCAATCACACCTAGTTGCATGCTTAGGGTTAATTTGGGTTAAAAATGGTATTTATTATATTATTTCTTAATTGAACGCAAGCGCCAACTCTTTCACATAATAAGCCGTACAGATCCTAAGGACACTAGAACCTGATGCTCTGATACCACCTGTGACACCCCGCCTAATTATATACCAGGGGATCAATCCTTTATTAAATTAAAATCAAGGTGAACAGTTGGTTCATTCTTACCATCACTGTCGCAAAATAAAATTTTCCAATTTAAACACCCTAAATAATTAAGCTAAATGTCAAAACAATTTAAAACTTTATTTCCATCATTATTTAATTCCAATTTGAAAACCTTTTAAATAACCAACAGTTTAAGAATCACATAAGTGCTACGGATAGCAATTAACACAAAAGAATTAATCCATCTAGATTAACCAAACCAAATTTAAGCTACAAATGAAATCATCCTGACAAGAGTTAATACCCAAAGAGTACTGAATACCAAAAAATAAGTACACATACATCTCTGACAATTCTACACTGAATGGGAAATGGGCAACACATGCCCTATCTATGAAGAACTATAACAAGAACCGAATCAATGAAGAGGTCGTCTAAAATAAAGGCCTGCAACTCCCACATAAGCTACAACACATCCAATCCAAAGAACCTATGCATAACGCCCCAGTGGCTGGGCACCTATAATATATACATATATATACAAGAGAGAAGAGATAACAGAAAATGAGTCAGAGCCCGATTGTAAAACAGTTTTAAAAATAGTTTAGCAAGTATTTAAAATGCTTACCTGCTAATGCAACAACCATGTTAGTATGCGACACTCTCTTGAGAATTCTCACCTCTCGCCTAGTGTGCACGCCTACCGTACTAATGAATCTCATAAGTATCTCTAACTTATTCTCCATAAGATTTTATTACTTGAAAATAAGGTTATGATATTCACTTTAGAAAATCAATCTCTTCAGGATTTATTACGTTATTTAGAATAACCCCGTACCGTCATAAAGTTTCCGAATACTTATAGTGAAATTGAAGAATTTATACATTACTTAACTACTATAACGCACAGTAGAAAGTTCTCATATAGATATACATATATATATATATTTACACGTATGATATATATACAAACGTCACCCCACATAAAATCTATGGTGCTGGCATACTCTGCTATCAAGTCCATGTATCACACATATTTAGGGAAATTCTAGTTCGGAATCACTCTCGAACTGCATTAACATAAAACACATACAATTGGAGGCGAAGCATAGTTCCAAGTCACTAAGAGGTCAGCACATACCCTCACGTCTCTTAGGACCCTCTGACTATCAATCAGATAGCCTGTACCAAGGAATCCTATGTTCTAGGGTACGAGTCAATATCCCCCATAAAGGTCCCATTGAGATAAGACCGTCCCGGTGCGAAAACCCCCGTGATAGCAAGTAGCCCGAGTATGATTTTTATACAGATATAATATATTCACAATCACACAGTCATATATATGTATACACACGTCCACATTTCTAAATTAGGTGCTCTCACGACCCATAATTATAATTATCCGTTATTACACATTTTACTCGATTATTTCGTATAACGAACTCGTTATTTGTATTCTCATTTATTATTCACTTCATACTCACTTCCCCTCTCTAGAAGTATTCTAAGTATAATTTCATTAGGCATTCACTCACTTACGTTCCGGTCTAACTCCCTTACGAGTCCCGATCTTTTTATTAAATATACGCACGATTTCTTATACACATGAATCATTCCTCGTTAACCCAAAATCTCATCTTACACTAAAATGTTACTCAACGTGGTCTACCTAGGCCCTACTGGTCATCTCTATATCCCATTATATTCCAACAACAGCAATCAAGGGTTCCCATACATCTTAATCGGATTAAACTAACGAATGGGGAAATATGTAGTTTTCCAGGAGGGGTCGATCGATCGATGATCTGGGCTCGCTCGATCGATCAAGCAGTTCTTGCCCAGAAACTGCAAATTAAACCTATGGGTTTCATACTCCAATTCCTCCAAAACGTCATTAACAGCTCTAGAATTCTGAAATAACAATACTACAAGTTCCATATACATATATATATAAGGTTTCCAACGTAAAACATGTGTAATTTCATCAACGATGTCGAATTAATGGGGTAAAATTTGACATAATCTATAAGAACCCTAATTTTGGAAGAAATATCCATTCCTCTAATTAATTCCCAGATTTCTTATTTCTAACTCATAATAATTCGTGGCTAATCCTCTTCATATGATGGGTATATCCAGAATATATTGAATCTCTCTAATCATGCGATGTAAAGTCCCTTAATCAACAATTTCTTTCATGGGGCAAGTCCTAAACAATCCTAGACTATCATGATTGGGACATTAACTAAAAATAAAGCAAGATAGATACTTTCCTGGGAATTTAGTTTTTGATTTGTGAAGGAAAAAGGTATGGTTGTGCTCCTCGTTCCGCGATCTACATTTTGGTGGTGGTGGCGGTGAAAACGGTTGCGTCCTTGGCCTTGAATTTCTTGAAAAGCTTGCCAACTTCTTCTCTAATGGTCGTCCTTTGATTTTTTGATTGTTAACCCTAGAAGACAACTCCTAAAGGCTTATATATCCTTAGGAAATTCGTGAGTTTAATTCCCCAAAAATGTAAAATGTCTAAAATACCCTCCCGGGATGTCAATTAGGCCTAAAAATGCCACGAGACCCAAACTAAACCCTCGAGTACACTTTTCTGACTATCTCGACCCTTCCGGACACTTTAGCGCACTCAAAATGACCATACGAGCAACTTATAATTTATTCACTTTATATAATAATAATTTAGTCCTGACACGACACAGGCGTGTCCCGACCAAAATTTCCATAATTGCCATTTTATTCACTCATGACAATTTTAATAAAATAAATCTCATATATTACTTTACTCGTCTAGTAATATTCAACAATTTTCCAATAATTACTAACTAACATCACATTAGTAAATATAAATATAAATTTCCGGATTAATATTAAATTAATATCTCAATTTAAATATAATAAATCCCCAAATTTTAAAAGCCATAAAAATACGGGGTATTACTGGTGATCAGGCATCCGCGAATAGCTCGGGTACTCACACAACTTGGGATTGGGTGTATCGGGATAGTAGTCCAAGGTGGGTTCCCGAACAGTGTCATATGGATACACTTGTTCCTTGGTGGGTTCGGATGGATATAACTAGTACGGACGCTCATGGGACATGTGATCGGCATAATAACAGTGGGTGCACAACAAAGGATGAGACACGTCGATACTTGACACCAATGGTGATGGAATAGGAAGTGCGTGCATAGACAGGTCAAGAGTATCAAGGGGACTCGTGAGAGAGGAGAAACCACTAAAAATCTCATAAAGAGACAGTTCGGAATCACTCTCACATGTGTTGCATGTCAATGGAAAATGATCAAAGTAGTCCCGTAAAGGACGTTCTTCGGCCATGAGGAGGGAAATATTTTTTGGAGTTTTTTAAATTTTTTCAAGAGGAAAGAAAATATTTTTGGATTTTTTATAAAAATAATAGAAGAAAATATTTTTGGATTTTTGTGAAAAATAAAGGAAGAAAAATATTTTTGGATTTTTTGGAAGAAAAGGTGGGAAAAAAATATGGACTATTATGGTTTTAAATGGTTTTAAAGCATGTGGGTTTATGTGTATTTGGCTTTGGTTTTGTTTTTGGCAGGTGAGAATCGTGTAAGAGGCTTGGAAATGACATGGGTATTGAAATGGTGAAATGGGTTTGGGGGTATTGATAAGGGTCGGATGAATGGGTAGAAGAGAAGCCGGGTTGTAGAGGTCTCGGCATCGAGGCTTTGGGTCATGGGTCGCACTAGTGGAGAGGAGGGTCGAGTAGGTCGCCGGCAGTTTCGACAGAGGTTTGAGGTTCTGACCAAGGGCTGACCGAGACGCCGTCAAGAAGGTCGGCGGCGGAGTTGAGGCAGGGGGACGTCGACGAGATTGTGGGAGGTAAAGGGGTAGACTGGTTGGCTTGGTGGTCAGCGGGGGGGGGGGGGGGGGGGTCTGGAGTAGAGTTGCCACGGGTCAGGTCGGCGCCGGAGTTTGGGCTGCTGGCGTTTATGTGGGTATAGGTTGAGAGAGAGAGAGTGATGATGTTTAATAGAGGTTTGAGTGGTGAGAGCATAGTTTTAAATAACGATATTGGGTAACGTAACGGTTGCGGTTTCGGTGTAACGGTATCGGGAGTATCAGACGTAATGTAACGGGAATCGGTTACCGCAAGCGTGAATTTTTTGTACCATTCACAAATGCCATAAATTAAAATGATACTTTTATTTTGACTATATAATGTTGAATTTAAATAATATTTGGGTTCATTACATAGTATTAAAGAACATTAAAGCATTTTATTACTTAATCAAATACTAAAAACACATCATAAAATCATTTTATTACTTAATCAAATACTAAAAATACATCACTCAATAACAACTTATAACATGCTTAAATTTAACAACTAATAACATACATAAAATCATTGCACAATTGTGAATCATTACCACCATACCACTAAACAAATATGATAATAAACTAAATTACATATATTACAAATGATTCCATGCTTTCACCACCAAAAAGAATGTCGTGGCGGGTCTCTAAGACTCTCCATTTCATCATAATCATTATTAGCCCGTTTATGTGGTTCATGTACAAAGTAATTAGAATATGAAGTACTTGAATTTGATGCACCCATTCCAAAATTGTTACTTTCATTTGATGCCCCTTGTTGTGGAAAATAACCTAGAGGCACTGGCAGAACCATATTCCCATGTGGATAGTTCTCAGTAGATGAAACGGTATTATATGAAGGTTCGGGTGGATGAGGAGGATAGTAATATTATCTGGTGGGTGGATAATAGTGTTGCGGTGGTGGGGGATAATATGAGAATTCAGGGGGATGGGAATACATGGGTCGTGCTTGTGGGTTTCTTCTTTCGTTTCCACGAACTCCAAGATTAAGCTCAACAAAATGATTCTCTAAATTACCTCCCATTGGACGACATGTATGCCTTCGTGTCCCACCCCATGGTTGTAGATTTTTTCTATCCTCCAAATTGCCATCATCGTCCCGAATTCTATAACTTCTAGCTTCTCCTTGATACGGTGAGTAACTATCACCTGTTTCGGTAAATGATATATTTTTGTTAGACGTGTAATATAAGAATAATATAATACTATAAATAAAATTGAGACTTCAATATTTATTTACCTTCATATTGCACATCTCTACCAACAAAACCACCTCCATAACTATGACTATCACCACCTCCATAACTACCACTAGCACCACCTCCATAACTACCACTAGCAGTATCTCCATGAGTACCACTACTTGGTTGACTCAAGCCAACACCACCACTACCACCGCTACTAGTTCCACTACCAGAAGGAACTAAAGTAGCATGATCATTTTGGTCATTTTCATCAATATCCAACCATTCAGAATTTTCTTAACCGTCTAAAAGAGCTTCTTCCGTCTCTTCCAACCACGGAGACAATGGATCATCTTCGTCAAAAATGTAATCCAAGCTGATAGGATTAAAAGATTCCTCAATGTCTTGTTGGCTTCTTCTAGTCGCATTTCTGATCTTTAACCTCTTATTATAGTATACAAAAACAAGTTTATTTAACTTTTGGGATTTTAAACGATTTCTTGTCTTTATATGTATGAGGCTAAATGTAATCAAAATTCATTCACAGTTGGAAGATGAACATGTTTGACACAATACTCTCACAACAATTCGTTGAAGTTCTGGAGTCGATGTGCCATAATGAATCCACCATTCACCTACACATGATGAACACAATGATTTATTTATATTGTATACTAAGATATAAAGTGAAATTGATAGTAAATAAATTAAGACATATTATTACCCGAATTTGTTCGTGACACTGTTGTTTGAGCTAATTCGGTTCCAAAAGAATCGTATTTGTCACAAAATAACAAAATCTGTAACATTTCACGAAATATCAAATACATTAGTGAAAAACCTTAAAAAAATATAAATATATTCTTGACTTACTTGGTTAATTTCCTTTATCTGATTGTCAATATCAGGCTCCAACCTCTGAATCACTTTTCTAAGCCCTACCATTGCGTCGGAAAGGCTTGTAAAATTATCACCGTATTGAAACTGAGGATTCAAGTAATACCCTAATATATTGACATAAGAATAATATATCAAAAGTTAGATTCAAGTAATAACCTAATTACTGAACAAATAAAACACAACTAATTTTTTTACTTTCATACTCACCAGCTGCATGCAAGTCTTGATATAATTGGAACTGCCATCGTTTGTTAATGATTTTATGAAAATCTATGTAATAACGGCAATCTCTTTGAATCTCTTTCCTTGCCCTATCCATAGCTTCATAAATAAAACCCATCGTAGGTTTTAAATATCCATCCACCAATCGAAAAACCTTCACTAAAGGCTCCTGCACCTTCAAAATATCCGTTGCTTTAGACCAAAAGTCCCTGTCAAATATTACCTTCTTCGCCTCCTTGCCTTTTGGAAAATTTGACCACTTGCATCGTTACCACTCATCAGATCAAAACATGTCCTCTAAACCCTTCTTCTGCCTCACAATACTCTCCAATGTGACAAAATTCATAGCAAACCTAGTGATGGCTGGACGCAGTAACTCTCGACCATTAGTGAATCGCATCATGTAATCAATAACCCAATTGTAATTGTAATTGTAAATGAAGCTGGTGATAATTTTTGCATCATCCAACACTTTAGCCACACTCTTATTTTTACCAATGTCTTTAAGGATAAGGTCAATACAATGAGCTGAACATGCTGTCCAATACAAATTCGGTCTCCTTTGCATAAGTAACTTACCACCCGCTTTCATACCCTCTTCATTATCAGCTACTACCTGGACAACATATTCCTCTCCAATTTCATCAACTACCTTATCCATGAGGCAAAAGTATTAGTCTGCTGTCCTACTCACCACGTCTGTTGCATCAATGGATTTGTGAAAAACTATTCCATGATTGCTATAAACTAAAAAATTAATTAAATGTTTTCTGGTCGGTCATGTCCAACCATCACACATAATAGTGACACCCCTATCTTTCCAAATTAGCTTTTGAGATTCAATCCATTTTTTTAATCTCACAAACTCCATTGGCAAAAAAACTTCATTGACCTCATATGGAGTCGGAGGATTCACTCCGTATCCAACTTCTCTAGAAACATCAAGCATCCTGTCAAACCACGGGCTTACAAAAATATTTGCAGAATGTTTTCCAAACAACACAAACTGACTAACTGCTCGTCCTAAATTTTTTCGCAAACCCTTCATAAATTTTGTTGATATTTTAGGTTACATAGGACCCTTGCTTCGATGGAGGTGCACATCCGCTTCAGTTAATCTATATTCAGACGAATCGATATCCGCCCATTCCTTACGTCGCATTCCAGACATACTAGAAGATCATTGAGGATCTTTAGGTAAACCCGCTCTACTAGAACTTCCAGCCTCAAACCCACCCTTTGATTTAGACCTCTGTGTCTGCTCCCATAACCGATATTCATTTATACTCATATTTCCTGCCACGGTCATCACAGGATCTGAATCATCACTTGAAACAACAATCCCCTCAAAGCCATCACCCCCATACTCATTTCGAATATAATCAACGACTCCTTCCTTTAGGGCAGCTTTACCTTTTTTTTTTGCTTTTGCTCCTTGAAGATGTTTCATCGTTTTCTCCCTAATTTCGGTTGTGACGTTAGGACACCCTCTTACTTGTCCTTTTACATGAGCTAAATGTTGTTTTAGTCTAGTTATACCACCATTTATTTCTCTTCCGCATAATTTGCAATTTAATTTCAACCTATTATTTAATACCGGAGTAGCAAACTTCCACCCAATATTCCCACTTGGAGCGATCTCCGGCTCATCTTCCTCTATCCTTCCACGAGGCATTTTCTTTTTTTAAACTATCATAGAAAACAAATAAATAAGAAGTTCATTATTTTTATGCATTTATATAAAGAAAAAGATAATAAGTTAACTTAATATTAAATTGAATAATAATGAATTTTTAAAAAAATATTAAGTACATGTGCAATTTATATTATGTATGTATGTGTATGTATATACATTCATATAATGAATTTTCATAATGCATTTATAAATGCATTTATTAAGTACATTAAAAATGAATTTTTAAAAATATTAAGTACATTAAAAAAAGATTAATGCATTTATATAATGAATTTTTAAATTGAATTTTTAAATACATTAATATATGTGCAATTCTTATAAATAAAAAATATTAAGTACATGTACACAAAATTACGTGTATATACATATATATATTTATATTATGTATGTATGTATATATATACATTCGTGTATCATGTATGTATGTATGCAAGTTTTATGTATGTATTTATATATATATACATATATGTATAATATAAACATACATTGTTGATACCAAAATTAGTATGCTGATGTGGACGAGTAATAAGAAGACACGTGTCAATCTACGTGGCACAATAGCAACGAGGAGGTTTATTTCCCCGACCAAGTCATACTCACTCCGAGCAGCAAGTGCATTCCGAAGAACTCCAACGCTCCGAGGAACAGACCTCTCCGAGGAACTCAGACCTCTCCGAGGAACAGACCTATCCGAGGAACTCAGACCTCTCTGAGGAACTCTTGAATATCATGAATCTCAGGCGGTCCGAGCAACTAAGGCGGTCCGAGCTGCATCTCAGCCATAGCATTGATTGCCAGATAATCAACAGTTCAACTATTCATTGAATTCTTATCATTGACGCACACGCTTAAAGGGCATTAAATGTATCATCCCTTCATATGTATATCATTTAATGTATCACCCTTTCACATGACAGCCTAAGGGCTATAAATACATTGTATCACCCTCATTCAAAGGGGGCGGAATTTCTTGATAGCATTTGTAATCGAGAATTCCCAAACACTCAGTAATAACATAACAGTGGACGTAGGCCATTCATATAAGGCTGAACCACTTTAAAATTCTTTGTCTCATTTATATTTATCTGTGATTAAATAATTAGAAGCAATCTAGTTTTTTTACATCAACAGATTGGCGCCGTCTGTGGGAAACGACTGTTATTATCGTTTTTCACCAAGATTCATTCATCATCAATGGCAGATAATCCAGAATCTAGCAATCGAAACGCTGGAAATGCTGGAAATCCTCCAAATCCCTCTGCAGCTCCAGATCTAGCCGGAATTATGACGAATCTGGCTCAAGGACAAAACGCTATGCAAGAAATAATGCGTCAACTCATTTAAACCCTTCATGGAGATGCACCTGCACATTCGGGACAGAGAAGTGGTCAGAGGCAAACTTATTTACTTTCTTCACGATCCAGGCGTACTGAGCCACATCGTAATGAGGAATCTGACGACTCCTCTTATCAACCTGGACGAACTTCATCAATACGGGTTATAGATACTGATCAACGTATCACTCTCTCTCCAGAGAGACTCAGTACCTTGGAAAGATTGAGCAAGGTGTCTCCTTTCAGTCGATTAGGCCCTAGGAGGAATAGGAGTCCTCCTAAAACCATGTCGAGGAGTTTTCGACAACCATCAGATCGAAGGGAAGGATCAGCACAATCACGACCAGTGGCTCGTCGAGATAGATCTCAGGAGGCCACTTCAGAACAATTAATTTCTCGAACTAATAGGCCCGAGGAAGGAAATGATGCGTGGAAAGGGTCCCTTCAGCGGCTGGAGGATAGATTGGGATAAATGGCTAAGGCGAAGAATCCCCTACAACGAACTTTTATTCAGGGGACACCTTTTGTCCAGGCCATTGTGGATTTTCCTACACCGTCAAAATTTAAAGCTCCTGTGGTGACTCCTAAATATGATGGAAAGACAGATCCTGTTCTTCACATAGATCAATATCAAGTTGCTGCCGACATCTATGCTGTACCCGACGAGATGAGATGCAGAGCATTCTCGGGAACTCTTACTGGATCTGCCCAGATATGGTACAATAATCTTCCTCGGGGTAAGATTTCAACTTTCTTTTAATTGGCCGAGTTGTTCATCGGCAATTTCTGTTTTGGAGCAAAGCCAGTAAAACGGGTAGCACACTTGTTAAGTGTTAGACAAAAGTCGGGTGAGAGTACTAGAGATTACATAACTCGTTTTAATAACGAGAAGCTGGAAGTCATAGATTATGAAGAAAAGACAGCAATCACTGCCTTGATGAGTGGGTTGTTGCCTAATAAGTTGTACTACACTTTGGCTAAAGATCCACCTACAACTATGTCAGAGTTGATGGCAAAAGAGGCCAAAATCATGAATGCCGAGGAGGCTATGGCTGCGAAGAAGAATATGGATAAAGAAACCAAGGTAGAACTCGACAAATCTAAGAAGAAAGAGCATAAGGGCAATGGCGGTGACAGGCATTCCAAGAATAATAAAACATCATGGGAAGTCTTAAAGAAATTCGATAATTATACTCCTTTGAAAATGAGTATTAATCATGTCTTGGAAGAAATCAAGAATAACGAGGAGATAAAGTGGCCGAAGAAACTGAGGTCAGACCCTGATATGAGGAATAGGGAAAAGTATTGCGAGTTCCACAAGGATCATGGCCATATGACAAAAAATTGCATAGCTCTTCAGAACGAGATTGAAACACTCATCCGACGAGGAAAGCTAGCAAAGTATATTGATCGGGGAGGTGAAAGAAGAAATAATGATCGAACTAGAGAGAGGTCTAGATCTCCTCGTCGAGCAGAGGAGAACAAGAAGAGAAATCATGAAGATGATACAGAGGATGACCCCGATCTTCCCAAGAAACCAAGGCAACCAGAACGAGAGGTATTTTCCATACGTTTTGGGTCATTTCATTGTAATGTTATTACAGGAGGAGATGCAGGAGGAGGAGACCTTATTGCAGAAAGAAAGGCTTACCTAGGAGAGGCCCAAGCTTGCTCATACATTCAGCGAATAAATTTAGCCGAGGAGGATCATCCGAGGAAGGTAAACAAAGAGAAGCTGGTCATTGGCTTTTCAAAAAACGACCTGGAAGGTGTTCTTTACCCTCACGACGACCCTTTGGTGATCAAAATGAGGATGAAAGAAGTAGTGATTTCAAAAGTGCTGGTCGATAACGGTAGCTCGGCAGATATCATATACTACTCGTGCTTTGATAGTTTAAATTTAAAGCTATCCCAATTGGAGCCTTATCACAGACCTCTCCTGGGTTTTGCTGGCGAGAAAGTTTTTCCACTTGGGACGATCAAGTTGTATATATTCATTGGAACTTGGCCTGCTTGTCGAACAGAAAGAATACGCTTCTTTGTGATGGATAAAAATGTGCAATCAGCTTACAACATCATCATGGGAAGAGTTGGTTTGAAGAAGTTCGAAGCAGTTCCATCTACAGTACATCAGTGCTTAAAATTCCCAACAAATTTTGGAGTAAGAGTTGTGAAAGGTGATAAAAAAGTAGCTCGGGAATGCTATTATTCATCTGCCGAGCAAGAGGAGCTTGAAGAGTCAAGGAAAAAGACTACCACCTACCAGGTGGAGGAAGGTACAAAAATTGAAACACTGGATCCCAGAGATGAATCCCAACTTGTAAAAGGACAGGTGGTGGAATCTACAGAAAATGTTATTCTGGACGACGAGCACCCTGAACGAGTAACCCAGATAGGTTCATCGTTGAATGCCTCGATAAAACAGGAGTTGATAAATTTCTTGCGAAACAGGAAGAAAACTTTTGCATGGAGTCATGAAGACATGCCAGGAATAGACCCAAACTTCTTATGTCATGAGCTCAATGTGAATAAGGAGATCAAGCCTGTAAAGCAGAGAAGAAGAGTATTTAGTCCCGAGAAGAATCAAGCTATACAAGAGGAGGTCGAGAAGCTCCAGAAAGCCCAATTCATTGAAGATGTGAAATATCCAGACTGGTTAGCAAAAGTGGTGATGGTAAAGAAGAAAAACAATAAATGGAGAATGTGTGTTGATTTCACCGATCTCAACAAGGCATGCCCAAAGGATCATTTTCCATTACCCAGAATTGATCAACTAGTGGATACTACCTCGGGACACGAGCTACTCAGCTTCATGGATGCTTACTCTGGTTACAATCAGATCAAAATGAAACCTGAAGACAGGCAAAGTACTTCTTTTATTACCCCTAGGGGAACTTATTGTTATAATGTTATGCCTTTTGATTTGAAAAATGCAGGAGCGACATACCAGCGGCTGATGAACAAGGTTTTTTCCGAACAAATCAGTTGCAATATGGAAGTCTATGTCGACGATATGCTGACAAAGAGCAAGAAAGTTGTTGATCATCTAGTTGACTTAGCTCAGACCTTTGATCAACTGGATAAATACCAAATGAAGCTCAACCCGACAAAGTGCACATTTGGAGTACGAGAAGGAATGTTCCTCGGGTACATCGTCAACCGACGAGGCATTGAGGCGAATCCAGAAAAGATCAAAGCTCTTTTAGGGTTGCGATCTCCAACAACGAGGAAAGAGGTGCAGAGTCTTACAGGACGAATTGCGGCGCTCAACAGATTTGTATCTCGAGCAACTGATAGATGCCTTCCATTCTTCAAAACACTTCGGAAAACTTTCGAGTGGAACGATGAATGTGAAAAAGCCTTTCAAGAATTGAAGAAATATTTGGGAGCACCTCCACTTTTGTCCAGGCCAGTAACTGGAGAAAATTTGTACTTGTACCTGGCAGTATCATAGAATGCAGTCAGCTCGGCATTAATCATAATGGAGAATGGAATCCAGAAGCCAATTTATTACAATAGTAAGGCTTTCCGAGGTGCAGAGATCAGGTACCCAAAGCTGGAAAAATTGGCATTAGCATTAATTGAGGCAAGTAGAAGAATGAGGCCATATTTCCAGGCCCATAACATCGTCGTATATACTGACATGCCATTGCGACAAGCCCTTCATAGGCCAGAAAAATTAGGGAGACTGATGTATTGGGCAATAGAGCTCGGTGAATATGATATTGTGTATGAACCCAGATCGTCATTAAAAGGGCAAGCTGTAGCAGATTTTATAGCAGAATTTACTTATCCTGAGGCCCCCGAGGAGAAAAAGTCGCTCGCTGACCAACCTGTGGATGTTACAGGATCAACGACATAAGTCCAGACCAACACCGGTTGGTAAAAGGGCTTGTGGATGTAGAAAGATCATCAAATTCGAGCTCAGATCAACTTCGATTGGTAAAAGAGCGAGAAGAGATGACCGAGGAGGATCGAAAAATGTCAGGGGAGGATGACAGAAAACAGCAAATATTTCACCGAGGAACTTTGTCAGATAAGAAATTTGAAGACGAGTTACCTACATGGAGATTATATGTAGATGGGTCATCTTGTATAGCAGGTTGTGGAGTAGGGATTATCTTGAACACTCCGGATGAGATTGACGTAGAATACGCCCTGCGATTCCAATTCAAAGCTTCCAATAATGAGGCGGAGTATGAGGCCATGATAGCAGGTCTTAATTTAGCAAAGATTATGGAAGCACAACAAGTGATGGTATTCAGCGATTCTCAATTAATTGTGAATCAGGTAATGGGGACATATGCAGTTAAAGGAGAATTTATGGTCAAGTATCATGCAAAGGTGATGGAGTTGTTGACAGAGTTTGATGCCATTCAATTGATCAGAATACCAAGAATTGAAAATGCACGAGCAGACGCACTGGCCCGATTAGCATCAGCTACTCGTACCGAGCTGCGAAGAACGATACCAATTGAAGTACTAGAAAGTCGGAGTATAGATGAAGACCTGACGATGAATATTATTACCCTTGATTTAGGACCATCTTTGATGGATCCCATCGGGGCATATATTGAGGAGGGAAAATTACCAGAGGATAAGCTCGCTGCCAAGAGATTGAAGTTTAAAGCTGCTCGGTATGTACTAACTAATGGTGTTTTATATAGACGAGGACTTATGGTAGGTTTGCAGAGATGTGTACATCCCTCCGAGGTGAAAGAATTGATTGAAGAGATCCATGAAGGGTCTTGTGGAGCCCATGTAGCAGGTCGGACACTTTTGCAAAGGGTGATGACGCAAGGATACTACTGGCCGACGATGAGGGCTGATTGTATAGCCTATGCTAAGAAATGTGACAAGTGTCAACGTTTTTCCTCCATCCGACGAACTCCACAAGCATTGTTGACACCCATAACTTCCCCTTGTCCATTTGCCATGTGGGGAATTGATTTGGTTGGACCACTGCCGACAACCCGAGGAAGATTCAAGTACCTCGTCGTCGCAGTGGATTATTTTACTAAGTGGGTAGAAACTGAGCCCCTTATTGATATGACGTACGAGAAGGTATACCAGTTCGTTTGGAAGAATATCATCTGCCGATATGGTCTCCCTCATGCCTTCATCACAGACCATGGAACACAATTTGATAACGAGGAATTTGCCGCCTATTGTCATCAGTCGAACATTTTGAAGGTTCATTCAGCACCAGGCCATCCTCAAAGCAATGGACAGACTGAAGTGACGAACAGAACATTACTAAATGGTTTGAAGAAAAGTCTAAGTGAGGCTAAAGCTAATTGGATTAATGAGCTACAATCAGTATTGTGGGCTTACCGAACAACTCCCCGAGCAGCAACTGGAGAATCACCATATATGCTGGCATTTGGAGGTGAGGCTGTAATACCTGCCGAGTTGGGTCTTCCAACACACAGAGTGCTGAATTTTAATTCCCCAGTCAGCGATTTGATGAGAAGGTTAGATTTGGACATGCTCGAGGAGGTTAGAGAAGAAGCAGCCATTAGGAATGCTGCTTACCAACGACGAACAACTTTGTTCTACAACAAAAGGGTAAAAAAATGAGATTTAAAAGAAAGAGATTACGTGCTAAAGAGGTCATTCAGAAGCACAATAAATTGGAAGCAAACTGGCATGGTCCTTACCGAGTTACAGAAGTTGTTCGACCAGGAACTTACCGAATAACAACTCTAGAAGGAGAGGAATTCAAGAATGCTTGGAATGCTGAACACCTACGCAAGTACTATCAATGATGTAAAATGTAAAGCATTTCCATCAATATGAATAAAACAATGATGTTTTACCATCTTCTCTCCTTTATTTGAAAGTTTTTCGGGGAATACTAGTGTACAACACTACACTACTCGACGCTGCTCGACAGAAAAAGTGTTTAACACTACGCTGCTCGACGGCAAAAAGAAGACGATAGTTCAAACCCACGACCAACTCCGATTGGTAAAAGGGCGAGAACAAAATATACTGCTTTGGTCAGGAGGCATACACTAGCGGGACCAACTCAGGTTGGTAAAAGAGATAGTGCACATGATAGTTCGAACTCACGACCAACTCCGGTTGGTAAAAGGGCGAGAACAAAATATACTCCTTTGGTTAGGAGGCATACACTAGCGTGACCAACTCAGGTTGGTAAAAGAGCTAGTGCACATGATAGTTCGAACTCACGACCAACTCTGGTTGGTAAAAGAGCGAGAACAAATTATACTCCTTTGGTTAGGAGGCATACACTAGCGTGACCAACTCAGATTGGTAAAAGAGCTAGTGGACATGATAGTTCGAACTCACGACCAACTACGGTTGGTAAAAGAACGAGAACACGAGACTCCTAAAAAGACCAATCTTGGTTGGTTCGGAAACAATATATGCTCTCAAATGCCAACTTGTGTTGATCGGGAGGTAAGATTGTTACAGAAAATACAAAAGTTCCCTGAAGAACAAAATATTCCAAACTGAACCAAGTATGGTTGGTCGGGGATAAAAACCCACTAATTGTAGTTGGTCGACGAGGAAAAATTTATTGACCTTAGTTGGTCGGACATATTTTACTTACCAAGTACGGTTAGTCGAGGATAAACTCTCACTAACCACAGTTGGTCAACAAACACAATTTGACAACCTTGGTTGGTTGGAAAATTTTTAAACATTTTTATACTCATTACTTTATTATTAAGTGATCGAGCAACATGACTGATATTTGTAACTTTTTATTACTAAGTTGGTCGATGAACCACACAATATTGTTATGCAAGCACAAATATAACATGTTTGACAAGCACAAGACAATAGCAATACAGATTTGCAAATAGAAAATGAAAGTCTTTCACTAAAATTCAAAATAAATTACACAAGTTTATTGATATTAAATTGTGTACTAACTATTACATCAAAATTTCCTATTCTAGTGGTCTTTTCCCTGCTGCTTTTGAAATAGGCTCCTCGCCAGCAGGAGGATCTTCTAGGCAAAGAGGAGAATTAATGAAGTTAAGATCTCGCAGCATTCTGACGTTCATTATTGAAGGTGTATCCAGTAAATGCTCCAGACGAGATAATTCAACCTGCAAATGAAGGGCATAGTCACCAAGATACTGGGAGATCAAACAACGAGGGATGGCCCGAGCATGGATCCAACTCATATCAAGCTTGAATGGTGGATTTGGTAGATCGAGCAGCCCAGGAGCATGATAATCCCATAAATAATGGCCCTGCTCTAGTTTTAATACACCCAGGGCATTCAACCATCCCTGTTTATAACCTTCATTATTAGCATTTTCAATGCGAGCATCCAAGTGACAAAGGGCCTCATTGTAGCCTGCCATCCAGAACTCACGAGGTTGTTTGTGGAATTGAAAAGTTATTCTCTCTAACTGCTCGTGAAGGTTTCTGGCAAAAACATCCTTGTGATCCAGAGCAGACTTTGTCGAAGCAAGTTGATCCTCCAGAGTTTGGATTTTCTTGGACATTTCAGATAAAGCCCGATCTTTTGCATTCAATTGGAACGCTTGGGTTTCCAATGTTGATTGAGTACGAGCTTCTTCAATAGTACGACGAATACATCTTGGTCGTCCCCGAGCAGGTTGAATACTTTATTCCTCGACCACGTACAGAGCAACTCTTCCTCGCCCACGAGATCCTCTTCCTCGTCCTCGAATAGCTGTGGAAGGCCCAACCCCTCTCAAAGCCTCTAACTCTTGCCTTAATTTAGCATCCTCAACCTCTAGAAATGAAAATCCCTCATCAATCACTGGGATTACAGCTGTTGAAGAAGAGGCTGCAGACCTATACTGTGCTACCTCTTTCTGCAAATTGTTATTTTCTTGCTCTAGTAGCTCGGCAATCTGTCTACAAGCTTCAACTTCACCCTTTAGGGTTCTCTCCTTGACATCGTACCCAGCAAGGATCTTTTTGTGGCATGTCTCAGCAGAAAGCTGTTGATACCTCTTTTCATATCCCTCGTGGAAAAGGGCATTTGATTCTTTGTACTGAGTCTGAAGATCTTCTAAAGTATATTGAAGCTCCTCGATCATGTCATAGTAAGCCACGTTATTGGCCACAGCTCGATCAAGTAAGTCCTTCAAGTATTGATAAGCTTCGACGGCCTGCTCTGAAGCATCATGACCGAGGATGTCAGCAACTTCTGATACACTCAATTCTGTGTGACCAACCTTATAATATTCTTGACACTGCTACATCAGCTTTGTATCATTAGCAGATAACATATTCATCCTGGCCAGAAACTAGCAGAGAAAGAAAAAGTAATCATCAAAAAGAAGATCCAGACAGAATGCAGACAGAAAAAAGACAGTCATATGGAAGAAAAGAATTCAAATTTTATTAGATCATAAGGCAAAGTTACAAAGATCTGGGTTACACTTGAAAAAGAAGAAAAATAGAAAGAGAATACCGAACAACTTCACACCTTTTCCTTGTCTCCCAAGACTTTCTCGGGAGGTTGGGATGAGGAGCTCGGTTGCTCGGTGGGAACAACGAGTTGGTCGGCAGGAACTGGAACTTGTTCAGGAGGAGCAGGCCGAGATGAAAGCTCCTCGTCAGCAGGCTGGGTAAGGATGAGATCACCCGCTACCATTGAAGATTCTTCGGAGGCAGCTTCATCCTCCTCTTCATCCTCAATAGCAGGGGGAGGACCAGGCAGATGTTGTTGAAACAGTTCTGAGTCCTCGCTCACCTTCAATTCTTGCAGGGCAGCAACCCAACCATCTCGGAAGTATTTCAAACTCCCATACTTAACCTGGGTCATCATTGCCGCTACCCCCCTATCCCATCCTTTATCCCAACCGGTGCGGAAAGATTTTTTCACAGCCACTTTTCTCTTCATTTTCTCCGAGGAGAGCTTCTCGGATAGAAGATCCTCGGAGGCTTTCAACTTGGCCTCCACCTCCTCCTTCTGGCGATTTACTTCTCGCAGAAGGGTTAGCTCTTCCTCAGCCAACTTCAACTTATTTTCAAGCTCCCCAAAGCTTGTGAGCTTCTCGGCATATTTCTTATTCTCTCCCTCCAAGTCTTTTACTCTGTTTCCCAACTGCACCTTCTCTGCCTCTGGTGCAGCCAACTTCTTCTCCCATTCACCCCTATCCTCGTCATATTTTTGACGAGAATCCTTCAAAGATTGGGGCAAACCTAGAACAGCATCCTCTACTCCAGACGAGGAGCTAGAAGCCTTGAGTGCTTCATCTTTCTTCACTACGGAGTTAAAGCAACTCACCAGCTGTAAAAAGAAGAAAATAATGATAAGTCATTGCAGAGACATATGTATTGATGGGAAGAAAGAAAAAATTCAGGATAAAAAAAGCTTACTGAAGCAATGTGATGAGTAGCTAGGGATGTCAGCATACCCCTAGACATGTTCTCTTCAATTCCTTGGACTTCATGAATAGTCCAAGTCTTTACCGAGCTCATTGTAGAACTCGGGGGAATAATGGTTGGGACACCAGCTCCACTAGCTTGGAACTGGGGAATGGTTTCAGTCAAAGTGACCGAGGAGGATTTCTTCAATCTCCTCAGTGGCACTTCAGCAGTTTCAACCAAAGAGCTTTTGGTTGGGACTACTTCCACAGGTGCATTTTTCTTGCTCGGAGCCACTGGGGGCTTCTCGGCAGCCTTCTGAGGAGCAACAGAAGGGGCACCATCTACTTTCTTTATCCCCTTTGGGACTTCAGCCTTGTTTCTTTTTCCATCCCCAGCAGAGGAAGTCTCTTCGAAGATAGCAGGAACTCTTCTCTTGCCCATCTTCTGACTTAGAGGAATGTGAGATTCTGGTGAAGATTCCTCAGAAGCTGGCAATGGGTCACTAATGCTGACCACAGGACGAGCAGTAAAGGATGATGTGTAGCTCCTGTACTGCAACAAATATGAAGCAGACATGATGTGCTCGTCTGTAACTCTTCGATGCAAATTCCAAATATGTTTCAAATGTTTAATATTTACTTCTGATTCTTTTGGAGTTTTTCTCTTACTGTTAACTGCAAACAAATACATAATGAAATATCAGTCATACATTTTATCAAACATAATGAAATCATAGTTTCAGAAATAACATAAAATGAAAATAACCTATCCCATTGCCATATGGGGGGGGGCATCTGGGACCTTCATATACTTCATCTCCAACCAAAGGGGCATGTTGCCAATTTTTGATAACTACCCCATGTTCAAAATAATCCCTGTTTGCATCAGGGAGGTTGACTACTAAGGCCCTATTCAAAAACCTAGTTTTTAAGTAAAAAACATTGTCTAAAATAGCCCATCTATAACAGTACATAATCTCAGGAATTCCTATACGAGTTCCATGAGTTTGATTTAACCTATATACCCCATTAACTATTCTCCATGTGTTGGGGGATATTTTTGCAGGGATAACATCGAAATACTGACAGAACTCTAAACACAAAGGGTTTGGTGGAAAAGAAAATCCACATTCAGCAATAAAGAGTCTAGGGAACCAGTGTCCCTCAGCCAAATTAAAATAAGTTGAAGGTTCAGAAAGACTCTCCAAAGTTACCCAGGAAGGAATAGATAAGTCAGAACGGAATTTCTCAAGAGATTCGATAATATAAACCATGGTGAATAAAAAGAAATGAAGAAGAAGGAAGAAAATCTTACAGGAAAAAGGAAATCTGTTGACAAACAAACGAAGAAAGGGATGAACGCACAGGAGAGAGAAAAGCTATAGAAAACTCGAAAGCAGAAATTAAAAAAGGTAGAAGACGATGGGATTGCCTCTGAAGCTTAAATACTTTGCCTTGGGAAACGGCGAAAGAAATGATTACAAAAAGGAAACTATTACGCTACCGGCGGCTAAAAGGACAAAAAGGGCACGAAGATCGAAAAGCTTATAAAAAAGCAAAAAGGCGGATTCTGCGAATTTGGAAGGAAATTCAAATACGAAGAAAAGGCTCCTAAAACCCAGGAAGGTCATTTAATATTGCCATATACCGAGAAAGAATGTTCCATACTCCTCAAAGTTCGAAATATGAAACATTGGGGGCTTCTGTTGATACCAAAATTAGTATGCTGATGTGGACGAGTAATAAGAAGACATGTGTCAATCTACGTGGCACAATAGCAACGAGGAGGTTTATTTCCCCGACCAAGTCATACTCACTCCGAGCAGCAAGTGCATTCTGAAGAACTCCAACGCTCTGAGGAACAGACCTCTCCGAGGAACTCAGACCTCTCCGAGGAACTCTTGAATATCATGAAGCTCAGGCGGTCCGAGCAACTAAGGCGGTTCGAGCTGCATCTCAGCCATAGCATTGATTGCCAGATAATCAACAGTTCACCTATTCATTGAATTCTTATCATTGACGCACACGCTTAAAGGGCATTAAATGTATCATCCCTTCATATGTATATCATTTAATGTATCACCCTTTCACATGACAGCCTAAGGGCTATAAATACATTGTATCACCCTCATTCAAAGGGGGCGGAATTTCTTGATAGCATTTGTAATCGAGAATTCCCAAACACTCAGCAATAACATAACAGTGGACGTAGGCCATTCATATAAGGCTGAACCACTTTAAAATTCTTTGTCTCATTTATATTTATCTGTGATTAAATAATTATAAGCAATCTAGTTTTTTTACATCAACATACATGTTTGCCAATTTTGTCCAATTTTCAAAAAACTGTATTTAAAAACAAGTTTACCAAATGCACACCAATAATTATAAACAAAAAAAATTGAATTTTAAAATAGTATTTAAAAACAGCGCTTAAATCGAGTTTCAGAATAGAGAACCAAAGAGGCCCTAAACTTTAACAAAAAAAATTATAAATAGTTTAACATAATTTTATTATTTTTGGTACTTTTATTAATTTTTTTACACAATATTTTCTGGGACATAATATCATATTAAATAATAACACATATTAAATTAAATAATAATTTAGTTGACTTCAATAGTTTTTTTATTTTATTAAACTTTTGTAACATTTTGAGTGTTTTGTTAACAATTTTTTTGACACATCATATTTTAAAACATTTTTTTTAAGTATAAAATTGAACTCATCTCATCCGTTAAAATTGAACTCAACTCATCTCATCTCAGTCGTTAATACCACAAGAAACCCTCTATTTTGGCAAAAAAAAACTCTCTCTCTCTCTCTTACGGGACAAAGACAAACCCAAAACCACACCATATATTCACTCACCTTGATCTCTGGCACCGACCCTCCCTGAGATATGCCACCTGCCCTCTTTCCTTTCTGATGTCTCGCTTGTCCTGTGCTGAGTATTGCCTCCTCCTAATATACCGCCAGCGGTTGAACATGTGGTTGGGTTTCTTTAGATGGTGAAGAAAAAATTGGAAGGCTGTAAGTAACTTAGTAACCGTGTAAGAGTGAGTATGGAATGGATCTTTGTGGGTGTTCTTGAGACAAATAAATAATCAAAAGTTGATGGGAATCTTATTTCAAACAAAGCCTATACCTACAGCTGCTACACGGGTCTCTTTTCTTTCCTTACCAGGTTTGTCTTTGTCCCTTTTCTTTTTGTCTCTTTTTCTTTCTTTTCATGAGATAAAGTTGCTGAGTAACTATCCTTGTGTTTTCATCCTCTTTTTTTTCCATACAAAAAAATGAAGAGTATCGAACAGTAACGGAGTGTAACGGATTGTAACGGCGTTACCGTTACGTATCAGATTCGTAACGTGATACGGGTGGGAATTTGGTTCAACCCGATAAATCGGTATGTATCCGAAACGTGGATTCAAGATACCGTTACATAACGGCCGATTCGTTATGTAACGACCGATTTTTAAAACTACGGGTGAGAGGTGTGTGGAGTTGGTTATGGGGGAAAAGAGGAGAGAGAAAATGAGTGTAGAAGATGATGTTGGGAGGGGTTGTGTGTTGGTGAGTGTAGGGAAGTAAGGTGTGGGTGAGTTTAATTTGGACACCTAAAATAATAAAAAGACTCAACTAAAATAAAAAATAAAATCTAACTAAAAATAAAACAAAATAAAAAAAATATATTAAAACTAAAAAAAAATCCTAAGCTATATAAAAACTAAAATAAAACAAAAGAAATAAAAACTTAAAATCGAAATGAAAACTGAAGTCCTAAAAAATATAAAATCTAATAAACTAAAAATAAACTACTAAAACTAATCCTAATAAAATAAGACTAAACTAAAAGCTAATAAAAATCAAAATAAAATAAAATAAAATATACTAATAAAATAAAATAGAAAATAAAACCAAGAAAATACTAAATAAATCTAAAATAAAACCTAAAAATAAAAATGACTCAAACTAAAAATCTAAAAAAATAATAAAAAGGGACAAACAGAACACACACATGGTTTGGGGTAGGTTTAGGCTAGGGTTTGGTTACGGGAGAGGGGTATTTAGCTTCATTCAACGCGCATTTGTCTTGATATATAGCTTTTGACACTGCAAACGGACGTTTGACCTACAAGATAAACATTTAAGCACATAAGACCCATATTGTCGAGAATTAGCAACTAAAGTACGTCTATTCGGGGTATAAAATGTACAGTTTTGGGTGCTTATCAGTCTCTCACGACCAAAATAAAATCTAATGGATTCACCACCTCCTGTGAGGTCTCCTCCTCAATATAGTAGAAGTGAGTGCACGACCCTCCCTCAGAAAGAGGCATCGCCACTAGGAACATCTCCTATCCCAGAATGGAGAACACGATAGGCCTTTTGAAGCAATCTACCATCGCCTTATATCCTACCAACCAATCCATACCTAGGATGACATCATATCCCTCCATGTCCAAAACTAGGAGGTCCGCTGCTAAACTCAGTTTCCCAATCACAATGCCCATTCCTCTACAAATCGAATGTATAAGTGATCCACTACCCATCAGTGACTCTACACAAATAAGGATACTACTCGCGATGTCTAAAAAACCAGCGGCCCTAGCAAACCTGGTCTTGATAAATGAATGTGATGCCCCAGTATCAAAAAGTATCCTACCCTCATGCCCATGAATAGAAAACTTACCATCAACTATTGGCAGCGCCTGAGGTGCTGGTGGAATCGGGACATCCCGGACGTTGTACACATGTCTTTGCTGTGGGGCTGGTGCTGCGGGAGGTCGATGTACCTATTGTCCCTGTAGTGCACCCTACTGCTGGCCCCATCCTTACTGTGGGAATTCTCTTTTCAAATTACCTGTCTGTCCACAAACGTAGCAAAGCTTCTGACCATCTCCCTGACGCTAGCCCTGGAGAGGATGTCCCTAGTGTTGTCCCTCGAGGCCACCCCCGTTGTTCCCTTGGCCCTGTCGGCCCTGAGGAACTTGTTGCTGCTGATTAGGGCCCTGTTGGCCCTGCCTTAACCCCTAACCCCGATGCCGAAAACCTCCTGACTTAAACTTCTTAGCCTGATTTCCTTGCTGACTACAAGACTGCGACTGGGCTTCGCTAGTATCACTCCCACCTTCCTTGCCCTGCTGGCTTATTTCACTACTCCGGTTGCTTCCCTTCATGTGGAAGTGATGATCCTGGCAATGTAGTAAAATGGCATTGACAACGTCAGTGTAGGTTACTAATGCAGGATTCCCAATCAAGTGTTGTCTGATCCTCCAGGCCAATCCAGTCACAAACCTAGCCTTATTTTGCTCCTCGTTGCTCACCTTATCCGGCATAAAATTTGCCAAACGGGTGAAGTCTCTCTCCTGAGTCACCTCACTGAATTTCCTCCTTATCTCGGCCTCAACTGCTGGAGGAAAATATTTGCGATCAAATCGCACCCAAAAATCATCGATGGTCATCGAATCATTATCCCTAATAGTGGTGATGGACTCCCACCACTGTATAGCTACCCCGGTCAACCTGAAAGTCACTAACATATGCTTATGTACCTCATTGTAGTCAACCATACGTAAGTGGCGCTGCATATCCTTCTTCTACTGGCATGCTAGTACTACCTCAGATCTCCCCTGAAACTCTGGTGGATGGCCCTTTTGAAAGGCCTCCCGAACTCTCTACCACTCTGACGGCCCTGGATGGGTTGGTTCAACTGGGGACACTGGCTATTGTGGTTGAGGATGAGGGAAATGGGCTACCATGGTTGTCATCACAGCATTAACCGCCTGGGCCACCACCTCTACTATTTGAACTGTCGCACTAATCCTGGTGGGGCCTACGGTTGTGGAACATATGGCTCCTGTTGAGCCTCCCTCACCTCATCCCTGGCTGCTGCCCTAGCAGTTCTACCTCTCTTAGGCCGCATCTGAAATTTAAAACGAGATGTATTAGTTCACTATTAATATAAAACTAAATAGCAGAAGCATGATAACTCATAAGCGTGAAGATAAAGCATCAACCATAGTAATAGGGCACTATATCAACAGAACGCTATACTGAAACGTAAGAAGCCATACAGATCCTATGGACACTAGAACATGATGCCCTGATACCATCTGTGACCCACTGCCTAATAAAATACCAGGTGATTAGTCCTATATCAAATTAAAATAGGAATCTCATTTGGTTCATTCTTAGCATCACTGTCGAAAACTTTTTAAAACTTACTAACCACCTAGTATTCAAAAAGTTGGTGCCAAATTTTATCTTTATTAATCCAAGACAAAATAAGTGCGAAATTAAAATAAAACATTCAATGCTGATAGAGTCAATCATCACATAGAATAATAAAAGTCTTGTCGAATAAATCACCAGTTAAATCCAAAACCAAACCAAACTAACAAAGAGAAATAAATCCCATACAATCTGAAAAGAAACGAAATAAGACTATGAGCGATATGCTCGAGATAAACTGATATGAATCCATACACTAGGAATAGAAAAATAGATTCGTCTATCCAAATCCCACAACACCCACGTCTGTTGCAACTGCGTATCCCAAAAATGAACTAGTCTTGGCGTCCCTGTGGCTGGACACCTAAAAGCTTTTGAAAATATTTGATAGAAAGCGTTAGGACCCAAAATATTTTGAAAATAATTAGCAAGCGACTAAATTGCAGGAATTTAAAAATGCATGAATGCTCTTCATATTTAGGTTAGTGTCGCACTCTCTTGAGGACAGACTCAACCCTCAACTAATGTGCACACCTAACGCTTTCATTATATCTCACCTAGTCCCCTACCCCGTTACTAGATACTTGTCATAATCTTTCCTGATGCACTACTCTAACCCGGGTATATATAAATTATGATATATATAAGTTAATTTCCACTTTAACTTAAATAATCATCTCCCCTTGAAGTCCATATAACATTTACACTAGTTATATAATTAATACAATTCACTTCATGTATTTAATTATTCGTATATAACTATTTATCACATTATATACATAAAACCATATTACAACATTCACACATATATTCAATATATATTTGCCCATCCTCCCGAGTAATAACTCACCGGATGTATTCTATTTAGTGCTATCAATCCAGGCTACTTAGTCCCACCTTGAGTTCTGAGACAACTATGGTCCGCCGAATCGCAACCTAAATAATAAACGTAATGGAGGCAGTCAGATTCCCCCGAGTATGAGGGCATCATATCAACGCCACATCTCTGAAATTGAACGCTATAACCTGGGGATATACTCACCCTACTCCTCAATCTATGGGATTCACCCACATCGCACAACCTCCCTCGATAGCACAAGAGTATATAAATTAAATAAATATCTAATCACTGATATACCCGGACTCGCTCACTTAGCCTGACTAAATATTCAGAATTTAAATGCCCAATTTCCCATAATAAGTTTGACACACACTTATTATTTAATTTTAATCTTAATGTCTCTCTCAAATTAAATTTAAAATAACCTTATATTGTTTGTCCTTAAAGTCCCAACCAATCCCAGATTTAAGACTCTTCCTTACTGTACATAATTATTTCTCAATTTCCCACCCAGGTCGATCCCTCCAACAAGAACAAAATGGGTTGAATTTTCCATCTCGTTCGAACGAGTAATGTCATCATTCGGACAACAAATGATGTCGTTTGAACGACAATCTCTGTCGTTCGAATGACCCTCAACGTTTTCCCTCTCTTCGTCCAGAATCAGTCCTCTGCCATTAACAATACCTTAAAACCTTTCTTACCTAGAAACCAACCCATAATTTACACAGTAAGTTATAAATCAACACAAATCCCAATATCTTTAATTCCCAATTTATATCTCCAATTGTAAATAAAGACATGAATCTAAATGATTTCTCCACAACTTTTGCCATCAATCATCTCTAATATTACAATTTCTTCACAGTATAACATGGATTCATAAGCCCTATCATATCAATCCCCATAACTTGATTCATAAAATCCACAAATTTGAAAACCCAATTTGTATCAACCCAACCCAAAATCATGTGTTTAACACATACCATGATATGAATTAAAATCAGCAATTTATATAAAAGCAAGTTTAGCCTCTTGCCTTATGATTCGTAGAGTCTGATTAATCCTTTGGTGTAGAGATTTGCTTTGTTGAAGAACACCTCCCTTGTTCTTCATTTTGGCTCCAAAGAGTTCTCCCTTTTTTTTTATCTACGTTCTTAGATTTCTGTCAATTGTGTTATGAATTCCCACAACTCCTAAACTTACCTTTTTATCTCAAAAATTCGTTTTTAGTCATATGGGCCTAATTAAAATGGTCCAAATACCCCCGTGGGGCCCGATTATGCCCAAAATTACCCCCTAACCCATTTACTACCCCCGAGAACACTTTTCTGACTTTCTTGACCCATCCATACTCAACCGTGCACTCAGAATTGACATCTGAATTAGTTTATAAAAATCCTTATCTCACACCTAAATTAGTCTATACCCGACTCCGGCTGAGATAAATAAATGCCACGTCACTAATATACGTTATATCATAATTAAATCATTACTATTCACTTAGTAACGTAAATTCCATAAATATTAACCAATCACTCTCCTGATTAATATTTAAATAAATATAAACATAATTAATTAAATTAAATTACGACACACAAGTAATTTGAAATTACCCGAATTAATTAAGTATATAAATGCACAAAAATACGGGGTGTTACAAATAGTCCCCGTGTAAAATTCACAAACTTAAAAGATTTTTTTTCTTACCAAATTTAACTTGAAGGTGACTCTCGGTTGGGTATACTTGATGTGTAATAAATAAAAGAATCTAACTTGATGTGGTCCAACAAAGAAATCATATTTTATTAAGAGTCGTTTTTTATGAGCCTAAACCTCTGAAAAGGGGACCTAAGGGTCACACTAGAAAGAACCGAGTGGTACTTGCTAATGCGTATTAGGTAAATTAAAATATCTCCAACTCTTTTAAATCTTTAATACAAAATCTATTATAAATTTTAAGTGAGAAAACACTCACGCACACTATTAGTAAAGGTGATGATGCTAGAAGTAAAGAATAATTCCCTTTAAGAATGAGATGAGGAAAAGTAGAGTGTGACACAATATATGTTATCGAGGAACCCACCTTAGTGGTAAACCCCGTGTCCCTAGTCCCAGGACAGCCCGCGCACTTAAGTCCACTATTACCGATTACAGGTTACAGATTACAGATTACAGTCCTCCAAGTCCACAATGAATTAAACTAAGCAAATACAAACCCGTACACCCAGCCTAGTCTAAAACAACCCAACTTGACTGAAAATCAGTCAACCCAATAACACCCCGGTAATAGAGACTATCACTCACTCACTACACAAGCACAACGACACACTCAAACCCGAGACCCCGTGAAGTTGTGCAACACACAAATATAATAATAGATATTGTTTTAATCAAAACAACAAAAATAATCTTGTTTAAAAATAGACCAAACAACCAAGGTTTAAATCTATTTTAATTGACAAGACAAATTACCAATCAAGGACTAATTGACAGGTAAGACAATATTGAATTAATCAATACTAAAAAGAATGCTTAAATATTAAGTCCCAAGACACAAGTAAGGTCTTCCTTAATATTTAATATTCAAGTAAAGATTAATTCTAAAAATAAATTAGTTGGCGCAAATGACCACAAATAAAATTCCAACAATTGTGTCGCGCAACTAAGATAAAAATTAACCTAACACCAAATATAATATGAATCAATTTAAATAGGTGTTATGTTAAAAATATTAAGTCCAAGTAAAATGAGCAAAAGATAAATAAGTGTAGCACTTAGCTCATACAAATTGAGACTTAATTAAAATAAATAAAATAAGATTACAAATATTAAATTCCAATTTTAGTATAAACCAATACTATGACAAGGGTTGGATCAAATACTCATACACATATAAACACTACCTTAAGTTATAAAAGAATACAATAAAAAGTATTCAACTTAAGCAATAAAAAGTGTACGAGTCAAATGGTCCAATCCAAGTCAAGTGAGTACGAGATAAAGAGTGTAGCACTCGACTCACTAAAATAGGATGGGTTTAACTAAAATAAAATTTAAATAAATAAAGATGTGATATAAAGACTACACACTAATTAAACCCAACTAAATAAAGTGAACACACAAAAGTTCAACTTAGAGGGTGTAACTAGTTAGTCAAAAACCAAATATCTTTATTCCCAAATAAATCAAATCAGATTATAGTAATGAATAAAAATGTGTGACACACTAAAATAAGTCTTGATAATAAAGTGTACACACAAACTCAAATGGGTGTAAATAACTCTCCAAACCAAACACCCAAATAAGCTTACTAAATTTCAGTCCCAACAAATTTTAGTCCAAATAAATTTATCCAAATAAAGTTGGCCAAAAAAAATCACAGTCCAAATAAATAAAGTGTACACACTAAATGAGTTGGATATAAACTAAGCTCCAACAACAAGTACCCAACAACCAAATAAATTTTAATTCAGATTAAAATATTATTTTTATAAACAATGTGTGACACAAAATAATGTAAGTCCAATAAAAAAATGCACACAAAATAAGTTGGGTGTAAAGTAAAATCCAACAACAAACACACAACACCCAACTAAATTTAGACTTTGTTCCAAAGATAGTTCAAACAAAAATTTGTCTAAATAAATTTTAGTCTACAAAAATTTAAATACAAAATGTGTGGCACAAAATAATCTAAATAAATAAGTGCACACACTAAATGAGTTGGGTGTAAAATAAGCTCCAACAAAAACACCCAACAAAAGGACTTAGTCCAAAACAGTTCCAAATATCAGTTCAAAATAAATCCAAGTTCAAATTAATTTTTGGTTCAAATTAAATTTTGATACAAACAACAAACTCAAACAAAACCAAAAAAATGATTCAGAGTTTTTAATAACCAAAAAAAATTGATGTTTGCTGATCTAAAAGAACCCCAACTATAACAACACACCCAACAGCACAAGTGAGCAAATCTGTAAACTACATAACCATATATATGTATGTATTGTATAAAACTGTGTGTGTGTATATATATGTATAAATATATACTATAACAGAATATATATATATATATGGTGTAAGGTGTATGTATATATAATATATATATTATAGCAGATATATATAACACACACGCACACACAGTTAAAACACACACACACTGAAAACAGCACACACGCACGCTGTTACACACACACACAGTACACACGCATACACAATAAACCGCACACACACACACACTGAGAAGACACAGATCTGAAAAAAAATTTATATATATATATGTATGTGTGTGTGTGTGTATATATGTATATATTAGATATATATAGAGAGAGAGGAAAAACAGTTACCAAAAAATTGGTCGCCGGAAACTTGAGTCCACCGGAAAAATCAACTCCGGAAAAAACAGACCACGAGAGAGATAGCACCACCGGAAAATCAAGGCCGGAAAAACAGGCCGGTACCGGACCACCTCAAAACCCGGGACCAAACCACCACCGAAATCGAAACCCGATCTCAAAATGAAAACCCCCAAACCGAGAGAGAGAAAAAGGGGTTTCGGCCCAAAAAAAATGAGAGAGGGAGAGAGCTTTGGCAAGACACAAATTAGAGAGAGAGAGTGTGTTTCTCCAAACAAACAAAAAAAAACGGCTGAAAAAAAATTGTGAGGGTTTGAGAGAGAGAGAAGTGTTTAACTTATACCACAAACATAAAACCCTAAAGGGTTCTCTCCAAAAGCCCAAAGCATAAAAAGCCCAAAACTTAAAAACCCAAAAAAATTAAAAACACACACAAAAAAAATAAAATCCGAAAATAAAAATAAAAAATAAAATAAAAAATTGAAACACAAAAATAAATATTCTGAATAAAAAAAATATTTTATATATCAAGTCAAATAAAATAAAGGACTTGAAATATAAAATAAACTTTAAATTCAGAAAAATACCAAAACTTCACACAGGAAAAAATAAATAAATTATATGACACAAAAAAATAATTTGTACATTACACAAAAAATATTTTTCTCAAAAAAATAATTTATATAATAAATCAATATAGGAAAATATGATTTAAGATATAAAAAATAGATTTGAATAAAAATAAAAAATGCAAGAGCATATAAATAAATAAAAAATTGTTTGTCTCAAGATTGAGCCAACACAAGAAGAATGAGATTTTCAATCTCCCCCTTTGGCCAATTTTGAGACAAACAAAAACCGAGACTCAAAAACAAAGAACAACAAAAATTACATAACTCGACTATACACATGAGTCCTAAAACAAAAGAAGATACATAACTCTACTAACCACAAGAGTCCTAATCAAACATAGAAGAGTATTAAGGTCAACTAACAGCACAAATTCCTAAAAAACTCAAAAATACAATACCTACTATTCACTTAGTAACGTAAATTCCATAAATATTAACCAATCACTCTCCTGATTAATATTTAAATAAATATAAACATAATTAATTAAATTAAATTACGACACACAAGTAATTTGAAATTACCCGAATTAATTAAGTATATAAATGCACAAAAATACGGGGTGTTACAAATAGTCCCCGTGTAAAATTCACAAACTTAAAAGATTTTTTTTCTTACCAAATTTAACTTGAAGGTGACTCTCGGTTGGGTATACTTGATGTGTAATAAATAAAAGAATCTAACTTGATGTGGTCCAACAAAGAAATCATATTTTATTAAGAGTCGTTTTTTATGAGCCTAAACCTCCACACGAATGAGATCTTAAGACTCCTCCATGCGAGCTAAACAGGGGGGATGATGTGCCAGAGTTTGAGTGTGTTAGTTTCCTAATTAAAGTATAACTATAACGGACGGTAGAATTATAGTTTACATAGAAAATTCGGGCCTCTCTCACCCTATATATAGTAGGTTATTCTCCATAAAATAATCTTCATAAACACACAATGTATTGTGCTAGAGAGAGAAAATTCTGAAATTTCATTTAAGTGCAATTTTTAGTGAGAGGGGTTGATGGAGCAATTAATCGATGACTTAAGAGAAGAAATTATGTCTCAACCAAATTCAAATTGAAAATCAATAGACAAATGATGTTGTTCTTGATTCATTAGATTATAGACATTACTTGTAAATCACATGAAGATCCTATTTTTTAGAACAAATTAATACTTAAATTGTTTTTGTATTGTTCGTAATAAATGTTATACAACTAGGTTATCATCGATCCTCACATAAGAGGAAGGGAAAGAAGATGATCTTAACTCTTTTGGATATAATTATTTCTTAACCTAATTCATTCGCATTTTAGAATTCATTTCACATGGGTCTCATTGATGGGATCTATCTCATGTCGGGGGTGAGGGAGGAAATAAGTTGGACTAACAAAGCTCATTGAAGCAAGATACAGTGGAATTAATTCAAATGTATAAAGTCTCTTATTTTTTCTCTTATTTAGTTCATATTTTGTACTAGTTTTGATGTTTTCTAAAAATCTTGTCGATCTCCTTTGTACTTTATTTGATTTTTTATAAAATTGTTATGTTTCTCATAAAAAGTGGCATTATTCATGACAAAGCAATGAGTTTTGTTCCCAAGTTGTTCTCTTTCAAAAGTATTTTAAACTGATCATGTTTACTGCATATTAATTTTGTGTGTGATTTTGTCTAAGAGAAATAGGCATGCTGTTATGAATGTTAGCAGTCTATTTTTTAAAGTAAGGTTATCATAGTGAAGATTCCCTCACATAGGTTGTTGATCTCCGATAACGGTTTTGTGTGGACATGATTGAAATACCCCCATCATGCTTTCCATGCGTTATCATGCATGTCCAAAAACATTATGTAATGTCGTCCTAAATGGCAATGGATATGTGTCTTTAAGTCGAGAGTCTGCCTTTATGCCTGATGATATGCCTATAGTCGAGATGACGTAGGATGGTCATTTGCACATCATACATACTACTTAAATCTTCATTCTAATGCCCTTCTCTTAAATTAGTCTGTGGCCGACACTATATCACTAATATAGGTGAGAATGTTGGTCTCATTTATGAGACAAGAATATAGTGGCTGGTTGGTTTCTAGAGTATAATCTGGAGTGCCATCTAGACTAGTCTATGAGACAAGACTATGCCATCTGGAGTGTCATCTGGACCAGTCTATAAGATGAGATTATGTCATTTAAAGTGTCATTTGTACCAGTCTATGAGAGGAGCCCGTGTCATCTAGACCAGTCTATGAGATGAGATTCGATCATCTGGAGTGTCATTTAGACTAGTTTACGAAATGAAACTTTATATATGTATATCAATTACCCCTAGACATTAACCTTCCATGTAAGTATAGGCATGATGTTAATATTAATCTCCCTTGGTACCTAAATGTCCTAGTTACATGTCTTGTTTTATCCATTGTCTGTCCTAAGATTTAGATCTTAGGGTCTTAGTTGTCTAGTACCTAGATAGGCGTGTTAGACCTATTTTAAGACAAGTCTCCAATCAGTTCTCGAAACATATCGATATATTTAAGGAGATGAGTCTTGGTGACCTTGAGACCATTTTAAATTAGAAGAAGTTCATTTCAAGTGTGTTTGTGGAAGTGGGTAGTGTCGTACAAGACGACACTAAGTGTCTCCGTTAGCCGAGACTCTATATAATACATGTTAATACGCTTGTTGTCGAGATGAGAAAGGATGGTCTTTCATGCCCAACATACCTACCCCTACCTCTTCAGTCTAACACCTTGTACCTTAGGTGTCGTCTGAAGTAGAAACCTTTTTTTATTGTATTGATGGAATAATTGGTCATCTATGAGATGAGACTTAGGAGACTGGTTGATATATGGAGAATTATCTGGAGGAGACTATATATGTGTATATAAATTTCATTACACGATAATCCTTATCTAAAGTTGATAAGAGGTCTTACGCGATCTAGACTCTGCACTAATTAATAATCCCTAGGTATTCACCAATAATCTTAGGATTATTCTGCCCTTAGTTAAGGCTGGTGAGTTGCTTACATAATGTTATAGTAGCTAACTCGATGGTCGATTTAGTCTAAGATTCAATGGGAATTTAAAGACACGTGTTTTGATCTAAGTGGATGGAAGATTAACCCTCCTTAATACACTTTACCAAACATAAATCCTTTTTGATTTTGTAAGGATTAGGTGTGTTCTCAAAAATCTTGGGGAATGTTTAGGTGAGTGAAAAGTGGCAAAAGTGGGTCAAATCTTGATTAATGGTTTTAAAATTCTGTGGTAAGGTGTCGGGTGGCAAATGGAGGATACCGTCTCACTTAGAGTCTAGAAGGTGCATACAAGGTACAAAAATGATATCTACAATAATTTTCCAAGGACATATTGTCACGATGATGCTCGTTGGATCATTTACATGATGGAAACAAATTATATTCAAATTACAGTATGATGGAATTAATATTCACTTTTAAGTTATCATACAAATGTAGTTATACCTTTGTTTAAGGTTCTAACAACACTTTCCATTATCAGTCGTGACACTTTGTGAGCTTTTAAATATTTTGAAGGGGTTATTGAATTTTTAGTTCATTGTACTTATGAAGATTTAACTCAACAAAATAGAGGTTAAAGTGAAAGTAACTCGAAAACACCATGATACCAAAATAATAAAATGCCGACAATTGATTATTTGAGTCCCCATTTACATAAATAAACTTGTGGACATAAATTATACAAGTGGAATGGGATTCATAAATAATGACATAATACGATTAATTCCGACCTCTTCAATTCCATGTCCATCTCCATGATGATAAATACATAGCCCCGTTCTCGCAAGGTTTGTTGCAATATGCATAAAAATCTCAATCGATGGTGAGTTCACAACTCGATCTTCATTCAATTTCTTCCAACTCTCACTAATTAGATATTTTATATGCTCGCGTGTGTCTTCTTCTGAACCACTAGTTTCATGCATGTAACATTGGATTGCTTTAGCATTATCACCGTTTTGTACCTCTCCCTGAATATTGAAATATACAAATGAGAATTATGTGTGTGTGACAATCTTAACCCTTGTTTGTTCAACAAGAAATATTTTTTTATCCCAATCAATTGAAATAGGTAAATGCATTTTCACTTATTCAAAGCTACAGTCCAAATCATGTACAAACCAACCTACGGGCCTTAACTTGATTGAATTTGGTAAATAATTTCTCTTTAATTATAGTATATGCCTAAAATTGACATCACAACCCAACATCAACATTTATCGCTCCCACACATTGACACGTGTACACGTCGTTAAGACATTTATTAATTTTTATTATCTAGATTAATGTAGACACAAATGTATTTGGTCAATACATCTATTTAGTTGGTTCATGCATTATGAGGCACATGCATAAAAGTCTAAATGGGGTATGATTATATTAAATGTAATAGATACCTGTATTTGGATAGATAAATTTCAAAGATCCTATAAATAACCATGTAATGTTGGCATTTAAAGTGAAGTCATAAAAAGTCAAAAATATTGTGTTAGTAAAGAAAAATTCACTCCTCATATTGATTGTTATCTCTCAATTATTGAGTGTGTTAGTGTATTTTATTATCTCTCAAATATTTTTTTTGGCAGTCTTGTATTTGGATGAATAAGTTTACGGAGGTGTTCTCGAGTTTAAGGAATAATTTAGATATTTTATTGAAGGCTCTAGTGAAAATTCTTTTCTCGGGGTGTGAACAGATATTCAAAAATCAGAATTCATCCGGTATTCGAGTCCGAATTTTGCAGATATTTATCCGAAAAATGGATAGGGATACGAATATGGATAATGTGTTAAAATATCTGAAAAATGAATACAGATAGGGATAGTATGTGTATCTGATGCGGATAATACGTATCTGAGATGGAGTATCCATATTTGCATACATCCATTTTTTCGAATATACGTATGCGTATTGTAATAAATAATAATTTATTATTAATATTAGTTATATATAATTATTATTTATAATATTTATTATATGTAATGAAAAATATAAATATATAATATAAACATGCTAATCATCACTTTTCACTTATTTAAAAATAAAGAAACAATACATTTAAAAAAAGATAATGAATGGCTTAAAAAGAAAAAAAGGAAAAAAAAAAGGAAAACAATTAAAAGAACAACAACGCACACATGCACACAGCAATGCACACACACACACAACACAACAATACACACACACAGATGCACACAATAATACACACCCACAATTGCACACACCAAATGTTAGGGCTAAATTGTTTATTCTGATTTCGACGTTATTGATTATGAAATGGTAGATCAATTGGTTGATTCAAAAAGTTAGCGCTTGATATTTTTTTACAATTTCTCTTATTCAAAGAGGCAAGTTAATTGCAATGGATAAACAATGTAAACAGATATGTATACTATCCGTATTCGTAGAATCCGAGAGGATACAAATATGGATAGTTATTTTTACTATCCGAGCGGATAGGGATTGTGCATACAGATAGCGGATACGAATATGGATAGCACGATATCCGCTCTATATACATCCGTTTACCACCCCTATTCTTTTCCTGTCCCAATTTTTGGGGTGTGATGGTTTTAAATATTTTAGTAGGTTTCTTAATTTGTATGTTTCCTTCACGCATTAGTAGTCCACTAAATATACACTTACAATTTCCTAGCTATAGATACTAATATGTTATGCTTATTAGGTTTGTTAAAGTATTTTTTGTATAAATTTATAACGTGATATATATTGTATAAAATATTTAAAGTTACAGATTAAGATTTTGTAATCTATTTGATGAGTTCATCTTGAATGTTTTAGGGTTATTTTACGTTTTTTTCTATGTACTTTCAAACATAATAGTCTCTTTCATAATAGTTTTTATATATTTTTTAATATTAATTTTCATTTATTTAAAATAATATTAAGATATTCAGGCATATTATACACCATAAAAATAGCGTTCTACTATATTAAATATGTTTTCAACATGCCTTAACTATATTCTCTTTCACAATGCTAGTCTACAAAAAGTATCCTTTAAAAGCCACGAAACGCGTGGACTGCAAGCTGGTAAAAAATAATCTTGAGTCATCAAATTAATTCAAACATTAAGTAGGTTAGATGACCATCTAAAGTTTTAACAATGGGAATGCTCACTTTCGCGCACACGCGCGCGTGTATCAGCTTTTTGTTTCACCCACTTTTGGGTTGGTTTCATTACAAAATTAGGTGGGGTTGATTTGTGTAACTATTATATCACCTCCATTAAATTTCATTATAAACTTATTTCTTTAACCCCTCAATTAACATAATTTTTCAGCAAAGCCCATATTAAAGGAGTTCAAAAGGTTATGACTATTTGAAGTTAATTTCTCTCACGTACTACTTTGTCTATACTTACACATATGCTCTCTCTCTATATATATATATCTATATAATATTAAAAAATAGAAGACAACACTTAATATTGCCTCATACTCATCTTATCCAATTGTCACTCTATTCTAGAGGAACCATTTAATCACTTATTATGCTTGTGCATGAACTTCTTCTTTTATCTCCTCTCCTAAATATTCTACTGTTCTTCACAATAATAAATCTTTCCCATCTCTTTCTCTTTCCGTCTCAATCTCTTCTATCGTGCAAACGACTGTTAACATTGCCTATCTGTACTATTTGTTATTAAAGTCATCCCGTTTTTCATCTTTTCTACAAATAAATAAGGATACGTAGACATGAACCTCAAGAGAGATGAAAAGTCATCTATCTTAATCTTTTTCTCTCCCTGTGTCTATATCGTCCTTTCATTTTCCCACATCTACCCTGATTTGCCCTCTATATAAATATTCCATCTCTCACCCATTTTCCACTTCACCTGAAGACCTCCCTGTCTGGCGTCATTATTTTTTGTTGATGAAGAGGAGTATTGTTTTCAATATCTAATGCATATTAATAAGACTACGAGTAAAAAAAAAAGTCGTACCCAGTGCACAAGTCTTCCGCTTAACTACACGGTCTGGGAGAGACGAATGTCAACTAGACTTATTCCTGCTGCACAAGACTACGAGTATATGAGGAAAATGTTACACACAAACTGTTTGATAAAAATAGTTTTATAGTACATTTAATCAATTTTTTGGGGTAATGGATATATAAATGTCTGTCGTACTACACTTATATTTCTACAAATAATTAAATGACATGTGTGATACATATTAGTGGTACGAATTTACTGTTAACTATATGATAAAGAGCAACAATGAGTTTCTTTTATTTAGTTGTTATTTTTTTCCCTATTATGTATAATAGTTTTTTCGTACATTTAATCAATTTTTAGGGGCTACTGGATATATAATTGTTTGTCCTACTACACTTATATTTCTACAGATAATTAAATTACATGTGCGATACATATTGATGATATGAATTCGTTGTTAAACAAATTTGAGAATTGTTTGTACTGGAGACCGTAAGTTCCATAACAAATAATTATAATATTATACATATGTGACACATCTTATTGGGCGAAATCATTGTGAAAAAATATCGAAATTCTTTTGCTAAAATGCATAAGAAACATAGTTGCGACATTAAAGAGTTTTTTTCATAATTTTCAATACGTAAAAATACATTACTCAACTCCTAGATATAAATGATGGTGAGGGGTGGGATGGGGTCACTGAATGTGAAACTAATGGAGGATTTGTTTTTTTTTTAGTCACATTAAAGAGAACAAGTTTTATAACTTTTCATTTTTGTGGGAATTACAATGTTTGATAACGTTATACGTATAAATGATACAAAGTAAACACTTTATGTAAGAAATGACTATCACAATCGATTATCTCGCGCATCGCGCGGGTTTACGCCTAGTATATATATTATATTCTTCATATGTTATAATTATATGTTAAATATTTTTAACTTCCTATACAAAGAATTAAATTTGATCATTTTACGTATTCCATAAGTAGAAATAATTAACCCTAACCAAGCAAATCTTTGGCGAGAGTGAGAAGTGTCAATTGCACACCTGTGATCTTCCCAAATCATTTGCAAGCCGTATGATCATTGATGACCATCGTATTATATTAGGCATTTTCTCTAAGCTTTCAAAATCCTCCTTGGTTATTGGATTCGCCACCACAAAGTATGCATGCACTAATACTAACGGACCCCCTACCGAAATCCATGCATTCTTTGTGTATTCCTCAAGAGTTGGGGTATATTTGTTGTAATACCACTTTGCTTCCAACAAATAAGATTTACATAAATCTGCCCACTAAACATATTACATATTATCAATATAAAATTAATGAATATAAAGTTAAAGGTTAATGACAAAGAGCAGGGGATAAATTTAAGAAAGAAAGAAATTGTACCGCGTTTTGAAGATATGAAATAATATAGGAATCCCCCTCTTTGAGGGAAATATCTTCTATTTTTTTCACTGAATTTTGCAGAGCTAGAAAACAAAGTTGCATATACCCTGGAAGTTGTCCAATTGCATTGGTATCCCATCTAAAAACAAAATAAATTATTTAATATTCTTGACAATGATAGCTAATAAAGTTTACACAAGCACAAATGAGTATTTAAGGGGTGTAAATTTCTTTCAAAGTTATGCAATTTCTAATTGCGTTTTTCAACTTTGGCATCATATGTAAAAAAAATTATCAAAAATGTATAATTTTTTAATGGAATAGGATAACAAATATGATTTATGAATTTTCGATCTGACTTCTATGAAATCATGTCGATCCAAAATTTTCAAAATATTTTCTAACATTTCCAATATATTTTTCAAATTATGATGGCGTATGTATTTCTCATATATATATATATATATAATAAGTAAATGTATCATTAAGTATTGGTCATATGTTAAATATCTTATTATTAAATCTAAATGATAAAGTCTAGATAAACCATCATGTCCATTGATTAATAATTGCAACCCTACACCTCTTCACTTGCTTTCTGGCCTAAAAGAAATTTTAGTTGGCTATATTTTTGGTTTACTTGGTTTGATTAGGTGCATTAGAGAAATATTGAGTAATTTAACTTGATATACGTGTCATTATGTGTGGTAAAGTAGGCGATAACACCAAAATATGCACTATTTTCATTTTAAAATCATTTTCAAAATAATTCCAATAATTTAAAATTAATATATAAATTGGAAACATCCTATATTTTAAAAAATCAATTTAGAAAGATAAGACAATTTCTAATATTTCTCTACTCAAACCCATGCAATCACCATCACTAACCTCTCAACCATATTAGTAAAGAGTTCTAGTTCTTCCAAGGTTCCGTACACATCATAGACATCATCAACTATTGTTACTAGTGAAGCGAGTTCTGTGACCATCCTCCTACAAGTTTGAAACCGAGGCTCAAAAATCACTCCCACAGACCAAAAGAAATTCTCCACCAAATTGTCCCTAGCAAAGCTCAATTCATCCCCCAAACATGAACCTTTCCACCACCTACATAACAAATTATCAAGGAATATCATTTCATTTTTATTATTACTACCTCTGCGAAAATCTCAAAGATAAATGTTCATTAGGGTTTTTTGGGTTTGGTTCCGTACATTTATGCATATATGATCTTGGTTCTCACAAGTTTTCGTTATGCACCTTGAGCCACTAGAAATTCAATATATAGTATATGACACTTTTTGCACAAATTTTAACACACTATCACATTGAATACATTTTTCAGTTGTTTTGACACATTTGTCAACAATGTTTTGGAAGAATACTAAAAGGTTGTGGTAGAAAGTGAAAACGATATCCAGAATAACAATAATTGAAACACTGGAACCAAAAGGAATAAACATGGGGATTAAAAAAATATAAGTAACTTTAAAAGCTATCTATGTCACTTCTGGTGGCCAAATGTGTAAAAACAAAACTTATGGGAGGGAGATCAATTACGCTTAAAAGTAATGTAGTAAAATCCCTAATAACCCTAAATATGGAGTTTCTTATTTTCCAAGTGTAAAATTAAAAAAAAATTATGGGTTTGTTCTAAATACCTTGACATGTATTTTATATCTTCTTGATGAGTTGATTGAACCAAGTTGAAATCCAATTTAGCAAGCCCAAGCAAAGTAGTATTCATATCCTGTCTACTCTCATACACATCAATGAACCACCTTGCCTCGAGTCTTAACATCCTCCAATGCAAAGGAAGCTCAAATGCATGTTTCACTAATATGGCAAGATCCTCATCTATTATCTTCTTCTCGATGTTTTGTTTGAGATGTTTGGTTGAAAAATTTCTAGCCTCATCCAATATGCTTTCCCCACTTATTGAAAGATATGAGGCTTCATATAAGGACAACAGTCCTTTTGTATCCTTAGTAAGGCACATATTGAAATTCGCACATTCGTCCGTGAAATTATTAAAGGCATCTGCAATCAAAACAATAATTGAGAAAAAAAAGTAGATTATGTGAATACATCTTCAATAAAATAGTGCCCAATAGTGCTTTATAAATCTCACCTCAAGTTGTTACTTTAAAAGATTTAACATACTTTATAAATCTCGTGTTAAGTAGTTTTATTTATTGTTTTACTGTTAATTATATAAAATAGAGAATTAAAGAATGACATATGTGACCTGAGCAAATGAAAAATGAGTTGTCGTGCATTATGTGAATACATACAAAGGGCCTATTTAAAAATTTACGTAGGACCTTACATTTTTTTATAAATTTCAGTGTTGAACCTTATTTTGTACTTAGTAAGAAAGACCCTTTATAAATTGTAGAAATTTAATGCCCTCGAGATAATAACGAGGCGTAAAACGGACGGGTACGGATCGGATAACATGCTATCCATTTACAAGTATTTTATTCGTATCCATATCCGTATAAACTCGGATAGTATACGCAATTATCTTTATTTACATCCTTTCAAATATCCTGGATTTGGATAATATCCATATCTGTTTATATTATTTAATATACATACATTATGCTTGTCAAGCAATGATTTCAAAATTTGCTAAATCTGAGCATAAATAGTTTTTACACAACAAATTTGTAAATTTAATCCTAATGTTTGGGACAATTTTGAACTTTAGACTACTTCTTTCAATTTTCGCAAAGTTAACCTTGATGTTTCAAATTTAAACAAATTTGGACAACCGTGAACCATCCGTTAAATTTTTTAACAGAAATCCTACAAACACTATTATGAAACCAATTATAACTTGATAACTATCATAACCTATTAAATAATTAAAAATATATAAACTCTTCAAATGAAATAAAGAAAAATAAACTAAAAATATAAGGAAAAAAGAAAAAAACATATAAACTATATTTTTTTTAAAAGCTCTTTTTTTAACTAGAAAATGTATTTTTTTCAAAAAACGAAAAACATATAAAAATATCAAAAATAGGAAAACATAAAAAACTGTATTTTTAAAAATAAATGAAAATGATAAAAATTGTAGGAAAACATAAAAAAACATAAACAATTGTATTTTTAACACAACTATATTTTTAAAAATAAATAAAGAAAATTATATTAAAAATAGAGAAAAACATAAAAATCTGTATTTATTGTAAAAAACTGTATTTTAAAAAGAAATATAGAATAAACAGAAAAATATTAAAAAATCCAACAGAAAAAACATAAAAAGCACTCTAAATTTCACAGTGTAAAATTTCTCACTATTACTTATTTCGCACTATTCATTATTTTAAAATAAAGTTTATAAAAAACACGTCAAAAAATGTGCAAATTATTTTGAAGTATAGTTTTTAGAAAACTCCTCATTACTTCGAAGTGTGAAATTTCACACTATATATTTCTAACTATGATCTCACACTGCCAAATTTCACCATCGGAAAACACGTCAAAAAAGATATTGTGAAATTTCAAATTTCAAACTTCAAACTTCAAAATTAAATATTTTTCATTGATTTCTTTTGATAATTCCTGCCGAGACCTTTCTAAATATATAATTTTTTTCTCAAACAGACTTATATTTTGGAAGATATTTAATTTTAAAGTTTGCAAAAAAAAGACAAAATAAATATCATGAGTAAATTTGCTTTAAAAAAAACATTTTTGCTTATTAGAAATTCAACACCAAAAGGATCACATAAAAGCGCTAAGTTTATATTTTTTTATGAAGTCCACAAAAATAACTTATTAAATTTACAAATACTATACATAATTCAATCTTACGGTTACTGAATTTACTAATTCTTTGTCATGAAGGTGTTGACATGCCTTAGTAAAAACAACATGACGAGCTAATTTTTTGAATTTGCTATAGTTAGGGAGGGGCTCTTGAAAATATATTTATGTAAGAAAATGGAGGTTGGACTTGGTGCGATGATAATTTCTTGGCCGTCTAAAGCATTATTAACGACTTTTTCTAAAAACATAAAAAGCAAAAAAAAAAGCAACCATTTTGAGGCAATGTGTCAAGTACCTTGGGCGACAGCATAGCCATGTTGTCTCAAGAGTCTAAATTCAAGAGTTTTGGCATACAAATCACCACTGTTCCTTATATCCTTTTCATTATTATGTTGGTATATATTTTCCAATATCCTCTTTATCTCAACCTCGAAGTCATAAGATATCTGATAATCACTCAAGAGTGTTTAATTTATGCCACAAATGCATGCATTTTAGTTGCTCATTTTCAATAAAATTGGCCTTATGTTCATATTTAGCTATATTGCAGGTTAAAGGCAGTCGCGTTATCAAATAGTTCTAAATCAGCGTAATTGCGATAAAGTAGCTGTCAAAAGCGTTAAATGAAGAAAATCAAAGTGATCGTGAAGTAAGAAGTTCCATTTTGAGCTTGCTCAGATCAGTTTTTATGCCCTAAACACCTTCCCGTACCAAACCTAAGCATAAATTGAGCTCAATCCACGTGTCTTTAGCTTGTACTTTTATTATTTTTTTTTAATTTTTATTTGAGTCGTACATAATTTTTAAGATTTTTAGATTTTATTTGTGTGAGTTTAGTTGTAAATATTAGGGTCCGTTATTGTGCGTCGGGTTTTTTTAATATTTTTATACATCTAATGAGTGTATATATTTTATTAGATTTTCTTTTATTTATTTTTAGTTTTTAGTTTTTTTAGTTAGTTTCATTTTATTATTTTATTTTATCCGAGTCTTTTATTAATAGGTTAAGTTCTTAATTTTAATAGATTTTTTTTTAATTTTATTAATATTATATTTTTAGTTGAGTCTTAAATGTTGGGTAGTTTTTTATTTTTATTTTTTAGTTACAAATTAAACACACCCACCCCATATTCACATACACACCCACACACCTAATTCTATCTTTCACCTCGCTCTCTCCCCAACCTCGTCACCAAACAAAATCGGGCATAGCCCAAAACTTCCATTAAAAGCCTGATACCAAATAACCTAGCCATATTCAACCCGATTTTATCCCATGAACCCAAACCCATATTTATCCACCGGACACTTCACCTTACTCACCTCCGGCCACCTGCCTATACCCGCGACCAAAATAAGGCGATTTGCCTTAACCCACAACCTAACAACTCGAAAACCATACCGACTACCCAAAGACCCGCCTGCTATGACCCGAAATCTGATCCAAAACAACTCAAACCCATCTCCACAATATCAGGACCTCCAGCCTTATGTTCCAAAATCTCACGTGCTTAGCCTTTTCAACCTTTGACTTGGTTTAGTAAAATCCCACAAAATCTCTTCTCAACAAACCATCCGTAGGCTTTTAAAAAAGAGAGGGGCAACTTATCAGAGATATATATCTTAGACAACAGAGAGCTTAGACTGTTGAGAGAGAAGACACTATCGTCTTTACAGTCTAATAAAAGCGTCAAAAAAAAAATAATTAGTTTTTTTGATTAATTTTTAGAATTAGTTTTTATTGTTTTCTTTGTAACCAAGTGAAGTGATTGTGGAAGAAAGAGACGCAATTCAATAACGCGATTCGAAAGGGAACTTTTTGTATCGTAAATTATTCCTCTTTTATTTAAATTCTTATTAATATGTGGTTGATTATGCATGTGTATGTGAATATGTTCGGCTAATCACTCCATTCAACGGGTGGGATGAAATCGCTTAGGATACTAGTTTAATTAAATAATTGAGTTGATTGTTATATTTCTATGAGAATTAATTTTTAATTATCACAAATTAATTTACGTATCGAGGGATAGTAAATTAATTTATTTTAATATTTTATTTTGAAATAGAACTAGAGATAGATTTTTCCTAAATTTGGAATATTAACTCGGTGTTGGAATTCGCTGATTCATATCATTTTTAATAAATTAATCTTAGCGAAGAGTTTATTATAGAGAGTATAAATCATATTTTTCAGATTGTGGCATTTTTAAATTAATTTTCTAAAAAAAGATATTATTTAATTAATAGTTGTAACGAGAGTTAAATTGAAAATTTAATAATACCTCAAAATATTTAAATTCAATAAATTAAGAAATTAAACTAATTGATCACGCAGTGTAATCGCATCTCTTGTATCTTCTCACAATTATCAACTCGGTTATGTTTCAATTTTAGTAGTTATTTAATCACGTATGATTTTAGCATTTATTTATTCATTCTCCCTTGAAGTTTACTAAGCATTTAAGAGATTTTGAGACTTTGCTTTTGAAGAGAACGACCATACGTAAAAAGTTGAGTTATCACCTTTCACCATCTAATTACATTATTCCTTAGTATTTATTTCAGTTACTCCCAATAAATTACCTCTAAAAAATTATCTTGCTTGATGAAATAAACTAAATATACCCTCAAGAAAACCTAACTATTAAAACCTAATTATTAAAAACAATAATTACTAAAAATACATGAATATATGAAATAGGAAATACATTGGTACTTACTGAGAATTGGACGTGAAAACCTATTACACGGTTGTGTAAGGCCGTGAAACTAAAGCCACAGTGAGCTATGACCGTGGCAATAAACCCACGATTGTGTATGGCCGTGAAAATAAAACCACTGTTGTGTATGACCGTGAAACCTAAAACCATTGTGAGAAATGAACGTATATGGTGAATCACAGTTGGATATGGTCGTATATTGTTGGCACCTTCGGTGACGGGCAACCGTAGGTGCAGATATAAGTTTTTTTTCTTTATTCAAATCAGTAAACCGTAGGTTTTTCAAAACGTGTTAAACCTAACTTTTTTCTCGCAAATGGAATATATTTCCAGTTAGATTAATTAGGGTTACATTTTAATGGGTTTATAATTGATTTTCTATATGTAGTTTGAATGCGAGGGTTTAATACACAAAATGAGAGCATGAGAGTAATGGGAGTAAGTTTTAATGGTGTAACATACCAGAAACGAAGCTTGAGGGTAATTACTGGGGTTTGAGAGAAATTTGAAGTAAGTTGGAAGGTCGAAAGGTTTGGAAGAGAAGTTAGAAAGAGAGAGAGATAGGGGGAAAGAAAAAAGTGAGGTTTAAATTTTTTTGGATTTTTATATGGGTAAAGGTTAATGTGGTGTGTGTGTGTGTTTGGTGTTTTGAACAAATATTAGGTACTTATGTGGTGTTTTGAATAAAAGGGTGTGTTGAAGATATTTTTTGAGTGTATTTATCAGGACCCTACTATGCGTATAAGTTTCTAACGTTGTGTTAACTTTGAATGTTCAAAGATAAAATTACCCATTTTTTTGCGGTGAAGTATATCATTTGCGACGAATTTAATGTGTAGCAAAACACATATTTTCTTGTAGTGAGACTTGATGCACCTAGCTTTATGTTGATTTAATTATAACGAATTTTACCATAGCAATGTTAATGAATGAGGAGTTCTAATTGTGCTTAATAATGATTAACTAATGTATCAATCTTTATATGATTCAAAATAATTTATTATCTTAATAGATAGTAATCACTGAACTCAACACGTTAAGATATCATCGAGTTTAAATATAATTTTTTAACATGGTAAAAATGTCACATTTTTAGACATGATTAATGCCGGGACCCACCAACCATGTGGTGAGGAGAGATGTCTGAAACTTTTTTCAGATGGATCGAATAAGAGTGAATGAGACAGGTCCAAGGCCCTTTTTTTAGCTTCGACGTGTAGTGCGTTTTGAGTTGATTTATTTTGAGCGCCAAATGTTATAAGTAAATTAATTGAGAAAAAAATATCGTACCTTGAGGGACATGATAACCATGCTGCCTTAAGAGCCTAAACTCGAGTGCTACGGCGAACAAATCTTCCTTATTCCACCTATCACTTGTATATTTGTCATTGTATATATCATCCAATACTCTTTTTATTTCAAGCTCAAAGTGATAAGCAAGGCCGAGTCTCTGCACTGTATCAATTAATTCCAGTTTACACAATGGCTCCTCTTTTTTGTCAAACATCATTCTTACATCTCCCTTCAATATATCAGCTCTTCTTGAATAAGTCTCTCCCTGTATAAGAATAATAGTTGCATTAAAAAAAGATATAAAATGACCAAACCAAATTATTTTTGAAGAATATAATTCACAAACGAAGATACCACATAGTTATTAGTAAGTGACTGCACGTAATCATAGTCCCATATGGGAGGATGATAATCTTCTACTCGCCTAGCCATCTGGTGTTCGCTAGTTTTGTTCGTAGCCATGCATTGGACAAATGGTGACAATCTAACCACATTTTTTCCGGGAGATAGCCTATTGAAACTGCAAAAATAAGGAGAAGCAAAAACGCTAACAGTCATTGAGCTGATTTTATAGCTAGAGAACTTAGCTTCTGTTTTTCAATAATATCTTAAGGGTGTCTGAAATCTACCACACAACACGAGGCAGACTATTTCATATATAAATAGCAATAGCTTAGATCTTTTGTGAGTTGTGGTATCCTCATTTATCACGTGATCAGTGAACAAAAAATTAAGAGCAGTGCCAGACTTACCGAAGATCCCTCCCCGATTCCAAACCAAAAGCTAAAGCCTCCTTTTTTATTTGTTTTTTTAAGTTAAAAAACTGTTTTGTTTTATAAAAATTTGTATTTTTTTTTATATAAAACAGTGTTTTATATATTAAAAAAAAGAACATGAACATGATTAAATAAAAACAACCCGAATCCAACCCAATTAAATGCGACAATTTTTTTTTACAAAATACGAACATGACCTAATTAAAACACGACATGACACGACATAAATTTTTTCTGCAATAATTTTTTTTAGGTAATAATTTTTTTTGTTAAAATCAGTTTTAACACTTTTTGTGGGGTGTATTTTTTTTTTTGATAAAATCAATTTTATGTCCTATCTAATGCAATTAAATTGTATTAGGTAAGACGCGATACGATTTTTTTTTTGTTGATAAAATCAATTTTAATAAAAAAAAAATAACTTTTTTAATTAGATTCACGATTGATTAGTGCTACTGACGCGGAGCCACATTGAACAAATGATGTTGCTCTGGGAATGTAAGTCCGCGTCAGCGGACCCTTTTTTTTAAATAGTAAAAAAATAGTAATTTTTTTTAACTATTTAAAAAAAATGATCCATGCCAGCGGTATGTATAAGTTATCAGACTGCCTATACGTATCGTTGACGCAAGTACCTATTGGTCAGCACTAACTACTTCATCAAATGAGTATAGGCACACCCTGGACTCTAATATGACGAGGTTCATATGGAAGAACATCATTACCCACTTTGGGGCATCAAGAACGATCATTACTGATAATGGCACGTAGTTCGAAAGTGATTTCTTTCAAATATTTCGCAACGAGCATGGCATCAAGCACCACTTTAGTTCTGCGGCGTATACACAAAGCAACGCGCACGCTGAAACTTCCAGCAAGACAATAATCAACGGACAGAAAAAATGACGGGGGAAAAATTCATAAAACTAATAAACATCGCATCATCTACCATATAGGATTATAAGGTATTGTAGATTACTACAGGTGATAACTGTATGAAGAGGAGAGAGTGTATTTTGCACACTTTATCTTTTAGGGGAATAAACAACTCCTCCCCTCTCTGGAAAAATAAAAATAAATGATAAGGTGTCTGGTACCTTCCTAAAAAAATTGTCATATGTAAAGACAGGGTATATTCATTTGGGTATCACAGTAATAGTCATATTTAGAGTTTCGTACCTTCATAAAAAAAATTGAAGTTTGGCACTACATGATTAGCCACTTAAGGGACAAAGGTACACAAGAAAATACAAAAAAAAAAAAAAAATCATATTAAACACACTTATAACTAAAACCTTGAAGTTATAATAAATAACATAATTATTTCTGAATAAAGAACATTTATGAATATTTTAGAATATCTGCATAGTATGCAAAATCAAAAGCATCCAATCAATAAATCTTCACACACAACACAAAGACCTTAAAACCCAATCCATACCCAATCCATAGATTAAAAGATCATATATCCAGACGTGGTAGAATGTCAATTTTGAATCGCACAACAATGTAAGAGTTCCCTATTTGGCCTAACAAAATCTGAGTATGCATTCATATATTTTGGGGAGTAAAAATGATTTGACCCCATCTCTCAAAGATTTATAGGTCTCTCCACCATTTAGCATAAAATAAATTAATGGAGAAAAATGTTTGCCATGTCAAAATTTAGGAGGGGGTACAAAAGGGAGAAAAATGTGAAAAAGATGTTAAAACTGGAAAAAGGGTTTACATTTTAATATGGTTTGTTAGATCATTACTCAGGGATAAATTTTGTCCAGAAAACATCTCAAAAATCAACTGTGACATAGAGTAACTAAATATAGATACACATACATTTACAATGTAGGGGGACTTATTATCGGCCCCTGGTAAAATCTAGAGGGTTTCTAAGTAGTACTTATGCCTATCATGGGAAGCTATCATGGACAGCTTTAGGACTCCTCAGAAGCATATCAATCACCCAATTGTATGGTTTACTAATGCAATCTGAAATTGCTTACTATACGTGTACTGAAGAAGTTTCTGAAATCGTGTTAACTTTGAATGTTCAAAGATAAATTTAGCCACCGTGATTTTGAAATTCTTCCCTATGAGTAATATAGTATGTCTATACTATATGATTTATATCCCCATATACTGTCCCTAGAAACCTTAGTGTTATAGCATTGTACGTTTGTTGCCAGCCTAGACTCATGTGATAGAATGACAAGGCGGTGATTAGTCAGAATATAGTTAAATGAAGAATCATTAGCCATGAATATAGAACCTTTATTTCACCAAAAAATAAAAAGAATATAAAACCTTTTAGGGACTGATTTTTGCATGGAAAATGGCCAATTAAGAAACTGCCAATGGTTTAGGGATTCTATTTATTCCCTTGGATGAATTAAATTGTTGCTATAGATCTTTTTCGAGTTATTTCAGCTTCGTTGCAAAAGACATCTAGCGGGTAGCCTGTCTCGAGGAAGTGTTATCATCTAGCAGGTAGCCTGCCGCGACGAAGTGTTATCATTTCGCGATGAAGTATTATCATTTGTGCGGAATTTAATTCGTCGCAAAACACTTTTTTTCTTCTAGTGAGACTTGATATAGCTTAATGTTAATTTAATCATAATTTTTTTACTATAGTAATGTAAATGAATTAATAATTTTAATTATGCTTAATAATGGACTAATGTGTCAACTTCTATGCGATTCAAAATAATTAATTATCTCACTGTTCTAAAAAATCCGCCTAAGCATGCCTAGGCTTGAGGTTTGGGAGAAACGCCATGCCTTACGTTTTTTACGCCTTATTCTTGGTAAAACCCTTAAGGAACACTTTTTTCTAAAAACAACAATGCTTTAGTGAAACGATATCGTCTTTTAAAGATTTTTTTTACAAACCGGACCGTTATCTCATCCAAAATAATCAAATAATATTTTAATTTGCATAAGACATATTTTTATGATATGTAAAATTTTAGTATTTTAATAACCTTGTTATGATTAAAAAATATTAAAATATATTAAAAAGACCTAAACGTCTTTTCACGCTTTTTTACCCCTAAGGCACACCTAGACTTCTAAGGCTTGACCTCCAACCCTGCATTTTTTAGAGCCTTGAATTATTTTAATAGGTAATACCCAATGAACTCAGACATGTTAAAATTACCGATCCAATTTGAATATAATTTTTTAATACGTTAAAAACATCACATTTTTATACACAACCCCAATAATGCCCGTGACCCACCAACCATGTGCTGGGTGGAGCTGTTTAAACTTTATTCGGTGGATCGAATTAGAGTGAATGAGACAAGTCCAAAACCATTTTTTTAGCTTGCACGTGTAGTGCGTGTTGACACATTGTGGGAGCTGATTTATTTTGAGCGCCAAATGTTATAAGTAAATTAATTGAGAAAAAAATATAGTACCTTGAGGAACATGATAACAATGCTGCCTTAAGAGCCTAAATTTGAGTGCTACGGCGAACAAATCTTCCTTATTCCACCTATCACTTCTATATTTGTCATTGTATATACCATCCAATACTCTTTTTATTTCAAGCTCAAAGTGATAAGCAAGGCCGAGTCTCCGCGCTGTATCAATTAATTCTAGTTTACATAATGATTCCTCTTTTGTCAAACATCATCCTTACATCTTCCTGCAATATATCAGCTCTTTTTGAATTGAGTAAAACTACGTATGCTCACAAAAAATTCAAAAAGTGTACTCGTTTAATAAAATAAAAATGAGTACAAATTTTTTATATACTGAGCGGGACTCATTTTTATGCCTTGACGGGAATTACAATAATAAAATATAAATTTTTAATGCATTAAATATGAGTTTTAAATTTTTTTGTGAATATGTATAGATTTATTCTTTTGAATAAGTCTCTCCCTATATACGAATAATAGTTGCAGTAAAAAAAAGATATAAAATAACCAAACCAAATTATTTTAAAAAAATACAATTCGTATCGGTAGATACCACATAGTTACTAGTAAGTGACTGCACATAATCATACTCTCTCCCCAACCTCGCCACCAAACAAAATCGGGCATAGCCCAAAACTTCCATTAAAAACCCGATTCCAAATAACCTGACCATATTCAACCCGATTTTATCCCATGAACCCAAACCCATATTTACCCACCGAACACTTCACCTTACTCACCTCCGGCCACCTGCCTATACCCGCGACCAAAATCAGGCGATTTGCCTTAACCCAAAACCTAACAACCCGAAAACCATACCCACCACCCAAAGACCCGCCTGCTATGACCCGAAATCTGATCCAAAACAACTCAAACCCATCTCCACAAAATCAGGACCTCCAGCCTTATGTTCCAAAATCTCACGTGCCTAGCCTTTTCAACCTTTGACTTGGTTTAGTAAAATCCCACAAAATCTCTTCTCAACAAAGCATCCGTAGGCTTTTAAAAAAGAGAAGGGCAACTTATCAGAGATATATATCTTAGACAACAGAGAGCTTAGACTGTTGAGAGAGAAGACAGTATCGTCTTTACAGTCTAATAAAAGCGTCAAAAAAATAATTAGTTTTTTTGCTTAATTTTTAGAATTAGTTTTTATTGTTTTCTTTGTAACCAAGTGAAGTGATTGTGGAAGAAAGAGACGCAATTCAATAACGCGATTCGAAAGGGAACTTCTTGTATCGTAAATTATTCCTCTTTTATTTAAATTCTTATTAATATGTGGTTTATTATGCATGTGTATGTGAATATGTTCGGCTAATCACCCCATTCAACGGGTGGGATGAGATCGCTTAGGATACTAGTTTAATTAAATAATTGAGTTGATTGTTATATTTCTATGAGAATTAATTTTTAATTATCACAAATTAATTTACGTATCGAGAGATAGTAAATTAATTTATTTTAATATTTTATTTTGGAATCGAACTAGAGATAGATTTTTCCTAAATTTGGAATATTAACTCCGTGTTGGAATTCGCTGATTCATATAATTTTTAATAAATTAATCTTAGCGGAGAGTTTATTAAAGAGAGTATAAATCATATTTTTCAGATTGTGGCATTTTTAAATTAATTTTCGAAAAAAAGATATTATTTAATTAATAATTGTAACCAGAGTTAAATTGTAAATTTAATAATACCTCTAAATATTTAAATTCAATAAATTAAGAAATTAAACTAATTGATCACGCGGTGTAATCCCATCTCTTGTATCTTCTCACAATTATCAACTCGGTTATGTTTCAATTTTACTAGTTTTTTAATCACGTATGATTTTAGCATTTATTTATTCATTCTCCCTTGAAGTTGTTTTAAAAATATTAAAAAAAGGTTTTAATAAAAAAAATTAAAAAATCAAGCACTCACCTTATTTGTTTTCATCCGTACTTACCGCAATATGAGTTATTCAAAAAGTTTACTAAGTATTCAAGAGATTTTGAGACTTTGCTTTTGAAGACAACGACCATACGTAAAAAGATGAGTTATCACCTTTCACCATCTAATTACATTATTCCTTAATATTTATTTCAGTTACTCACCTCTGAAAAATTATCTTGCTTGATGAAATAAACTAAATATACCCTCAAGAAAACCTAATTACTAAAACCTAATTATTAGAAACAATAATTACTAAAAATACATTAATATATGAAATAGGAAATACATTGGTACTTACTGTAAGAATTGGACGAGAAAACCTATTACACGGTTGTGTATGGCCGTGAAACTAAACCCACGATGAGCTATGACCGTGGCAATAAACCCACGATTGTGTATGGCCGTGAAAATAAAACCACGGTTGTGTATGGCCTCGAAACCTAAAACCACGGTGAGAACTGGACGTATATGGTGAATCACGGTTGGATATGGTTGTATGTTGTTGGCACCTTCGGTGGCGGGCAACCGTAGGTGCAGATATCAGTTTTTTTTCTTTATTCAAATCGATAAACCCTAGGTTTTTCAAACCGTGTTAAATTCTAACTTTTTTCTCGCAAATGGAATATATTTCTAGTTAGATTAATTCGGATTACATTTGAATGGGTTTATAATTGATTTTCTATATGTAATTTGAATGCGAGGGTTTAATACACAAAATGAGAGCATGAGAGTAAGTTTTAATGGTGTAACATACCAGAAACGAAGCTTGATGGTAATTACTAGGGTTTGAGAGAAATTTGAAGTAAGTTGGAAGGTTGAAAGGTTTGAGAGAGAAGTTAGAGAGAGAGGGGGGGAAAGAGAAAAAGTGAGGTTTAAATTTTTTTGGGTTTTTATATGGGTAAAGGTTAATGTGGTGTGTGTTTTTGGTGTTTTGGACAAATATTAGGCACTTATGTGGTGTTTTGATAAAAGAATGTGTTGAAGATATTTTTTGAGTGTATTTATCAGGACCCTACTATGCATATAAGTTTCTGACATTGTGTTAACTTTGAATGTTCAAAGATAAAATTACCCATTTTTTGCGATGAAGTATATCATTTGCAACGAATTTAATGTGCAGCAAAACACATATTTTCTTGTAGTGAGACTTGATGCAGCTAGCTTTATGTTGATTTAATTATAACGAATTTTACTATAGCAATGTTAATGAATTGACAGTTCTAATTGTGCTTGATAATGATTGACTAATGAATCAATCTTTAAATAATTCAAAATAATTTATTATTTTAATAGATAGTAAGTACTCAGTGAACTCGACACATAAAAATATCGGATCGAGTTCAAATATAATTTTTTAGCATAGTAAAAATGTCACATTTTTAGACATGATTAATGCCGGGACCCACCAACCATGTGGTGAGTAAATTAATTGAGAAAAAAATATAGTACCTTGAGGGACATGATAGCAATGCTGCCTTAAGAGCCTAAATTCGAGTGCTACGGCGAACAAATCTTCCTTATTCCACCTATCACTTCTATATTTGTCATTGTATATACCATCCAATACTCTTTTTATTTCAAGCTCAAAGTGATAAGCAAGGCCGAGTCTCTGCACTGTATCAATTAATTCCAGTTTACACAATGGCTCCTCTTTCTTGTCAAACATCATTCTTACATTTCCCTTCAATATATCAGCTCTTCTTGAATAAGTCTCTCCCTGTATAAGAATAATAGTTGCATTAAAAAAAGATATTAAATGACCAAACCAAATTATTTTTGAAGAATATAATTCACAAACGAAGATACCACATAGTTATTAGTAAGTGACTGCACGTAATCATAGTCCCATATGGGAGGATGATAATCTGCTACTCGCCTAGCCATCTGGTGTTCACTAGTTTTGTTCGTAGCCATGCATTGGACAAATGGTGACAATCTAACCACATTTTTTCCGGGAGATAGCCTATTGAAACTGCAAAAATAAGGAGAAGCAAAAACGCTAACAGTCATTGAGCTGATTTTATAGCTAGAGAACTTAGCTACTGTTTTTCAATAATATCTTAAGGGTGTCTGAAATCATACCACACAAGGCAGACTATTTCATATATAAATAGCAATAGTTTCATAAATGTTGGAAATTAATATTCAGTGTCGAAATTAATTATTTAATTTCAATTATATTAAATTTCGAATTTATGAATTTCCCAATTACGTAGTCTTGATAAATATCAGATAATTAATTAGAAACGTGATATACGAATATTAGAAGATTGTGTCAATCTTATCCGTTAGTCACATGATGGTTAGTGGCATTAGTGGGAGACTTGACAAAGAATCCCACCTTGAGTAGGATTCCGGCCCTCTTCCCCTTATAAATAGAGGAGACCTACACCATCTGGGGTTATCTCATAACACATTATTTTTGAGGTGAGAGAGAAACTCCGAGATTCTATTAGAGTGTATTTTTTTCAAGAAGGTAGATTGATGGAGCAATTAATCAAGATTGATCCTTGATCAAGGTAAGTCTTATTTTCTATCTTTTAGACGTATTTTGTGAAAACATGAAGATCCAAGATCCTTTTATTAAGAACAATTGTATGCTAAAGTTTAATCATATTAATGTGTTCGTGATTAATATTAGGGTGTTCTTAAGAATGATTTTTATATGTGGTATCAGAGCTAAAGTTTAAGATCTCATGATTTTCCTTATTGATATTCGTCTATAATGAAATATGTGCCTGAGACTTTCTGCCACATTTTTATTTATGTCATTAAATTGCTTTTGTGCCTAAGACCTTCTGCGACGTCTTATTTCTGTCATTAAATCATCTCTTAAAGTGTGTCTGAGATTTTCTGTGACGTTTTTCTTCTGTCGCCAATACTCACTGGTGAGAATGAAAGGTCAAAACTTGTTGGGAATTTTACGAAACTGACATGGTCGACTGGAAACGTTGAAATAAACAAAACCCATTGTAAATAATTGACACTACCTTACTTTTGCGTTTTGACGTCGTTAAGACCCTTAAAATTGCGTTTTTGTCGTTTTTGGTAATAATGTTGACGTCAATATCTCACTCCAGAAAATTGATTTTTGAATTCCGCAAATTGTTTTGAGATCCTGAAGTAATTATCTACATCCCTGTGGTGCTAACTCAAATTTTCTATTTTTGGCAAAAATTACGATTTTTTCCGAATATTATGTATTTTTTTTCACCACGGGGGCTGTTTTTTTTTATATTCATGGTTGTTCTAATATTCATGTTATGTAGTATTTGGTATTGATGAAAGAGTTCAATATAAAATTTTGAATATTAGATGTATGATTATGTGTTTGACAATAACATTTCGATATATAAGGTTATTGTGCATAATCTATATTTGGTAGCCCAAAGGTCCTAATGTATTATGAATTGATGTTTAGACAATAATATTTATATGGTGTTGGATGGGGAAGATATGAAAGTGTCTTAATTTATAATTGTAAATATTTGATTATACTCAAAACTTAATGTATAATTAATGGTCCAAATCTTTGAGATTCTGGAGTAATTTCCTACAGTTCCATGATGCTAACTCATTTTTTTTGGAAAAATTTTAGTTTTTTCATATTTCATGTTTGTTTTATCTAGAACTGTGATAAAATCTTGCTCTAATGATCCTTTTTTAGTTGAATACTCGTGCGAAACACAGGCCAACATATTTCATATGGTAGAATATTAGACTTGCGTCATTGTTAATATTCATATTTTGATGAGTCTCGTGCTAAACACAGGCCAATGATTCATATTGTTGAATATTATGATATTCGTGTTTTAATGAGTCTCGTGTCAAACACAGGCCAACGACTCATGTAGTTGAAAATCAGAATTATTGTTTATTCTAAGGCTAGTACTCCCATTAAGTTGAATTAAATGCCAAACACACGCTACAATTCATATGTGCAGATACTAGATTTATTCGTTGAATACATGCATGTTTGAACGTATGACTTGCAAATTTTGAGACTCATAAGTAGGTATTCATTCAGTTTAATAAAATGCCAAATACAGGCTAAGATTACATGTGAAGATACTATACTTGTAGTCATTTCAGATTATCCTAATATTTGTTATAAAATTAAATTGAAGCGCAACACATGCTGAAATTTGAATCAAATAAACATTGGAATTTTTGTAAATGTTAAATAATTGGCATCAATGTTAAAAAGTCATATTTACATATGCCACTAGTATGATAATTGTGATTATAACCATATTGTGCATTAGTATGACCATGAATGATTTTGGTCAATATTTCTGATTTGTTACTCATACATAAGTGATGAAGCGAAAGTAAATGATTTATGTCTTCCATTTACTATTATTTGTGTAATATCTCATGTAAACTCTTTGTCTATTTGATTTTCACATTATGTCTAATTTTTCGTGAATTTCAAGTTAGGGAATAGACAATAATATAATTATTCATATACAAGGTTCTAAAAAACGCGGGGCGTGATCGAGGCGTAGAGGCCAAGCCTTAAGCCTTAGAAGCCTAGGTGGGCCTAGGCGTAAAAAGGCGTGAAAAGACGTTTAGGCCTTTTTAATATATTTTAATATTTTTTAACCATAACAAGGATATTAAAATACTAAAATTGTACATATCATAAATATATGTCTGAATAATTGCAAATAAAAATACTATTTGATTATTTTGGATGAGATAATTGTCCGATTTGTAAAAAAATCTTTAAAAGGAGATATCATTTCACTAAAGCATTGTTGTTTTTAGAGAAAAAGTGCGCCTTAAGGGTTTTACCAAGCATAAGGCGTCAAAATCTTAAGGCGGGGCGTTTCTCCCAAGCCTCAAGCCTAGGCGTGCCTAGGCAGAGCCTAGGCGGGTTTTTTAGAACAGCATTCATGTATTACGAGTATTTTGAACATGTATGCGTATCTCTAATATTTATATAATATATGGTTTGGTGTTCATTAAAGTGCTCCATTCCTGAAGCTATAAATATTGGACTAATGCATTAATATCATGCATATTTTGGTTGCATACGGTTCCATGTATGATATTGAATGCTAGGATGATGATACTTTATGATGTTGCATACATATTATTGTTTATTCATTTATTATGATTACAATAATTGACCAAAATGTTAGTGGTGATATATATTTTGGGAAGGTAATAATGGTCGTCAAACGCAGATGCCACAGTTTCTTTCACTATCATATCACCAATTAAGTTTATGAAAACCATAAACATGAATAATTTAGTTTATTGATCATGCGATATTTAATGAAAATAAGTGAAAAATTTATTGACTTGTGTATGTAAGTCTTTACGTAATGTAATATTCATATTATGAAATGTTTGGTAGTCACTACAGTGACCCAACTAGAATGGCAATGAATATTAAATGTAAAGATGATGGTAGTAGTAACTCATGATGCTTATAATTGTAAAGATATTAATGGGGGTATATTGAGTTTATTTCTTCAAGCAAGGTTATTCCTTACAGGGAATCAATTTTGAGTGATTGAATGAACATCATCGATCACATACATTATTATAGTATGTGAAAAAAAGGTGTGCACAAATATCGTGTACAATATAATGAAATAACATTATACCCAATAAAGTAATCTACAAGCATCATATAATCGATATTTTACGGTTACTACTGAAGAAAACTCACGGTTATGCACTCAATTTATTATCATGTAATCGATGTGTGTGTTGTTAAATCAAAGCATTAATGAAGTGAGCAATTTATCTCATCATCTTGTCACATATTATTGTATCCCATTTTGTTTCTCTAAAAATTTCATATTTAATTTGGTTAAACAAATTAAGTTTGTTTACATATTGCACACTCGGACTAATAATGATAAAGATAATATGTATCTTTTATGATTTAAAACGAGTTTTTAATCTCAGTAGAGTTTGCAAGTTATACTTACTATGTTATAGAAAGTATTTACTTTTGATGCTAGGATTTCTTACAAAAAAAAACTAGAAATGCTAATAAGATTCGTTTCTTTTGTTCTTGGGGAATCAAATCGCCATTTGTTTTCATAAACCCTCAATTTTTTTTTTTTTGAAAAATGTTTGTCTAGACTTGATCGTGAGGGATATGTTCTAAAGAATCTTTTGATGTATATTTTTTTCAAGGGTTATGATATTCCTTTTGATGTTTTGTATAAAATAAAGTTTGGACATAGTTCTTTAAAGATTTGTTTGATCCTGCATCATAATCGTAGCGTTATTGATGAAACTCTTTAAATCTTGTGCCAAATTAAATCTAGACTCTTTTTCATAATTTTCGTGGACAAGAGTTTTGTAATGTCTCTTACAAATTTTGATAGTTGAGTTGTGCTCTTAAGGTATTACGATGTCTAATATAAGGATGACCTATGTGGCCCAAGTGGGAGATTATGAGAAACTTCCCTTAAAGTGGACCTATATAGATCATATAATTGTCATTGACACGTATTTATTGCATTAAAGTCAAATTCATTATGAAAGGTGAAATTAGTGGTAGTAGAAAATCATGAAATATGGTTATAAATGAAGGTAGGGTACTTATCCCATTACCGATAATCTTCTTGAATCCTTGTTCTTTTAGTTGTTAGATTGTCTAAACAACAAAGAACAAATAAATGATCAACCACTAAATGATAGTATTGTCACCATGAGAGAAATGTAGATAAAATCATAAGGAATAGTATTAAGAAGATCCTAAAAGGTCTACTATCCTCGATGATTATGTGGTGTATCTGCATGAACATGAATTTGGCGCAGGGATAAATAATGACATGGTTTTATTTTCAAAAGTCATAAGAAGTGAAACTAATGGACTATAACTAAGGTTGAAATCTCGTTGAATTACATAATTGATGCACTAAAGTCGGGTATAAGGGGGTCATCAAGACCAAACGCGACACTAATGGTAGTTAAACGAGATAAAGCTAAATTGCAGTAAAATATTTCACTATTAATGAAGAAAAGGTTATAAATGAACCTTCTCAATTATATGTAAGGACATGGAATTACTATGACATTAGTAGCTCATTATGATTGAGAGTTACATGAAGTGGATGTGAAAATTACTTTTTGAAGTCTTATAAACCATGCGTATATGTTAGGAGATCATTTTATAAACATAAGTTTATCGCATGACGTATTTTAAGAAATAATATCATTATTTTTTTTAATCGTCGTATATTTGTATACACCTTAAGATCAGTGGGAGTAAGTTCATATATTTTCTCTATATTTAAGCACATATTTAGAAAGTAGAGAATCAAAATAATCTTATGGGTTTAAAAGTTGTGTATGAAGTAATGAGATACTTAAAGGACTATATGCTCACATTTATGATGTATGTGTTCATTTAAATATGAACAATTATTGTGACTCAGATTTACTATTTGTACGGATGGTATGAAGTTCACTCTTGCTTAAGAATATTTATTTTGGTTTATCAACCAATATAATGAAGGAGTGCAACACAATCCATCCGTTAACTATTGTGAAAACTGAGTTTGTAGCACGCTTGATGCTACAACTTATGTATTTTGGCAGTGTGACTTCATTTCGGGACTTGGAGTTGTCGACACTATTATCAAGTCGCTGAAATATTATGATAATGTTGTTGCAATCTTCTTTATGAAGAAATGTTAGGTATTCCTAAAGTAACTAAGCACGTTGAAATAAATACCTATCAGTTAAAGAAGAAATTCAGAAACAAAGGGTGTCAAGTGATCACATTAGTACTAGTGATAACATAGAAGATCCTATTACGAAAGGACTATCTCCAAAAGACCTTATGGAACGTGTCAAAGAGATGGATCTCGATTAGTAAAATTATGATTGCTATTTGGCTTAGTTGATTGACACTATTACTTGAATTCAATAAAAGTGTTTATGATTTCAATTATTTCTGTCTTTTGTGAATGCATGCATATGATTATGAATTATTGTTGACAGAAATAGTCCTTATTCAAAAGGGCATTACGAGGCCATTATGATACCCAATATTGAAGGCTTAGTTGAATGAAACATTGGTGTTATGGTACATGGAAGGAACCATGCTCTTGAATAGTATGGAACCGCCATGACTCGCATCCGTGAATTATTTGATTTAAGCAAACTATATTTATCAGTTATTGTGCACCTTATGGTACCTAATTTAATTATGAGGATTATTAAGACCAAGTGGGAGACTGTTGGAAATTAATATTCAGTGTCGAAATTTATTATTTAATTTCAATTATATTAAATTCTGAATTTATGAATTTCCCAATTATGTGGTCTTGATAAATATCAGATAATTAATTAGGAATGTGATATACGAATATTAGAAGATTGGGTCAATCTTATCCGCTAGTCACATGATGGTTAGTGACATTAGTGGGAGACTTGAAAAAGAGTCCCACCTTGACTAGGATTCCGGCCCTCTTCCCCTTATAAATAGAGGAGCCCTACACCATCTGGGGTTATCTCATAAAACACTATTTTTGAGGTGGGAGAGAAACTCCGAGATTCTATTAGAGTATATTTTTTCCAAGAAGGTATATTGATGGAGCAATTAATCAAGGTTGATCCTTGATCAAGGTAAGTCTTATTTTCTATCTTTTAGACGTATTTTGTGAAAACATGAAGATCCAAGATCCTTTTATTAAGAACATATGTATGCTAAAGTTTAATCATAATAATGTGTTCGTGATTAATATTAGGGTGTTCTTAAGAATGATTTTATAATAAAATCATATGCCTCCTCTACATTGTCGACCCATGCCTTACCTCATCGACGTGCAGTGCTGTTTAACTTGCTTACATGATTTGTGAGTTGTTGTATTATCATTTATCTCACTGGTATAAGGTTGTCACTGAAATAGTTTTGGGGTGGATTAGTTCCCAGTTCGATTCCCAACATTGTCAAATTAATGCTTGGTCAGCGAAAGCCACGAATCGCGAACGTGAATTAGTCAATTTGCGCTTAAAGTTGGCCGAACACCACGTGATATGATACAAAAAAAATTATCACGTGGGTTAAGTCAAGAAACTTTTGTATACCTGCAAGGACTCATTAGGTGAAAATTTAACAACACCGCCGAATCGATAACATAGTTATTTGATTAGTTAGGTAGTGAATGACTTTTTGTTCAACCCATTGTTTGGTAGGCCAAAAGAGCATGAGATTTTTTACAGTAGCCATTATTTAATTTATATTTGAATCCTAGTTATCAATTTGTTTTATTTAAAATTTTAAATATCAACATTCATTGACCTCCTAACGTTGCTAACTCACTTAATATTCATTTTGGTTCTATTATGATAAGATTAACTTTAATTTACTTAATATGGTAAAACTCAATCATCAACAAAAAAAGGAAACAAAACTAAGTACAAGATTATTCAATAGGCATTCACGCTAAATTGTTGAGTGATAAACTATTTCTATCACAAACTTACAATATTATTTTTTTATCCTTCAGGTTAAAGTGTTTCTATCCAAAACTTAAAATATTTTTTTAATACTACTCGCAAAATTGTTCTGCGCAAAAAATGTAGCTCCCACTTTTACATAATGGTTAGAGACAAGCACTTTGACAGACTGACAATGCATTTGAACAATATATCACATTCTATTACCCACTGTGGGCTTGTATAGTATAATTATATACATTTAGCCTACCCATTGTAGGTGGCCTTAGAGCCCTAATATATTTAGTGGTGATATGATGTTTCAAATTTATTGTACTGTCATTGAAATTTAACTACCAACTTAATATTTTGGGACATATGTATTATATGTGGCTATTGGTTAAGCTCCATTAATGCCTAAAATTGGTACACTGATTATCTTAGATAATAGATACTAATTATCAAGAAATAACATATAAGAGATCTAAACTACTAAATATGAATACTAGAGAAAAATGATAAATAAATGAGTGAAAGAGAAGAAGAATCAATTCTATGTGGTTCAACCCAAAATAGTGCATACGCCCACGGGTGCAATTTTTATTATAATAATTTACTGAACAAAAGCCATCCATTGATAAGTACAATCGCAAAGGTCTCAAGTTCTCTATAGAATTTGGGAGCATAATAGTAAGCAAAGTTTCGGATCCCCCCAAATGTGGGTAGTGCGTTCTATTGATAGGCTGCTAGAGGAGAGAGAGAAAAGAGTGCCACATGGATCACTTTTATATGTTAGATGAGTACATGTTTTACACACATGGTGAGACAATAATTATGAGTTAGTTAGGGAACACATGGAGGAGTATATCTTCATATCTTCTCCACGGGCATGTGTTATAAATATTATTGACCTCACCGAGTCACATAGTATATGCTTGCTATGGATGGAGTTAACTAATAATGTTAATTGTCCTATCAACACTAGCTGAGGAAACTTATACTTGGGGATAACTAGTTTATTAGTTGAGTCGACCTCATTTCTATTGGCGTGTGTGCCCAGGTGTCCTTTTCAAATTGTTGGACGAGTCACCCCATAATTATATTACAACAATAGTTCCCAAGAATTTTCACACAATTGTAGCTTGTCAAAGATTCTATGAAGAGTTACATCTTCTAAGTAGATGCTAGGAAAATTGAGTGAGTGAAGTTTTAGTTGCAACATGTCATCGACCCATGTTCTTATTGGCTTGGGAGGTTCCCCGTCTCTTCCATGGCCGAGCACATTTACTTGTGGATTTTTTATAATATTATTTGGTCTTGAGTCTGCAATGTGACAAGAGCTAGAAGTTATAGCATGCACATTTAATTCGCATGTGGCTGGGGAGTGCGCGCACAGTTTGAAGCGCTAATTTGCCTTTTCGAGGTGTAATGTTTATATTGTTTAGATGTTCTTATGTACTTTATATCATTCCAAATCATTGTATGGATATTTATCATGTTAATAATCTCATGTGCTAATATTTTCATAAAGATAGGATAGGCATCCACCAAAGTACCATACCCTATGTTAACGTATATTAGATTAAAGAGTATATTATATTTGGTTGCAAAAATTCCTAAAATATTTGTGACACAATATTTATATGATGTTAGAGTAGGAGGAAAGTGTCTTAATCTATAGTCATAAATATTAAATTACTCTGTACGCATCAATATTTCTCCCTCTGATTATCCATCAAGGATTGAGTGTAATATTTTTCTCGGATATTAATTTTATATCCATTACGTAATATGTGTGTGGACGTATGTTCCATGAAAGTAAATTTTTTTTGCACACTTTATGAATTAAAGATTTAAGCGCAATTAAGGAAAATCAATTTATGATATGTGTAAATACAACCAAGTGAATTATATTGGTGTATCTATATAATCACATAAAAGAAAAATTCCTAAAATGAGATTTTGTTTACCAAAATTTTTATGACCAAATTAAAATTGGTTTTGGTTCACTAATTATGATGTTCTTTTGTGACAATTTTAATTATCTATTTAAAGCTGCTTATTTTATAAAATTGTAAATCTGAATATTTTGAGTCATTTTCAATAACAGTTTTATTATGCATATAATAAGCAATAATTGAGATTTAAATTGTCGACTTACCTGGAATTGAAAATAAAAATTATGTAAATAGGTGAGGATTTAATGATGAAAAATCACAATTTTTTAGTGATAAACATTATTATGATTATTTGAGCACGTTTAAGATCTCAAAACCCTAAATTTGTCATATTTGGTAACAAAGTTGAGAGTTAATTCTTTCTCATTTTTTTAAATTTTACTTATTGGGAAGATTTGTTTTAGAGTTTTACTATAGTGATTACTCAAATCTTCCATTATTATAAATTATAGATTTCTCCATTTCATGTGTTTTAATAAATACAACAGTTGTTTTATCTTATTTGGCTGTTATAATATTTTCGATATATACCAAATATTGTTATGACTATTATGATTATGGTTAAGGTTTTGATATTAATAATTATATTAGATTAGATTAGGTATCTATTAAAGTGCCATAATTTATAATTACAAATATTAAATTACTGTGTATAAATTTAGGTGCTAGTGAATCCAAATATAATGATGAATGTTAGATTGTTGATGCAATGATGATGCCGCATGTTCATTGTACCAAAGGGATAATTTCGATGATCAAATAAAGATTAATGAGTAATCTTTTTTTTTCGCATCAAGTTAGAATCGAATGATTTAAATTTTTCCTTGAGACTAATATTTGCATAAAGTTTTATTCGGTGTTCAAAATTGTAAATATTAGATTAATGTGTATATGCTTATTATACCCAATATGAGTAAAGCAATATTAGAAGCATTCCCTAAAGTTTTCTTCTTAGCATTTATATCACGATTAGATTATGATTCCACCAAAGTGGTATAGTCTAATAAACTGTAAATGTTAAATTTATGATAACATGCAATACTATATTTTGGCATGCCTTAATGTTTTCATCTCAACATTTATAACATTCAAATACTATGTTTTGGTTGCTCCAAAGAGTCCAAATATGGTTTTGAGTGTTCGGATAATTAATAATTTCATTATGATAAAGCCATTGTGATTTAGTTGCTCCAAAGAGTTTGGTTACAATGATGAAGTTAATATTAAGGGGCAATATGTTTGTTTATTAAGGTTAATATAGGTTGCTCCAAAGAATCCATAACCACCCTTAGTTTATAATCTTTTGAAAACATTAGTGATTGTTGAAGTTATTATACAGTGCATGTAATAATTTAATATTCATATAATGGATAGTTTGGTAGCCACCAAAGTGACCCAATTAGAATGCTTATGAATATTAAATTTAAATATAAAAGTTTGAGTAATAACTCATTATGCTTATATATGTAAAGACATTAATGGGGTATATTCGATTTATTTCGTCAAGCAAGATAACTTTCCAAAGGAAATTTATTTTGAATAACTGAAATGAATATTAAGGGATTATGCAATCAGGTGGTGAAAAGTTATCCTAGATAGCATGTCAATCTAAATTACATGGTACCCAACAAAGTCATGTATATAAATATTCAAAGTTATTACAAAAGAAAGTCCACATTTATAAAATGTTATTAATGTACTTGTTGTCAACTCATAGCATTAATGTAGTGAGCTATTTATTTCATTCATTTTATATTATTTTATTTCTCTAATAATGCATGTTTTATCCCTTTAATGTCCTTAAGGCTCACTTCTTAAATGAAATAAAGAAGCTATCGTTATAATTCAGTTTTACTTGAGGATCTCACTATTAATGAATTGGTGTGTGAAACTCTTATAAACCACGAAGAATTATTAAAAAGATTCGGCATAGAGTTTATACAAAATCTCATAATGTTATACATTGTGTGAATTATGATGTGTCATTCAATATGAATGAATAATTTATTTCATTTTTAAAAAACTAAAGTGCTACGTAACATAGTTTAATTCGATATGAGGATCGTTACAAAACAAACCGTCAAACAAATTATAAACTCTTAGATTCCTTTTCTTATATTATTTTGGAATCATTTCAAAAGGAACCCTCAATGGCCTTTCCAAATATTTCTCTTAAGTATGCAAAAGATTTGTTGTCTATATGAGAATATATTTTCTTAATTATAGTGTTCTCATTGGTGGTTTGTAAAATTATGTTTTCGATAAAACTTTACAAGAAAAATGATTATAATCCTATATCATGATGTTGAACTTCAAAGTAGCTTTTTGAACTTGTGGACTGAATATCACATTCTTTTAAGTCTAGGTTGTCTTTGGGTTGTCACTTATGAATCTTGACACTGATGTTTGAGCTCTTAAGGTTTTATAATTTTAGAGTGCTCTATGTGGCCCGAGATGCGGTTATAAAATAAGTTTAAATACTCATGTCATTCCTTTAACGTCCAAAGTAATTGCTCTTTTGTTTAATGGACATGCATAGTTTTAATAATCTCTTAAATGAGTTTACTATTCTTAATGATTGTGAGATTTATCCTAAGAATGCGAATTTGACAAAGAAGTGAGAAAATATTCAATTTTGATAATCAATGATATAAAGCTAAACTTATGGTTAAAATTTTCATTACGAATAGAGACAGGGGTGTAAGTAAATATTTTCACCTACATCTTAAAATATTAAAATTTTATAGCCTTAGTAGCTCCTTTTGAGTAAGAGTTACATTTAGTGTAAAAACTTATGAGAGTTTAAAAAAAGAACTGTATACGTTGAGAAATCACTATATAACTTTATGTAAGTTTTCCATTATTGGTATTTTAAGAATACTTTATGTATTTTGATTAAGTATACATATACCTTGAAGTCAGTGGGAGTAAACCTATATATTTCTTGAATTTTTCTTAATAAGGAATGATAGATTAGAGAAATAAAATAATTTAAGAGTATGAAGTAATGAGATGCTTAAAATATTATATGCTCACACTTATGATAATTTTTATATCTTGATTAAATAGGTTTGTTTTGGACTAGTGACCAATATTATGAAAAAATGAGAAACAATTAAATATTGTATGTAGCATGCACTACGGCTACAATTTATGGATTATGGATGGGAAATTTTTATTTTGGGACTTGGACTTATCGACACTATTACCAAGTCGCTGAAATATTATGATAATGTCACTACAATCTTCCTCTTGAAGAATTGATAGGTATTTTAAAAGAACCTAGGCACATTAGGATATAATACCTATATAGTTGAACACATTAATATAAGTGCTAACATAGCATATCCACTAATAAATGAGCTATCTCCAAAGAACATTTATGAAACATGCTTAAGATATGAGTATTGTGTGTAGCCAATTAAGTATAAGTGTTAGTGGATTGTTTGATGCTTATATTTTGGCACTATACTTGATATCGATTGAAGTGTATTCTGAACATTTCAATTTATGTCTTGCAATATAAGTTTAGATGCATGTGAATTGATGCGACATAAATAGTCTTTTATATAAGACATTATTGGACCATTATTGAATAACCCGATTATAGACCTTGATGAATGAATTGTTACTGTTGTGGTACATGGAATCGATCATGCTCTTGAATTAGTATGAGAATGCCATGACCCGCATTAATGGTTTGTTTGATTAAGGTGTTTATGAAAAACCATTTAAGGATGACTCAAAGATTATTGCGCGCCTTATGATAATTATGGACCAAATGGGAGAATGTTAGAATTATTTTATAATTCTACATAATATGATCCATAATTATATTAATACCAAGAGTCACTTTGGTTAATGAAAGGTTACTCCAAACCCTAAGAGTCAAAAGGACTCTTGATTATCTACCTTGATGGACGGTTAAGATTAAATGACTGTTGGAGATTTGGGTCCTGTCCCTGCCTATAAATAAGTGATTGATTTCCATCATTCAGACACATGAAAAGACAACATAATTCCAGATACTCAAATTTGTGTTTATTTTAGAATACTATTTTGGCTATAAAAGAAGATCTAACCATTGGAACATATTGAAATTGGAGTATGTTCTTTCCGTATATAAGAGAAAGTCGTGGTTCAAAATTCAGTCTGATCGGACATCTCTAAGGTCAACTATTTTGTCAATATTTCCATTTGTGACATTATGGAGTTGGAGGCACCAATGACAATATCTTCACTCGTCAATTATAATGTTGAGATTAAGGTCCTATGTTTTACATAATAGTTTATATGTTCATGTATTGTATTATTGGTTATAAAAAACTGTTAATTGATTTATTAATTTTAAATCTAGCATAGGGTTCTCTAGATTTTAGGATTTTTTTAGTTTTTTTAGGTTTTTCCTAAACAAATTACTTGCTTCCATGAAAAACCATCAGGTTCCTTTCTTTTCTCAAAACCTACCTTTATGAGTGATGCGTCATGAGTCAAGAAGGTATTGAAGATAATTAGCGTGTTAAACGATGTTTAGCATGGTTTCTTTAACGCGAAGAGGCCAGTACTATTACAAATCATTCTCCTTGAATATAATATAGATCACCCAAACTAAATACCTCGTGTTCCGCCTTCCGTTGAGTGGGCTCCTCTTCCCCTGATGTTCAATATAATCAGTTTGAGTTTTTAAGGTCTACTAGTTTTGATGGTGATAATCGTCAATCATAGTGGAGGAATTGCATCAACACAACCTTTGAGATATCTTTAGTTTACTTTGGCACTTCAACTTAATATGCTATGTCATATGGGTCTCCTTATAGGCCTAGATCACTTATGGTTTCCCTTAATAGATGATAGAACTTTTGGCTCTTAAAGTTCACATGATGTTGCTGCCATAGAGGCTCAATTTTATTCTTTTGATATCTCTGAAGACGAGCTCTTGGAGTTAGAGTATTTTTACAATATTCCCTTGGGTATAATGTGTAGGTTAACCAATCCCCGCAAAAGATTCTATGATTTGTGTTCAGCGGACGAGGTTTTCTTCCCAGTATGAGCCTTATAGGTTAGTTTTCTCCTCGCTCTTCATCTGATTATTAGATCATTTTGAGGGTTTATGAGGTCGCTCTGACCCAACATCCCCCAAATGCTTATAGGATAATTATGGAGGCGATGGTGTGCTTGAGGCTATATTTCGAGTATGACATAATTGCAGAAGTTTTTAAGTTTATAAATGGAATAGATGACAATGTGAAAGCCATATGATAGCATTATTTCTCCCGTAGAAAATATCACCTAAAACTAGTGAAGGTATCCTAGAATTTCTTCTCTCTGAAAGAGCATGGTTAATCGGTTTTTTATTAATGATCCTTCCTATATTTGAGGATGTATTCTCTTTAGACAAATTTACAATTCATGGCTACTACAGACTTCCAAGGTTAGCTTAGGTTTACGAGGTAACTTAAGTATCATCTACAACCGAGGCTAGCGCAGTGTACGATCAATATGTTAACAAAAATTTCACAAATTTTTTCATCCTTTCATTATTGTTTTACTAGTTGTTGTGTTTCTCTTTGTGCATCTTCGACCCCAACATATTAAGCCTCCCACGTGGCACATTCAACAGGGTTAGTCCCCCAAAAAAACTAATTGCAAAAACCTTGAGTTTATTCACCAATAGAAGTCTGGAAAGGATAAAAAGAAATTGAAGCTGAGGAACCAAAGAAAACAGAGACAAAACCCAAGCTTAAGGCTGAAGTTGAGGCCAAAAAGCAATTCAAATCTGAGTCATGAAAAAAATGAAATGCTCATGTCAATCCTAATCAATGTTTGGGTGATACCAAACACACTACTACTGATGGTAACAAAATTTTAATGGAGGCCTCCAACTCCCAACATAAATCAAAGAATCTGAGGATGAAAGAGTCTAGGCCAATGAGGCCTGGGGGAATCCCTATAATGATCGATGGGTAAACAGTGTGACAATTGGTAAAGCACACTAAAGTTACCTACCAATATTTTTGGCGAAGGAATAGAAGTTGGATGTCGTAACCCTATTACCATCGAGGGCAGAAAGAAGGATCAAAAGTTTGTTATTCATCACATGGGCAACGCTTTAGATGTGCTCGGTTATCATGGGTACAAACTTGATTTTGTTTATATCAAGAGTTTGAATCCCGATGCTTTGTGGACACTTTCCCATTACAAAGAGTTTGTGGTAGATTACAAAGATTTATTTTCTTTATAAACTTTTTATTATTAGATGATGTCATTTACTTCATTATTTTTCGAAGTGCATGGCGACCCCAATATTTCAGGAGAAATCTCATGCAATTATAGCCCATGTTCATAATTTTGATGAATAAAAGTAGGCAAACTATGAACTTTTAGAGGAGTGCAACACTTAGAGTAAAAAATTGATTGCTATATAGGAGGAAGCCAATAAGGATGAAGACAAGCTGAAGAAGACATGTTACGTGTTGAACGAGAAAGACAACAAATTTGTTAAAAAGACCCTGAAGCTTAGGTTGGATGATGACAAGTTAAGGAAACTAAAAGAGTAGGTAGACACTGATTTGAACAAAATTATGAGCTTGGAGGAAGCACTGGCTAAGGCCAATAAGGCGCCGGCTAATGTCGAGGAGAAAGCCATTGGGAAATGCAAAGCTTACCAAGAGTTTTCTATAGAGTCGATGACTTTGTATGTTGATAGATATGACGAGATGAAGAAGATGGTGGTGATACTTTACCTAGACATTTTCAATGCCATAAAAAATTGGTGGAAGGGTTTGCACATTTGGTTGACAAATACTAAATTTAGGATTAATTTAACTACAATTAACTTAAATTGAACTTGTTGATACCGCAGGGATGAATATATATATATATATATATATATATATATATATATAGGGAGAGGTTCAAAAGCGAACATTAAGAGTCAACATTTTAATGTACATTAAGGAAAAACACCCAAAACCCATTTATTTTAACTTCTATATTGAAATTGGTCCGCACTAGCAGCACCCGAGACCATTCTGTCCAGCACCCCCACCCCCACCTACCCACCCCTATAAGGGCATCCATACCTTCTGCCATGTGGTGGTGGTGGGGGGCTGGCCGGAATCGTCTCGGGTGCCGCTGGCGCAGACCAATTTCAACATAGTAATTGAAATAAATGGGTTTTGGGTGTTTTTCCTTAATGTTCATTAAAATGTTCACTTTTGAACCTTTACCTATATATATATATTTGGTTAGCTATTGTGGTTGTGTTCACCCTTTCTTTAAGTGGTTTTTGTTTGGGTGAACACAAATTGGTGGAAGGGCTTGCAAATTTGGGGACACATAATTATAGTAGGTCCAATTTAATCAAAATGGACTTAAATTTGACTTGTTGATATTTTGCAGATGAATATTAACGAATATATTGGTTTGGTTAACTTTGTGGTCGTATTCACTCCTTCCTTAAGTGGTTGTTATTTAGGTAAACATAAATTGGTGGAAGGGATTGCATATTAGGTGGACGCATAGCAATTTTATGATTAATTTAATGAAAATTAACTTAAATTGGTCTTGTTGCATATGATTGATTGGTTGAAAATTAATAATTAGTTTTGGATTAATTAGAGCCATTATCTCTAGGAGTCATATTCACACCCTCCTTCTATATATTTTCTTAGAAAAAATGAGTCACGATAATAATTACTTTCAGCATGACTACGAGAGGGTTTAATTAGAATGCACTAAAAATATTTTTAATAGTGCGTGCTATGTAAAGGGAACTTCTATTTAAAATTATGGGAATCAGAAAATTGAACAGTTTAATTTCCTTACAAACCATGGAGTTGATCTCCCACAAGCGTACTTATTCAATCACATTCTATTTTTCATGCCAAAATGATGGGATGAAGATCTACAAAATATATTTTGCCTTCGTGATCCTGATAGGTCACTGACGTTGGTGACACTATAACAAAAGGTTGAAAAATATATTCATCCATTATGGATACAACTCCGTAAAGAGATCATTCACCAAGGTTGTAATATATCATGCAATATGCACATTGAAGGTGAGATTACAAATAAGTTGAAGAATAAAGGATTCCGGATTCATGTCAAGGACCTTTATCTATCAATTATAGATACGATTCCTCACAGTTGGCATTGTGAAAAAAATCATAAATTTTTAAAAACTGATACGAATTATATTGAAATCAGGCACATCGAGCATGTTTTAAAAGCTATTGAAAAGGTATATATATATATATATATACTCGTAATTATAATTGTACAAAATTCATCGCTAAATTGTTATTTATTGTAGGTAATGTCAAACATGACTAGGAATGATCAACTAAATAATGGAACGCTCTCCTACACCCTAACATCAATTCTCAGCACCTACGATAGAAAATACTCCTACTCCATCACCAGTCCCATCTACCACTCCATCTCCGAGTCATTAAACTCAGCGAAACCCTATTAATCCAACACCATACCTCCAGGTACCGAAGAATCACAAGCCAATGATAATATTCCCATTAGGTTCTCCGTGATAGGGAATAATCTTATGGGTAAAAAACCTAACGTCCAAATTTTTAAATCCCATCATCGATCTCTCCAATAGATGAATTTGGGCATCAAAGGCTCAAACAACTGGAAGAAGGATGATCTTGCCATAAAGGATGACGTGTGGGAATAACTTTTAAGTGTTTTGTATTCCCATATGGTTCGAAGGCAAATATTCTTTCTCTAGTAGCAAATTAATTAAAACCTATTGAAATAACCTTCAGAAGATTTTTTCCAGAAGGGAGCATAGAGTTTTGATATTTTGGTGTTAAAAGATAGAGTTCCCTTAAATTTTCAAATGCCCACCAACCAATATGGAACGACTTCTTAGATAATGAGGACAAGGAGGAAAAATTGACCAAGAGGGATAAAAACAAACTAAACATGTCAAAAAAGGTACATGTCAACATACTTGGGGCAAGATCATATGATGATCTGAACGGTGAATGGGCAAACAAGACAAGGGGGCTTTGGAAGAAGGTAAAGATCCTAATAGGTTCATACCCGATGGGAAAAAAGAATAATCAATTCAAAGACAAATTAAAATTGACTTTAGTGAGTTTGAATTTAGTTGTCATATATATACATGTTATAATAAAATAATGTTAAATTCACAATCCTAAATATAATATTATGTTACAGGAAATGATAGAATGCATGTCATGCAGTTAGTTATAGTGTAGCCCATATTACATTGGATTAGATGCCCTAACCAAGGTAATTGGAAGTGACAAAATGGGGAAGATAAGAGGTGTGGTCTAACATATGAAAAGTATCAAAATACGATAAACTGAACCTTTATTAGATGATATCTCTTAGATGAGTAGTCACACATCGATCTAGGCATAAGAACATGGAAGAAAAAAAGGAGAGGTGTCAGAGCTTAGGAGGGAGATGGACAATATTAACAGCAACATGGAAATTTTGACGAATGAAATCAAGGGGTTGGTCCAATTTTTTACTCAACAACATGGTTTAACCTCCCATATAACTCTTAAAAAAATTTCTTATCTTATGCCTCATGGTTTCCCCTCCCAAGTGCCTACTCATGCAATAATTCTCTCCCAAGCACCTCCTACCACAACATTCCCCTCCCAAGTGCCTCCTCCTGTAACATTTCATTGATCATAATCATCCCTGAACGGTGACTATGGAAAGGAGTATTGTATAACAGACTTGACTAATAGCAGGTTCATTGGCACATGCACGCATGTTTCCATGAATGTTGGTACGCCCTTACACAATCGCCCTTTGGCGATGGGCGGGGCTCAGATATTGGTTGATAAAGTAGATCATGGTTGAGGAGATAAGCTTGTGCATATTGACCATGGTGAAGGGATTTCGTTAAAATATTACAAAAAATAATATATTTCCTGGAAAATTTATATGTTGGTCAGGGTTAGGCAATGAACACTTTTTAATGTTTAAAATGACATCTTAAATTTAGTAACATGTTAATTTTAATGAAAACTTAATTTTTTGTGTTTTATTTCATATTTATTGTTATTAATTTTGGGGGTTTTATTTCATATTTATTAAAGGCTCGGGTTGAATGATCTTGAATGAATTTTCTTGAATTTGGTTGCGTTGAGTGAATTTTCTTGTATTATATATTTAGAGTTATCCAACATGACCATCATTTCAACCTATTTATATAGGTGGCTTCAATTTTGAAGACTGTTTAGTGGGTTTCCCACAATACAAAGAATGGAAGGGATTCAATATTAGAGCCTACGATAATCATGTAAAGGGCATTAAATAATTTATTAAATATGTAGATAAAAATCTTAACAGCGACAAGATTCTGTGCAACAGTTGTATGAATGGAAACTTTAAGTCTTTAAAAGACGTTGAATTTCATTTACTAACGTGGGGTATGTCACAAGACTATAAGATATGGATATTACTCAGGGAAAAGAATGTACCATATATTTTAAAAGAATTACTAGTACCTGACCAGACGATGGAACCCCATCGGGTGGAAGAGGTGAACCATTCCCCTGCACATCGTCCTCTGATTGACTACATTGATGATACTTATGGATTCCACCACCATCAAAGCAACCAACCTATGGATACAGATAATGTGCATTAATATGACCAAGTCAATGAACAAGATGTTGAATTGACCAAAGATCAGGAATACATATGGTTGAAAGATGATGCGGCTAAACCTTTCTATAGAAATTATAAAGAAGATCAATCGGTATTGTATGCAATGACTAGTTTGCATAATTTTAAGAGTTAGTTTGGTTTGTCGTGCAATAACATAAATGAAATTCTTAAGTGGGCTAAAGATATTCTCCCGAAAGAGAACACATTACCGGATAATTATTCGAGCATGAATAATATCTTGAAGGGTTTGGGTTTAAAGTGCAAATCTATTCATGTTTACAAACATGATTGCATATTGTAATGTAACGGACAAGAACTAAAGGATGAATGTCTTGTATGCAATGAGATAAGATATATAGTCCGTGAGAATGAAAAACAAAGATATAAATTCTCACAAGTCCTTGCAAGTTCAATATAAGGTATTAAAGTTTATTCCCCCTTGGAATGGGATCTTCGAGCCGAGGTGTGTGGGAATATCATGCAACATCCCATCGCTTAACTCATATGTCAACTTTCAAACGTACGACACCCCTAATTTGAAAAAGAACAATGCAATGTTCGTCTTGCATTATCAACCGATGGGTATAACCCTTTTCATAATTTAAAAAATAATCAGATTTATTGTCCACTTGTTATATTACCTTTAACTCTCCCTCCAACACTACACATGAGAAAATGATTCACATTATTGTCATTGTTGATACCCAGGCCAAAGTCTCCCAGTGACGATAGTCCCCATTAATAGTAGAACTTAAAGATTTATGGGATGAAGGCATGAGGAAGTTTGGCACTCATTAGGGTGAAGAGTTAACACTAAGAGAAATTGTTATGGGAAATATCCACTACTTAACTACCTATGGGACCTTATTCGGTTCCAATGTTCATGATTATTATGTATTTCTCATGTATGGATAGGAAACTGAATCCACTTGGCTACATCATAGTGGGAAGATGATTTATTCTGGTTAGCGTAGATTTCTGTTGAACAGAAATCTAACATCATAGTAGGTATGAAGTTAGAGCCTCATCACATTTTAAGTTATCAATTGAGGCAAAGGCAGTGAATTCAAGGAATGAGCTTGTAGGAAAACACCCTCAATTTTTAGGCCATCGGCATAAATATAAGGAGGATCCCCAAGTTCCTAGTAAAATAAAGGTATGGTCTAGACGATCAATCTTATTTGATTTTTTGTATTAAATAGAGAAGCGTGTAAGGCATGCAATTTATGTGATCCACACAGAGAAGAATTTTACTGAACATTTGATATAAACATGTCTTGGTGGATATTATTCGAATGATGGAGAGAGGTCGCGATGTGATTTGAAGGAGATAAAAATAAAAAATGGCTAAAAACTGATCCTACAACAGGAATAAATTGGCCTCCTATGTATGATTTCACTTTGACTACTAGTGCAAAAGAAATTCTCCTAGACACATTGAACTTGAAGATTTCGATTGGTTATTCAGTTGATTTGAACATCTGATAGGAACATGTCTAGGTGGATATTATTCGAAAGATTAAGAGAGGTCGCAATGCGATTTAAAGGAGATAAAAATTAAAAAAATGGATAAAAACTGATCCTATAACAGGAAGAAATTAGCTTCCTATATATGATTTCACTTTGACTACTAGTGCAAATAAACTTGCGTAGTGAAATCTAATTGGACATTTTAATGCAGATTCACATTTTTAATTTAGGAGGAAATGAATAGGCCTTGATGATTAATTAATGTTATGACACGAGGAGTTGTCATGGATTTTATTGGAAAGTAAAAATTACATGGTTGTATGCTATCAAGATGTAGGAAATAATTCACCTAAGTTTAAATTCGGGTAAAATCGAGGAGTTAGTAAATTAAACCATTAACTCATTAGTGATAAGGTCCTATCAAGACTACTTGAGGTGTATTGGTGTAAACATTAAGTAAATGGGTTTTCAAAAACTATTTCAAGTAGAATATTGTGGATCACTATGATTTCTAATGGGAAGTTTGATTATGCTTGTTTAACAATTAATGCAATTACAAGATAAACATTGAACTAAAAAAGTATCTTATGGACATATGAATAAATTATATTTACGGGAATGTGATTGAAAAGGGTTTGTCATCTTAAACCGAAAGAATAATCATTAAAAATAGGTAAGGGTTCACGAAAATACTTATGAATTGAACATTTCATTATAATATCTAGGAAGAAAGAAGTTCAATGTTTTTTAGAAATTAGAAGTATGGTTGTAAATGCAGGGAACCACATGGATGTTTAAGCTTAAGTGAAATAAATTAAATAACTTAGCATAAAAGAATAAACAATAAGGTTTATAGGAAATATCGAGGATTATGATGATCGTGTGCACATTAAAATCAAGTCTAGACCTAGAATATACAGTTTGGTAAAAGGGATAAGCATATGGTCTACAGGGCATTTTTGTTAATCGATAAGTTAGAATTTTTTAAGGAAGTTGTGGAATCCAGTTTGTGATTTTAAAAGTTCTTTTGATGATTAAATGGTGAAAAGGCATATCGCGCACTATAGCATATAATGTAACTTGATTATAAGGTAAAAGATTGATCGTGATTCGATTTTTGAAAGTGAATTGACAGGTTTTAAAAATTCATAGAAATTGATTGAACAAACTATTGAGACTAAGCAATGTTGCATAAATTTATCTAAGGTATCGAGGAGTATATGTCAAGGTTAACATGTCAATGAGGCACGAGGAATCAAACGTAATGTGTAGATATGGATTTGATCCATAAGGTTATGTATGAACTTCAAAGTAAAATGATGAAGACAAAATCTTCTTATGTAATGTTTTGATTTCGAGGATGAAAATTCCCAAGGTGGAAAAGTTTTAATGCCCAGATTTTTGTAAATTAATAAAAGTCTCATTAAAACAAAATTGTGGGATTGATTTAAATGAAATAATCTTTTGATTAAAATTAAGAAGAAAAATCCATAAAATATTGCGTACAACATTACGCTTGTAAAATTAAGTTATTCATATTAAATCAAATTAAATGAATTATATGAAACAAATAATATTTATACTTATGTTATCATATCATTAAGATATATAAAGAATTCATAAAAAAAATTAATAGAAAAATCGGACCTAGCAAAGAAGAATTGATTCGGGCTAGGGCCGAATCACTTCGGATCCATCAGTTGCCCAAATTTAAGTTAAAAAACTTTTGGAATGATTGAGGAACTAAAATGTCCACCCCCACCACGTTTTAGACCATTATATATCAATATATACCCCATTAGGCCAAGTGGGAGCATCATTGAGGGTTAGGGAATCATTAAAATAATTGTTGGGTCAATTATACGGGAGAGGAACGAGATACATTGTCCATTCATTACCCATCTCTACAACAATTAAATCAGCCACTAAACCATGAAATTTGAGTCTTCTTCCTCCCTTATTTCAGTAACATTAAGTACTCAAAAATATATCTATACTATACACTTGAAAGGAAATCATTCCACCCTTCCATAATTAAGGTTTAAGGAGGATTTGAAGGTGTTATTTGAAGGAAAAACTTTAAAAAGGAACTTGGATTTTATTGGGTTTTATTTCAACCACTTCATCAACGGAATTAATATATTCAAGAGGTACGGGTTCTGCAGTATTTTCAAGTTTGAATCAAGCATGCTATATATATATATATATATATATATATATGTGTGTGTGTGTGTGTGTGTGTGTGTGTGTGTGTGTGATTATTATCACTACATATGAATATATGTTGAAGAATATATGATAAAAATGGAAAAAATTGAAGTTTGAAAGAAAGATAAACTATAAAATGTTTAAGCAAGTTTTTTTTTTTATCATAAATCATGTTAAACTTGTTGATTTCATGATAAAATGTTATACTAAACTTATGAGGAAATATTATGATTCGTTTGTTGGTTTTTATTTCCATAAAATCATACTTTTATGTATATAAACTCCTGTAGTTGGGATAAATTTGTTTATATGTTGAAAATGTATCAAAATGAGCTTTTGAGAAGGAAAAGAAAAACTTTAAGATTTTAGAATATTAATAACATATAATGAGACAATTTAATGAAAAATTTGAAAATTTTGGAATATTAAACACATAAAATGATACCATTTATGTGGAAAAAGTTTAAGAAACTTAATGAAAAGAAACTAAACGGTTCATAAGTGTAAAAGTAGTAAACGTTTGGGAGTTCAAATGTGTAATATATAAACGTTAAGGACCAAGGTGAAATAAGGAACAAGGGAAACAATGAAAAGTTATCAATTTATACGACAAGTCTTGAAATTCCAAAAATATGTTTTTTAGGCCAACAGTCTGATTTTATAAAGAGTTTGGACTAAGTATTAACATTTGCAAAATGAGTATTATTTAGAAAGTTCGTTCTAAAGAAATAATATGAAATGGTCAAATGATGTTTTAAATGTAAAGTCTTAAAATGTCAAAATTATGGTTTTGGGGTAAAAAATATAAGTTTGGAGTAAATAATAAAACTTGCACAAATTGGAATTGTTTTGGAAAGTTGGTTTTGAACAAAGAATATGAAATGGTGAAATGATGATAAACAAGGTGGAAAATCAAAAATAAGTTTTTTGAAAGGATAAAGTCTTGAAATGACTAAAGAAATGTTTAATCGTAAAAGTGTAATTTTATGTGAAATATGGACTTAAGAATGATTCAAGAAATTTGGAGGACTCTAGTTAAAGAGTTGGGTTTTATGTGGAGAAAGCTCATATTTTGTAAAGTAAAGTTGAAAAGAAGCATTTTTGGCCAAAATGTATAAAATGGAAGTTTACAAGTATGTGTGAATAGTGAAAAACACATTAAAACATATATATGGGTATTTGAACTCAAAGGTTAAAGTTTCGCAAGAAATGATAAATAAAGTTGTTTTAAAAAAATGAAATATCGAGTTAAAGGTAAAATGAAAGTAGAATTTTTATAAAGTATTAAACATGGAAATAAAGTGTATTGGGACTTGTCTCATTCTGGCTATTTGGCCTCATCGATATGTTAAAAGGAAATAAACTAAAGAGGTTCAAAAGTGAATGAGAAGAAAGAAAAGAAAAAGGGTTACAAAGATGTAACAAGAAAAAGTCACTCAGAGGTAATCAGGAAATTTAAGAAGAATCTGAAGCCCAAGGTTGTGGCTAAATGCTTAAAACTTAAACAACTGATCAATAGAATATTTCGGCATGATGGGTGTCGATGAAAGGTTATATAACAATCATGGATTAGTACCCCGATTAATCAAGTGAAAAGATGATTTTTGAGTAGGAAGCTCACTAATGAAAATTCAAGTTTATGAAATAACTTGGAAAATATGATTGGAAAATATGAAAGTATGTTAATGGTTAAATTAATGGGATACGGTTGGTATTAAAATAAATGTTAAGTATCAATGAGCTCTTCTCCTTGGTTAGAAGGTCAAAACGTAAATTGCATGTCACATTGCATTTTGCATGAAAACACTTAATCAAATGATGGATGATGTTTTAATTGCTAAAATATACTTTATATGTATAAATATTCTTTGTACGTATTAGTACGGTAGTATTTATCCTACAAGGCAAACACTCATACCCCACTATTTGCCAAATCCCCTTAGGTACTTCGGGAAAATATAAAGGAAATGAAACCATGAGAGGCAAGGAAGGATTTATGTTCCAGTAGAGATTTGTTTACTATTTACTTTAAATGTGTTATTTAAATGTAACCTTGACTACATTATTTGGAACTATTTTAAAACAATTTAAATTTGATTTGTAATAAGATAGGATGATGTGGACTTATTTAATTGTTATGTATTGTACGGAGTTGGCAAAATACGTTTATTTCAAGTGTTCTTATAAATTTCCTAAGTTGGACATCATTTTATTAATTAAATAAAAGGGATTTTATGACACAAAAATGTGAAAGAAAGATTTTACTTAAAAAAAAGGAATTTCTCAACTGAAATCAAAGTATAAAAGGTTTTTCACATTAACCCTTGAAAATCGAGGCATCACAACTTTGTATCGGAGCATAGGTTATGTGTGAGTCATAGAGTACGCTTGCGTCTCATTTATATTTTTATAATAGTTATTAATATTCTATCAACGCTAAGCTATTGGTTCATTTTGGCTACATTAACGGTAAGTGTAATAATTGGTTATTGGAAAAAGATTAAATTGTTTGATGATTTGAATTTAAGTTAAAATGTAATCCATAAAGTGAATTTGGGATGATATAATTGTTTATATGTTTGAGTGATGCATCAAGATGACGGGTTTTTTTTCACATTAAGTAAAAACAAGTTAAAGTTATATAAGTGTGACACCCGACCTAATAAAATACCGGGTGATCAGTCCTGATGATATGAGAAATCGTCCACTTGTCGTTCTCATACCAGAAAATCAAGAGTAATGCGCATAATGACCAAATAGAACAAGTAAATAGAGATAGAAGACAAGATATAGAGTGGTTCAGCCTCTAAAATAGGCCTACATCCACTGTGTTGCTCCATTCTCATTATATGCATTGCATAGTACAATATAATCAAGCCTAATGAGGCGTACAAGTATGAGAATAAAGGATAATTCATGGTAATATTAATTCTGGGATGCCGGAGCTATGGCCGAGATGCTTGAGTGGAAGCCCCCAGCGAGGTAGAGAGAGAGAGAGAGAGAGAGATCAACTCTAAGCTATGTATTGGTGTAAGAAATGAGCCCTAGTGAGGAAAAATAAATCTGTACTTTTTCGAGGTGTGAACCTCTCTCTCTCTCTATATATAGGTGTGCACTATACTGCTGCTGTGAATAAAGAGGGGCTGCAGCCCGTTAGATGAATGAACTAGGGCCGCGCCCTATAATATGTGGGGCCGCATCCTATACTAGAGAGGCTGCAACACTTGATTGATGAGGCTGAGTGTTGCGGCATGTATCAAATAGGTGGTCACAACCTGTATGTAAGGCATTTATGTATTCAATAGGAATTAGGTCCGCAGACTATAGATGATAACACTGGTGTTAATGGTCTGTGGCAAGTGGTGCAATATCTGTACTATCAATAATCCCCCAAGTCGTAGTGCCAAGAGATTGTGATTTGGTTTGTGGCTGAGTAATAAAGTCTTCTCAAGTTGTCGTGGTATTTCCAAAGCGACGCTTCGTCTTCCCGCGCCCTCTTATATAAATTATACCGGCTGTGAACTTCATTACGCTTCCCAATCTCTTGAGAGCACATCGAGATCCAACCCCTATTCGTTCATCCTTTTGATTTTTTTGGCGACTTTCAAAAGATTCGTGTGGTGGTTCTGAGGTGTTGCAAGGTGGATTCCCACATCCCAGGTAATCTTCTAACCATCTTTCAGATCTCTGTATTATTGGAATTCAAATTTATGTCTGGAATTTGGGTATTGATAAAATTTTTCCTGAGATTCGTTTTCTATCGCCTTATTTTTTGGGAAAACACCCAACTGATTGCTAAAACCTTAAGTTTTTGACTGAATTATCGAATTCATGCTCTTCCAAAATAACTGTGATTTCTTCAAGAATTAAATTCATTCTTTCTCGAATGATTACTCATTATAGCTTCGATTGCAAAATAACTGTGGCAATAATTACTCTTGTCCTTTGAATCGATCTTCATATGATAGAAATAGGCTTTTATAGATGAAATTTGCTAGCCAAATGCAGACTTTCAACTTTTTCCTTTTGTTTTTGATGTTCTTAAGAGAGACCCTTCGTATTCTAGGGCTTTTGATCTTTGAGTTAACCCATATTAAAAACTGGCCTATTTAAGTGAGAGGTTGCGGCATGCAAATATTTGGCTACGACCTGTAGTTTAGAGTCTGTGGCATTTAGCCCATAGTTTAATGACTACGACATGTAAGAAGATAATATACCAACTTCCCCGAAAACAATATACCGCGGCGACAATTAACTTCTAGGGCTTTAGAACCCAACACTTGGTATATTTAGCCAGGTTTGCTAATCATTTCTATTTAGCCTTTGAATATCTCACTATTCCTGCCACGACTTCTGAGAGGCCTTAGGACCATATTGGTTGTGGCACCTAACTACGGACTCTCTTCTTTTCAGGTACTGCTGTAGATATACGAACTTTGACCTAAATGAATTTTTGAGAGGCTTTTGGAATAAACATTTTGGAGCCTATCCTACCTAACTTCCTTCCGTGCGCCCTTTGAAATTAATTGGACCTTGCCAACTAAAATATTACCCCAACTGTGTGGCACTAGATTCAGATTCAAACCCAGACTCCGCGCCCATAGAGTAAGAGGCCAATTCTGGAAACCATCCAATGGACATAGATGACAATGTCGTGACAGTGGGTTCATTCGAGGTTAGGGATGCACCTACTGGCACTTCTAGGAGGGTTAAGAGACCTCTTGCTGCACTTAGTGTCCGCAGCACTATGACCCAAGAGTGGGTGGATCAGGTGGCTGAAGCCTTCGAGTTTCTTGAGGGTTTAATGTGTTCAGTCCCTACTGCAAAACAAAGGCCATGCATGACATGCTTCCCCCACCACGCTTTCACATATGGGCTGCGGCTGCCTGTCCCTGTTACCATTAGAAGAATTTTCGAAATAATGAGGTTAGCCCCATCCCAATTAGATCCCAATGGCTGGAGGGACATTCTTGCAACTATTGTATTATGGGATTATAAATTCAAGAGAGGCATTACTCCTGTAGAGTTTTTCCACTTCTACCGCACAAAGGAAAAGTCTGTAAAATTTGCGAGGGATTATTACTTTTCAATCAGCGGCAGAGACGAGACCTTTTATTCCGAGAGGCCTACCAGTGTAAAGAACTGGAAGGGAAAATATTTTCATATTTTTGGAGAAGGGTGGGAGATTCATCCTGAAGAGACTGAGAGGGAGAGAACCTTTAGGATGCCATGACAATGGGGTTGTCCCTCCAAACTTGGTACTTTTTCAATTATAACCGCCTCCACTTTTTATAGTTGCATATTATTCTCCACACTTTGCTTTTGTACCAACCTTTGTATTTTTCTGCAGCTCTTAACAATTTGCAACTGAGTTAGCGGCAAGAGAAGAGAGTTGGCAAGGTCGCGGTAGTTCCTGCTGAGGAGAAGAAGTTCAGCACACTTGTAACTTCTGCCTCCATTTTTTACGGGGGATAATTACCCAACAAATCTATTCCCAAAGAGATGGGTGCCTGAGGTATTATTATTTTTACTTTTTTATTTCCTGGAAATTGTCTTCAATCTTTGGATTTTGACCTTTATTTATTTCTTCTCAGGTGAGGAGATTGACATATCTCTATTAGATTTGATACGAGATTTAATTATAGATGCGGAATCAAAAAGTAAAAATAATATTAATATATATATATATATATATATATATATATATATATATATATATATATATATATTAGATTGACAGATCTATATTAGATTGATAGATCTCTATCAAAAGAAATGAGCCCGAGTGATATGAGATTTAATTATAGCCGTAGAATAAAAAAGGACATATTTAGATAGGTTGGTGGACGAGGATCACAAGGACGTGAAGTCTTATGCCCTCCACAAGCTTATGAGGGTAAGTAATTCCGACCTCCCAATATTCTTTGTAGTTTCAGTTTTATTTTCTAACTCGATACATTTACAGGCTACAGAAGCTGTGGCGACCCTGCAAATGAAGTATGAGGGTCTCTACAGACATAAGGAAGCCGCGGAGGGTGTTCGCACAGATGATTTGGCAAAGGCAAGGACTGAATCTTTTGAAGCTGGAAAGAAATCTTCTGCCACAACACTCTAGGTAGCTCAGATGGACCTTGAAGCCACCTGCAAGGCTAAGGAGGAAGCTGAGGAGAATTTTAAGCAAGCCGCAGAGTCCCTCAAGGTTGCCCAAGCTCAAGCTGTGGAAGCTGCCAAGGCTGCGGATTTTGCTAATATTAAGTTAGGACTTATTTAGAAGTCTTTAATGAATTGGAGACCAAATATACCAATGATCTTGAGGCCCACGCCGCGGCAATAAAGAAGATGGAGGAATAACATTCTGCGTCCCTTACAAGAAAAGATCAACAACATGGTGAAGCCCTTCAATTAGCCATTTACAACACTGTGGCATCATATAAAGGCTCTCACGACTTCTTCCTTATCAATAACATATCTTATATCTGTGGCTACCAACTTTTGAGATATAGGGTGGCAAAGAACTTCCCTGATGCCGCATCTATAATTAAATCATGTCGCGTGGGGGATGCTGAGCATGATGCCTGCGTGGCTGAAATGAAGGCTGCAGTCGAAGAGAGGGCCAGCCTAAGGGCTGAGGCAGAGGTCGCGACAGCAGAGTAAGAGACTGAGACAGTTGCAGATGAAGAAGATGGAAATGAAGAAGATGATGCAACTTCTTAGTCAAACTTCACTTCTAGGTTTTTAAACATTGGGGTTGCATCCCTTTTGCAAAATAATTTTTGTCATCAAGGTTGCGCGCTATAATCTGTGTAACTTTTTTAACATTAATTTTTGCTGAGGCTTAAGCCTTTGATCCTTGACATATATGATTTCCACCTCTCTTAAACTTCTGCATCCTTTTAAACGATTTTTGCACTTTGTATGCCTTACTTCTCCTATGCCTCAATACTGTTTACTTTGATGATTGATTGCTTAATTGATTGAACACGTAATAAACAATGGTCGCGACATCATAACATAAACGTTCTTCGCATAGGCTATGGCCTATTTTCTTCACCTGACTTTCCACGTTTTCTTGTATTATGAGGATAGCCTGCAGTGTCTTCTTGAATAGGGCTGTGGCACCTTTGAATGCTTAAATCCCCTCTATTATAACTTTATAATTTGATCCAAATCCAATTGTTGGCAGGTTTCCATTAAGCCTGCCTTTATCTGTTGCATCTTTTAAATGAATAAACTTAATGGCTACAACCATACTGATAAGGCCGCGGAACCTTTTTGTAGCTGGGCTAAGGCCATCCACTTTCTGTAGCTTTGGCATGCTTCTTGATGACATCAACACACCATCCTTTAGTAGCTTCAATTGCCTTTCATAGCTTTCCTTTAATTGCTTTGATTGGGTTATTATTATCCCCCGGGTCTAGGTATTATAAAGCTTCCCCAAGCTATGTATGGATATATATAATGCCTTCCCAGTCTATAATTGGATTATCCGTAGATAATTAAGTCTTCAGCCCTTTTAAATATAGGATTATCCGTAGACGATTAAGTTTTCGGACCCTGTGGGTTATTGTCATACCTTCCCCAGCTTGGTATTATGAAGCTTCCTTAAGATAATATGAGACCACCAAGTTAATGATGTTTTGTCTCTATCCACCAAGTTAATAATGTTTGCCGAGAGAGTCACCTCCCTGGGCTAATAACGCATCCCGAAAGCTAACAACAGGAACTTGTAAGCCCTTGTGGATGATGACACATCTCAGAAGCTAGGAATGGGCATTGCAGGCCCTCAACAATGCTTTCTGTTAAATTTCTTCCATAATGTAGACATAATATGCTGGAATATAGTCTCCACAAATGATGTTGCAAGGCCAATTTAGGCAGCTGCTTTTAATAATTGCTTTCACCATTTTCAATTATCACTTGTTATCATACATCTTAGCGTCACGACGAACATTTTGAGCCCTTTGGATATACTCATTCCCAATATAATTCGATGTCTTCATATAGAATATGTTTAAGAAAAAATGGTCTTTTATAAGATAACATTTCATGGAAATGAGAATCAAAATATGATAATATATGATAAGACTGATATTGTATATTCATTCACATCTTTGACTTAGTTGACAAATTACAGGGGTCAGAAGGAAACAAAAGATAATGTTCACACAAATAAAGGGAGATATAAGAAAAATCATGAAGATAAAATAAATATGCCCCATCGGACTAGGTTTCATCCCCTAAACATCTCTAAGGAACCTCTACAGCATCCCTTGCCCAATTAGCCTTTCAATTTCGTCCTTTAGTTCTTAGCATTACTCAGTGATAATGCTGGAAACATGACCACCAGATAAGGTGTTGTCAAGCTCAAATAGGCATAATAATGGCATCAAGAGTATATGTATGTATAGTAGGAGAAGGAGGTGAGGAGAAGTGGATAAACACTTGAATATAAGTGGTTCAGCCAATCTGGACTACGTCCATTGTGAGTGTGTGTGAGTAATATCACTGAATGAAGGCACTAATGGCCATGGATACAATCCCTCAAACTTTATCTCTCTACTATATAAACTGATAGAGTTTCAGCTAGAATTGCCAATTATCGATCCTTTACAATGTTGAGGATGACCCCTATATATAGTGCTTGGGGGGTGTAATATACCCCCCAAGCATACAATGTGCATGTGCATGAAGATCCAACCAGTGTAAGTATGACACCTGGCTGATCTTAACTAAACAATAATGACCTCAATATTCCCTCATGTGGAGGGAATGATTCAGTTATAATAGATTTGTCCACGTGTTCCAAGCTAAACATATGTGTGTAAATGCTCGACTATCTTCGCTCGGTGCCAACCTCAGCCTGGATGAGTACGAGGTTGATGATGCCTGACCTCGTCCATATCTGAGATAATTATATGATGACCTTAGCTGGGACGCCCTCTGAGGTTAGATACCTAGAACGACGGCTAGGGACGATGTTGTCTTGACACGATGCTGAGCCGACGAGGCTTTGCTTATCTTAGGTGATAACTTGTAACGTCGTCCAGGGTTGATGTTGATGCTGATGGATGGTTGAATCCATGTCCTTACTAACCACGGATAATGTCCAGTCGAGGTTAATGTAGAGGTTGAAGTGAAGTCAACTGAGGCCGACCTTCTGAGTGACGACCCTGATAAAGGATGGCATAGGCTTTTGTCACCTCGGTTGTAAGACTGGCCGAGGTTAGTAGATCTGAGTAAGAGGGTGAACTTAGGTCATAGCAATCACCCCTATCCCTTAGTTACCTATGTAACGGGTATGCATGTCCAAGGCTGTATTTCTTATGTGCCAATATTTTTTTGACATGTGTTAATTTCTGAAGTGGGTAGCGTGCCTGATAATGTGTAATGATGCTGATTGTCTTTTGGTCCCCCAAGGCAATGGTGGGCCTTGGGATGCGTGTAACATGATTTGAGGGTTTAAACCTTTTCTTCTCCTTCTTCTTCATTTCTTTCCATTTTCCCTCCTGTGTTTTCCTTTGTAATTTCTCTCTCTTCAAGAGTTGTTGCTGCGTTTTTGGGTTTCCTCGATTCTAATCTTCTTCCTCTTCATTTCACACTCAGACAGGTATCGTCCTCATCCTATTTCATCATTTTCAGCCTTTAATTTTCACTTCTTCTTTTTTTGATGAGGATTTAGGCTTTCCGGTGAGGGTTTTAAGGTTTTTCGGTGATACTTTGTATTTTTCGGTGAGCCTGTTCTTGAGTGTTCTTGGTTTAAAATATTTCACAAATCCAAGTTTGATCTTTGATTAAAGTTGAATTGAGTTGTTTGGTTATGGTTTAGAGTCCTAAGTGTAGGGTCGTTTGCTTTATGCTCAACCCTCTGTATAATCTCATAGAAGAGTTCCCTTCATTTAGAGAGAGAGCCTTAGAAAAAATTAGGCAGATAGAGCTATCCCAAGCGAAAGCTCATAGGGCTGAGGCCTTCCCCCTCAAACCTATCTTTCCTCCACCTCTGAAGGTAATATACCCTGAGCTAGCTGAGCCTGTTGAGCTAGTAGAGGATCCAATAGACCCCTCTCCCATGTCTAAGTCTGAGTCATCTACCTCAAACCTTATGTCCGTAGAATCTTTCCAAGAGGCTATGGACTACTCCTTTAGGAAAGATTAAGTCCCTTATCAGGACGATGTTGAGAGTCGTGCCTTATCTCACAATGGTGCTAGTACCTCACAGTATTCTTCCGACATTGAAATTATGGGGTCGAGAGTAGCCATTCCCCCATTATTGATGCCATCCCCCTGTTGGCTGAGTTTGCTCAGAGGTTTCCTGGTGGTGTCCCTACACCTGTCCAGGCTAACGTTTTCAGGGATGAAGATAATGGGCATGAGAGTGATGTTGACACCTCTGAGGCAGTAAATATAGAGAGCTCGATGACTGAGTATGACATCTTACCCTTTAGGCACCACTATTCTATAGGTCCTTCCATTAAGCTTAGGAGACCCTTGAGGGGTGAAGGGCCTTTTATGGCCGAGATGGGGAGATCTGTGTGTACGAGCAGATTTTTAAGTTGGGATTCAGTCTCCCCATCCATACTACAATTAGAGCCATACTGTCCCATATTAACCTATCCCCTTCACAATTATCCCCCAACGCCTGGAGGGTGATGATTGGGGCCATCGTCCTTTGGAAGGCTGTCCACCACTCAGACCTTCGAGTTATAATCTTCACGAGTTGATATGTACCATCTTCTGCTAAAAACGATTCCAGCTACTACCACTTCCTAGCTAGGAAGTCAGACAAAAAGATGTTGTTGGTTACCCAGACTTCAAATCATAATTGGAAACCACGATATTTCTTTGCATCAGGGGCATGGGAATTTGGTCTAAGGGTTTCTTGTTCAACGTTTGATCCTAGGACACCTCTGAAGTGGGGGAAGGTGTCTCTTTCGACCAAAGTCGACCCTAGCCTTAGTCAGGATAATTTCCAAAAGGTTAAGGACCTTAAATATCAAGGAGAACAGGGTCGTCTTATCAAATATGAACATCTGATGACCCCTTACTACCTCTCTCAGAGAGGGCTAGGTGGTAGTCCTCTAATCGAGCTTAGTAAGTACTATTCTTCGTAGTTGTACCTCTGATTTTTCATACTTCTGATTTACTAACTCAGATGTTTCTTTTCGCATAATGTCCAGAAGGTATTTCTGACGAGCTCTAGGAGATGTCTGCCCCAAGCCTTGTAAAGCTAATGAAGAAGGCAGGACATAATGTATCCCCTCCTCCCCCCAAATAGAACGTTGATACAACCAAGGCTGTCAGTACTATGAAAAGGAAGCCCACAACGGATTCGAAGAATCAGAGGCCGAACAGAAGTCAAAAGGGAGATTATGCTATTCTGATCTCCTCAGATGATGCCCTTGCAGCTCGTCTGGCCCATCTAAAGATCAATGACAACTTGATTAGACATAGTCTGAAGGTTGTGGATACCATTGACTCTGTAATGACGGAAGAAGATAAGTGTTTCCTACGCTCTCTGAATATCCCCTTACTGGTCGAGTTCAGCCTTCATAGGTCTATTCAGGTACTAGTTTCTACTATTTTGCTCTTCTAAGTGTAACTTTGGCTGTATTTGTAGGTTAAAAAACTCATACATCTGACTTTTCATTACAGGGTGTTCTATCCATGCATCAATTTATTTATTGGACTCTGAGAAAGATGCCCCTTATTAAGAAGGGAGGAGAAGTCCTGAAGGTCCAGGCCTCTTTGAATGCTGAGGTTGACCGTCTGAAGGAGGAGTTAAAAGAGGCTGACAAGCAGATTAAGCAAAGGGATAGGGACATCGTCCACCTTAAAAAAGATCATGAAGTAGCCCTGAAGGCCAAGGATGATTCCCTTCAGACCAAAGTGGATTCTGCAGTTAAAGCCTCACTAGAGAATGCCTCAGAGAAGATCCTTGTAGATTATAAGGTCTCTGATGAGTTCATCAGTTTTGGCTTTGAATACCTTGAAAGAGGTATTAAATCCACTAGGAAGTGGGCATCTTATAAGTAACAGGAGTCAGGGAGCTTAACTGCCTCAGACTTTATCGATCTAGGCTTTGGCGACCCCCGTTTTGCTCAGGCCTTGTAAAAGGTTGAGGAATGTGCTTCTCCTACAGATACTGTTCCCTTGGAGGTTACTGAAATTGAAGAGGCCACTCATCAGGACGACGCTGCAGAGGTGACTAACGTCAGCCAAGAGGACACCATTTCAGCTGCAGATACCTAGGCATTTCTTTGTGAAGCTTTTAATTTTTAACTTCTGCTTGTTTTTGCTTGTAATTTTTCTAAACTATAATGGCCCTTCACCACATTTGATTTGTAAATTTGACTACATAACGTAATACCATCTTCTTCAGAGAATTTTGCTTCTTTTAATGCCTTTTCTTGCATGTTGTCTTGGTCATATAATCATGTTTTACCTTAAGGTCTTGGGCCACCATAATATGATGTTTACCTCATAATTTTCACCAAGTTAATGGTGTAAGGTTTAAGGTCGCCAAATAATGATGTTTCACCTAATAATTTATCATCAAATTAATGATATTTAAGGACTGAGGTAACCGGAATATGATGTTTCACCTCATAATTTATCACCAAATTAATGATGTTTAAGGTTCGAGGTCATCGTAATATGATGTTTACCTCATAAATTACCACAAAATTAATGATGTTTAAGGTTTGAGGTCATCATAATATGATGTTAACCTCATAAATATCCACCAAATTAATGATGTTTAAGGTCTGAGGTATTCATAGTATGATGTTTACCTCATAATTTGCCACCAAATTAATGATGTTTAAGGTCCGAGGTGATCATAGTGTGATGTTAACCTCATAATTTGACACCAAATTAATGATGTTTAAGGTCTGAGGTCACCAGAATATGATATTTCACCTAATAATTTGCCACCAAATTAAATTATGTTTAAGGTCTAAAGTCACCAGAATACGATGTTTCACCTCATAATTTGCCACCAAATTAATGATGTTTAAGGTCTGAGGTCATGATAGTATGATGTTAACCTCATAATTTTCCACAAATTTATGATGATTAAGGTCTGAGGTCACTAGAATATGATGTTTCACCTCATAATATGCCACCAAATTAAATGATATTTTAGGTCTGAGGTCACCAGAATACGATGTTTCACATCATAATTTGCCACCATATTAATGATGTTTAAAGTATGAGGTCATCATAGTATGATGTTAACCTCATACATTGACACCAAATTAATGATGTTTAAGGTCTAAGGTCATCATAATATGATGTTTTACCTCATAAATTTCCACAACATTAATGATGTTTAAGGTCTGAGGTCATCATAATATGACTGAGGTCATCATAATACGATGTTTCACCACATAATTTGCCACCAAATTAATGATGTTTAAGGTATGAGGTCATCATAGTATGATGTAAACCTCATAATTGCCACCAAATTAATGATGTTTAAGGTCCGAGGTCATCATAGTATGATGTTTACCTCATAATTTGCCACCAAATTAATGATGTTTAAGGTCTAAGGTCATCATAGTATCATGTTAACCTCATAATTTGCCACCAAATTAATGATGTTTAAGGTCTGAGGTCACCAGAATATGATGTTTCACCTCATAATTTACCACCAAATTAAATGATGTTTAAGATCCGAGGTCATCAGAATACGATGTTTCACCTCATAAATTTCCACTAAATTAATGATGCTTAAGGTCTGAGGTCATCATAGTTTGATGTTAACCTCATAATTTTCCACCAAATTAATGATGTTTAAGGTCTGAGGTCATCAGAATACGATGTTTCACCTCATAATTTGCCACCAAATTTATAATGTTTAAGGTCTGAGGTCATCATAGTATGATGTTAACCTCATAAATTGCCACCAAATTAATGAGGTTTTAAGTTTGAGGTCACCAGAATACGATGTTTCACCTCATAATTTGCCACCAAATTAATGATGTTTAAGGTCTGAGGTCATCATAGTATGATGTTAACCTCATAACTTGCCATCAAATTAATGATGTTTAAGGTCCGAGGTTAGCAGAATATGATGTTTCACCTCATAATTTGCCACCAAATTAAATGATGTTTTAGGTCTGAGGTCACCGGAATACGATGTTTCTCCTCATAATTTTCCACCAAATTTAAGATGTTTATGGTCTGAGGTCATCATAGTATGATGTTAACCTCATAAATTGCCACCAAATTAATGAGGTTTTAGGTCTGAGGTCACCTGAATACGATGTTTCACCTCATAATTTGCCACCAAATTAATGATGTTTAAGGTCTGAGGTCATCATAGTATGATGTTAACCTCATAATTTGCCACCAAATTAATGATGTTTAAGGTCTGAGGTCACCAGAATATGATGTTTCACCTCATAATTTGCCACTAAATTAATGATGTTTAAGGTCTAAGGTCATCATAGTATGATGTTAACCTCATAAATTGTCACTAAATTAATGATGTTTAAGGTCTGTGGTCTTCATATTATGATGTTTACCTCATAATTTGCCACCAAATTAATGATGTTTAAGGTCTGAGGTCATCATAGTATGATGTTAACCTCATAATTTGCCATCAAATTAATGATGTTTAAGGTCTGAAGACATTATAGTATGATGTTAACATCATAATTTGCCACCAAATTAATGATGTTTAAGGTCTGAGGTCATCATAGTATGATGTTAACCTCATAAATTGCCATCAAATTAATGATGTTTAAGCATAATGAAACAGTATTGACAAGGAAACTGCTCTTTTCATTAATATCCTCTTCATAAAATTATACATGTATTACCAATAAACTTCCACATAATATGTAATATTTCTTTAAGTGGTCAGCATTCCAAGGGTTGGAAAAATGTTCCCCTTCGAGATTTTCTTACCGGTATCTACCAGGCACAACCTCATCGGCCACTCTATAAGGACCATGCAAGTTTGGGTGGAGCTTGTTTGCCTTCTTCAACGTCTTCTTCAGCACTAGGTCTCCCATAACTACAGGTCTTGATTTCACCCTTTGATTATAGAACTTTATTATTCTCTGGTGGTAGGCTACCTGTCTGATCTCAGCATATTCCCTTCTCTCTTCAATTAGATCAAAGTTAAGCCTTCTTTCTTCCCTATTACTTTGAGGGTCATAGTTCTGATGGGTGGGGAGTCCTACTTCTATAGGGATGACAGCTTCTGAACCATGTGCCAACATAAAAGGAGTCTCTCTAGTTTCTGTTCTTGCAGTCGTCATGTAGGCCCACAACACAGCATATACATCTTCTATCCATTTACCTTTGGCCTCCTCCAACCTCTTCTTTATCCCGTCAAGGATTATTCGATTTGTGATCTCAGTCTTCCCATTTTCTTGGGGTCGGCCAAGAGAGGAGAAGAATTGCTTGATCCCTACTCTTTCGTAATATTTTTCTAGGGAAAAATTGTTAAACTGGGTTCCGTTATCTGAGATAAGGGTATTTGGAAGGTCATGTCTGCATATGATGTTTTTTCCAGATAAAATGGAAGGTCTTCTATTCCGTAATTATGATCATCAGTTTAGCCTCTACCCACTTAGAGAAGTAATCATTTTCCACCACCAAAAATTAATAGTTATTTACAACTCTTGGTAAAGGCCCTACTAAGTTAATCCCCCAAACTGCAAATGGCCAAGGTTAGCTAATTAATGTCATAGGCTGATGAGGTTGATGAGGGATAGTGGAAAATCTCTGGCACTTATCGCACCTCTTTACGTTAGCAGCAGCATCTTTGGCCAAGTTTGGGCACCAGTATCCCTGCATAATTATCCTCTTAGCTAATGGTCTTCCTCTTATATGACTAGAGTAAGAACCCTCATGCATGTCCTGTAGGATGTGTGGGACCTCTGAGGGGTGGATCCATTTGAGGAAAGGGATTATGAAGCCTTTTTTATATAGGATGTCTCCTACAATCGAGAACTTGGCAGCCATATACCTCAGCTTTCTCCTTTCCAACTTCGACTCTGGCAGCTCTCCCTATCTGATCTATCTGATGAGGGGGTCCATCCAAGAGGCTCCTAGATTCAAATTGAGGCAAGGTCTGGTAACCTCTTCTTCTTTAATGGTCGGTTTGTGTAGGATCTTGACTGGTACTATCCTTTTAGTACTTGTCCTTATTGCTGAGGCCAATCTTGCTAGTGCATCTGCCCGACTATTATCTAGATGGGGTATCCTCTTCATCTTCACTTCTCTGAAGCTTTATAGGGTTGTTATCACTCTCCTCAGGTATCTACCCATACTTTCATCTTTGGCTTTGTATACTCCTAGGATTCGATTGACGACCAGCCTTGAGTCACTATGGACTAGGAGTTTTCCACCACTAAGAGCTTTTGCTAAGAAGAGGCCTGCTATCAAGGCTACATACTCAGACTCGTTGTTCGATGCTTTGAAATTGAACCTGAGAGCGTATTCGATGTCAGTACCATCTGGTGCAGAAACTATCAGCCCTGCTCTACTTTCGCTTTCACAAAAGACCCGTCAACGAAGAGGTTCCAAACATCTTCATTCGAAGATAAGTTCCCCTCTGACAGGATCCCTTTCTTAAAGAGATACATGTCTTACTCATTCTCAGCTACAATTTTTCTGGACTTGCTTGACCCAACCTCATCCGGATCACATAAGACATTAATGTCCGGCTCATTTATAATCTCTTGACTATTCTTAACCTCAACCTCTTCTTAGGTAAGCACTGCTACAAAGTCTTCAAGAGCCTTCCCTTTGATGGCAACCGTTGGTTGATAAATAATGTCATATCCCCCAACTCAATGGCCCGAGTCATCAACCTTCCCGACTTCTCAGGCTTGTGGAGGACCTGTCTTAGTGGTGAATCAGTGAGGACAACCACTGAATGGGCTTGAAAGTATGACTTCATCTTCCTAGAAGCGTGTATCAAGGCATAGGCCAACTTCTCTATTCGAGGATAATTCTATTCAGACCCTTGAAGAGCCATTTTATTTAAGTACACCGACCTCTGCACTCCATCGTCTTCTCTTACTATGGCTGCACTAATGGCTAATTCTGAAACGGCTAGATACAGATATAACCTCTCCCCCAAGATGGGCTGAGATAGGAGCAGAGGGGATTCGAGGTAGGACTTAAGCTCTTTGAAAGCCTTATCGCATTCCTTATCCCATTCAAAAGCCTTTCTAAGTACTTTGAAAAAGGGAAGACACTTCTCTATAGCTTTTGAGACAAACCTGTTCAGTGCAGTAACTCTTCCGATTAGCCTCTGAACGTCTTTGATAGCTCTTGGTGTCTTCATTTCAAGCAGTGCCTTTATCTTTTCGGGGTTGGCTTCTATTCCTCTCTGATTGACAATGAATCCCAGGATCTTCGAAGACACACATGGCATAGTTGAGCTTCATCCTATATAAATCCATGGTGTCAAAAGTCCTCTCCAGGTTGGCCATGTGAATGTCGGACCTCAAACTTTTCGTCAACATGTTATCCACATACACCTCCATGGTCTTGCCAATATGGTGCTCAAATATATTATTTACAAGACGTTGATAGATTTCCCCTACATTCTTCAATTAGAAGTGCATGACCTTATAGCAATAGGTCTCCTTATCGGTTATGAACGCTGTTTTTTCGGAGTCCTCTGGGTCCATAAGAATCTGGTTATACTTAAAATAGGAATTTATGAATCTCATGAGCTTATGCCCTGCTGTGTCATTTACCATTTGATCAATTCGATGCAAGGGGAAGTTATCTTTTGGGCAAGACCTGTTCAAATTAGTGAAGTCTATGCACATCCTTCATTTCTCGTTAGCCTTTGGCATAATGACGGCGTTGGATAACCAGTCAGGGTATATGAACTCTCTGATGAACTTGGCCTCTTCTAGCTTTCTAACCTCTTCCCTGATGACATCATACTTTTCCCTGGAGTAAACTCTCCGTCTTTGCTTGATTGGCTTGGCATCTTCTGCCACGTTGAGTTTATGACACATAATCTCAGGGTCAATGCCTGGCATATCTGCATGGATCCAAGCAAAGACACTCCGCCTCTTCTTTAAAAGCTTTACCACCTCTTCCTTGATCTTGGGTCTTAGGACTTTGCCGATTTTGATGGTTTTTCCGGCTCATCCTCATTGAGGATGATGGATTCTACCTCTTTCGCGGCCTCTCCCTTCTTCAATTTTGTTTCATCCCTTGGATCAAGTGTATCAATGTTATATGTGGTTATTACCCTCTTATGTGCCTCTCTCTCTTCCATTGAGTTGAAGTAGAATTCTCGTGCCGAGGTCTGGTCACCTTGCACTTCCCCTACCCTATAGGTGGTCAGGAATCTTAGCATTTGGTGGAACGTTGATGGCACGGCCTCAAATTCCTTAAGATCTACCCATCCTATGACGAGGTTGTAGGCCGAGAATACATTTTCATCCATTACAAAAAAATTAATCTTCCGAGTCAACCTCTTAGGCCACTCGTCTCCCATTCGTACATCCATCTCATATATGCCCAACAGATGGACCTTTTCACCACTGAAGCCAATTAACGGATGATGATATGGTACAAGCCTAGCTCTGTTGAGGCCTAGGCTCTTGAAACATAGCCAAAACATTAAGTCAGATGAACTTCCCCCATCGACTAGGATTCTATGCACCTCACATCCATTCACCCTTGTAGTGATTATCAAAGGGTCATCGTGTGGAGCTAAGATACCTTTGAAATTAAGTCGGGAGAACCTAACTATAAGATTATCCATATCTACATTATTTCTCTTTTACTTATCCTCTGAAGATGCTAGATTCACAACCTCTACTTTGGTCACTGACTTAGCCTTTGCCATATGAGCTTTACGGTCGGCTACTTCTGAGCCACCCCTGCTAGTCCTCCACAGATGGTGTTAAGGGTCATCCTCATCATCATTATCTGAGTCCTCATCTCTTCTTGCTGGGGGATCTTCCCGACATCTGTCATTTCTCTTCTTTTTAGGGTCGTATCTTCCCTTTTTAGAAAATTTATGATCGACATACTTCCTGAGCTTTTCGGACTTCAACATCTTTTCGATCTCATCTTTCAAGGCGAAACACTTGTCAGTTAAATGACTATGGTCTTGGTGTAACTCACACCATATATTCTTGCTCCTCTTATACGGAGGAGCCTTTAACTTCTCTGGCCATCTCAGGGACTGGTCATTTTTTTATTTCATTGAGGATGTGTTCGCAACTCACAATTAGAGGAGTATAGTGTGCAAACTTATCTTCTGCAGACCTCTTCTTTCTGTTTTTTTTCCTTTGTAATTTCTCGCTGCTACTTTCGTTCTCATCCTCATACTTTGCAGCCATGTCCTCTTCAGCGTTATTGACCTTTCCTGCAGTTGCTAATAGCTTTGCCATGGACTTGGGAGGATCTTCAGCAAGCTTCCATATTATCTTCCCCTTCTAGAGTCCTCCAATGAGGGTTGTCATAGCTATATTCTCTTCGTAATCTTCAACCTCTAATTTTTCTTTGTTGAATCTAACAATGTAGTCTCTTAGTCTCTCGTTCTTGCCTTGCTTGACGTACAACAGATGAGTGGTCTTCTTCTGAGGACTTACTCTAAAACAAAAATTTATGAATAAATCGTATAGCCAAGCCCTTAAAGTTCTCAACAGAGTTCTTCGGAAGAGAGGTAAACCAAATATGTGCAGCTCCCGTTAAAGTCCCATAGAAGGCTCGAAACCTCATCTCATATGGGATGGAATAAATGTACGTTGTAGACTAGTACATATTAATATGATGCATACGGTTGCTACTACCATCATAATTGGGAGACATCGTAGGTGGTTTGAACTTGGCAGGGGTTGGGAAGTTCACTATCCTTTTCGTAAATGGGGAGCCCTATGAGAACCGTCTTTGTAGTGGGTCGCGACTTTTTATGAGGTTCCCTATCTTCTTTTCCAGATGCTGAATTGAGTCATTCCATGGTTTAGCAATATCGGCCTCACCAAGGTTATCCCCAACCATCTCCAAGAGGTGGACTGAGGGTTCCCCAGTTATTACACAATGTCGGTTGTTGAACTATTGACCATGATCTCGGCTATGCTAGGGTCGGCCATGATGAGGCCGATGTTCATCATATCCCCTCTGAGAGCCAGCGGCACTTCGTGACCTGTATAACCTCTGCCTTAGGTCATTGACTGGACCGAGCCTTTCAAAGGCCGACCCTCTACTCAAGTGATCAAAAACTGATCCTCTTTGTTGGGCACCACTATCTCTTCTGCCCCCACAACCTCGACTCTGTTTGATAGGGCATATAGTTTTATTTGAAACCTCACACAACTCCCAACAGTCCTTAGGGCAAGGGTTTTCCTGTCTCCCCAGATGTAAATGCCTAGGGTCAGTAACATCCCTCCTCGGCTGAGGGGTAGGTTCATCTTTTCGTGGTTCCTAGGGTGGTCCCCTTGCTTCAGGATGGAGTTGAACAGCTATCGAAGTAATCATCTCCGGTGAGGTCCCTGGTGGCCTCAGGATATTTTGACTGAGCTGTGAAAATTGCTCTTTCATTGCTTACTGTGTTGCAACCAAAGACCTCAAGGCTACAGCCACCTCAACCATTTCAGACTGGGGTGGTGCCTGGCTAGAACTACTCCCTCCGACACAAGATGGTGGAGGAGGTGGTGGCAAGTCCGGTGCCATATTTTAAAACTAAAGATCTTGTAAATAAAGTGAGCTTAATACCTTAAAGGACCTCTTTCAAGGGTGAAACATCCCCACACAAGGGGTGAGGCTTGGTTCACCACCAGAGTCTTCGATGAGGTTAAGCTAGGAAAGGAAGAAATACGTCTTCTCGTTCCCACAGACGACGCCAAAATGATGATGCTGGAAATAACACCACCAGATAAGGTGTTGTCAAGCTCAAACAATCATAAAAATGGCAACAAGAGTATATGTATGTATAGTAGGAGAAGGAGGTGAGGAGAAGTGGATAAACACTTGAATATAAGTGGTTCAGCTAATCTGGCCTACGTCCACTGTGAGTGCGTGCGAGTAATATCACTGAATGAAGGCCCTAATGGCCATGGATACAATCCATCAAGCTTTCTCTCTCTACTGTATAAATTGACAGAGTTTCAGCTAGGATTGTCAATTATCGATCCTTTACAATGTTGAGAATAACCTCTATATATAGTTCTTGGGGGGTGTAATGTACCCCCAAAGCATACGATGTGCATGTGCATTAAGATCCAACTAGTGTAAGGATGACACCTGGCTGATTTTAACTAAATAATGATGACCTCAATATTCCCTCACATGGAGGGAATGATTAAGTTATAACAGATTTGTCCATGTGTTCCAAGCTAAACATACGTGTGTAAATGCTCGGCTGTCTTCGCTCAGTGCCAACCTCGGCCTGGATGAGTATGAGATTGGTGATGCCCGACCTCCTCCATGTTTGAGATAATTATATGATAACCTTAGCTGGGACGCCCACCGAGGTTAGATACCTGGAACGTCGTCCAGGACCGATGTTGTCTTGACACGATGCTGAGCCGGCGAGGCTTTGCTGATCTCAGGTGATAACTTGTAACATCGTCCATGGCCGATGTTGATGCTGATGCTAATGCTGATGGACGGTTGAACCCGTGTCCTTACTGACCTCGACTGATGTCCAGTCGAGGTTGATGTAGAGGTTAAAGCAAAGTCAGTTGAGGCCGACCTTCTGAGTGACGACCCTGATGAAGGATGGTATAGGCTTTTGTCACCTCGGCTGTAAGACTAGATGAGGTTAGTAGCTCTAAGTAAGAGGGTGCACTTAGGGCATATCACTCAGTGGCATGGCCATGGTCCTGATGAAACTTGCACCATTCGGTTTTGTTCCTCTTGTGGGTTGGATCTTTAAGCTTCTCTGGCCACTTCAGCAGCTTGTCCTCTTTTATGAACTCAAAGATGTCTTCAACTAGGAAGGCCAATGGGGTGTAGGAATCATAGGCCCTTTTTTCCCTCTCCACTTTCCTTTTCTGGCTCTTTCTAGTTGCTTTGGCGGATGGAACTTTTAGTATTACCAAGGCAACGAAGGTTGATGAGGCAATGATCCTGGGTGCAGCACCCACATTGGATGAGGTTGCTGCCTCTAGCATGAGGACCCTCTGGGTTAAATAGTTAACTTGCGTTTGGAGTGAGACGTGACTATCGTAGAGATAGTTGAGGTGATTGTACAACTGCCACAATCTCATCTTTGACTTTTGTGCTCTGCCTGGATTCTCCTTCCATTTTCTTCTTTGTTGGTCTTTACAAAATATATAATCTGAGACAAAACTAGCAAAAGTGAGTAATCACAGAAATATTGGATTAACCAAGTAGGAAATTGGGATGCAGTGTTTGCACTGCTGCATGACACTACTGCCGAGGTTGCGACAAGTGAAGTACATGGGTGTACCGTTACGACCTTCGAATGATATTACTGATGAGGCCGCGACCAGTAAGACACATAAGTGTACTACCGTGGCCTTTGAATGATATTCACCAAGGTTGAGCTTAAGACCACCTAAGTCCAATCTCTGATGATTTGAAGTTATTATAATACAACCGTGCTAGCAGAGGTCGCGATAAGAAAAAGATAGTTGCTTACCAGGCTGCATCCCTATCTAGGTAGTAGAGCGAGAAATCCCAAAATAGAAACCCAAAAACTGAGTTTTTCTCCCAAAACTCGTGGAGGGCATACCTACTAGGGTCTATCCACAAGAGATAAACCCTAAATCAAAGGGATTAAATACAATCCTTCCCTAATCACTCAGCTTTAAGGGGCTAAAGCCCATCATGCTTTTCATCATTATATATTTGAAATGATATCATAGCGGCATGCAAAATAGATCTAAGGTCATAAAATGGAGACCCAAGAGTAGATCTGAACGTAAGAAATACCCAATTAAGGGTGTGAATATGAAACAGAGCTCAATAACCAAAATTTACTCATGAGATTATGATCCAAAGGATCCCCATGAATAAGATAAGATGTTTAAGAACTCAAAACATAGAGAAACAAGAATGAAATATCTCGTTTCCCACAGACGACGCCAAATTGATTATATGAGAAATCGTCCACGTGTCACTCTCATACCAGCAAATCAAGAGTAAAGAGCATAATGAGCAAATAGAACAAGTAAAGAGAGAGAGAAGACAAGATATATAGTGGTCCAGCCTCTAAAATAGGCATACATCCACTGTGTTGATCCATTCTCATTATATGCATTGCATAGTACAATATAATCAAGCCTAAAGAAGCGTACAAGTATGAGAATAAAGAATAATACATGGTAATATTGATTCTGGGATGCCGGAACTATGGCTGAGATGCTTGAGTGGAAGCCCCCAGCGAGGAAGAGAGAGAGATCATCTATGCATTATGTATTGGTGTAAGAAATGAGCCCGAGTGAGGAAAAATAAATCTGCCCTTTTTCGAGGTGTGAACCTCTCTCTCTATATATATAGGTGTGCACTGTACTGCTGCTGTGAATAAAGAGGGGCTACGGCCTGTTAGATGAATGAACTAGGGCCGCGCCCTACAATATGTGGGGCGGCATCCTGTACTAGAGCGGCTGCAACACTTGATTGATGAGGCTGAGGGCTACGACATGTATCAAACAGGTAGCCACAGACTATATGTAAGGCATTTATGTATTCAATAGGAATTAGGGCCGCATACTATAGATGATAAAACTAGTGTTAATGGTCTGCGACAAGTGGTGCAATATCTGTACTATCATGTCCTATATCAAATTAAACAGGAATCTCATCTGGTTCATTCTCAGCACCACTATCGAAAACTTTTTAAAATATACTAACCACCAAGTATCCAAAAGATATGGTACCAAATTTTATCTTTTTCTTTAACATCCCAACATTAATATGCGAAAGAATATACAACTAACCATTCACACAAACACTGAAATGATCAATACTAGACAGGAATAAATATAATCCTTGCCGTGACAACAATCGGCTACAAATCAAATAACAAAATGAATCACAAGAGTCATAACTGGATACATCAACTAATTGAAATAAAATGGAACAACTAGGGCGACATGTCCAAATGGAATAATGACTCCATCCTACTTGAGGAATGAAATGACTGAAGCGACTAAGTAAAACTCCTGCAACATCCACATGTGTCGCAGCTGTGTGAGCTGGAATATAACAATTTTGGTGTCCCTGTGACTGGACACCTAAAAGGTTTTGAAAATATTTTATAGCAAGAGTTAGAACCCAAAACATTTTGAAAATATTTAGCAAGTAAATTTAAATGCAGTAAATTAAAATGCATAAATGATCTTCATATTTAAGTTAGTTCTGCACACTCTCTTGAGGAGACCTCACCCCTCGACTAATGTACACGCCTAACGTTCTATACATGACCCACTTAGCTAATTACCCCGTAACTAGTATTGTCATATATAATCCACAACTTCCCCACTACACTAACCCGAGTGAGTTTAGTATATGATTTATAAGTTATTAATCACGCTAACTTATTTAATTCAATTTTCATTTGATGCCTTATAACCATTTCACAAGTTATATAATTAATACAATTCTCATCCAGTATTATCCCGCATATAATTATACCATATCCACATACTCATCCTACGACATTCACACATACAAGTCGTAGATATATATATACTATCCCCCGAGTAGGAACTCATCGGGTGTTCTCTTGATGCTGTCATAATCGGGTATTCTCATCCACCCGAAATCCTGATACGATTAGCTCCCCGTTTCAGAAAAATAAACAAACATTGTGTAGGCGGCCATAGTTTCCCATGGTAGTGAGATTGAATCAGACACCATTCGTCGCACTCCTGAACCGAATGTTATGACCTGAGGACTATACTGACCTTGAATTCACTAGCCAGGGGATTTACCCACATCGCCCAACCTCCCCTGATAGCACTAGAATAGGTATGATTTACTATATATATATATATATATATATATATATATATATATATATATATAGAGAGAGAGAGAGAGAGAGAGAGAGAGAGATCTAGGCTACCGGTGTACTATGTCCATACACAAGCCTAAAACATGTAAGTCTATGGTCTGACTTCATTTCAATTAATTATGCACTAATTAATTTTCATTATTTTGGTGTCACCCTACCAATTATACCCGAACTCTCTATCTCTCGTCCCGTAATTTAATAGTTCCAATCCATCATTTAATTTCATTCAATTAAGTCTACCCACTTAATTATCAAGGTTACAATTCACTAAATCATGAACCTTAAATCTTCAAATTCATCAATCCTCTAATCAATTCAGGGGTAACTACGCACAAATTAAACCATAACTCATACCCCAAATTTAGGAAATATTAACAAGGTTACCATTTACAAAATCATGAACCTTACATCTTCAAATTCATTAATCCTCTAATTAATTCTAGGTTAAGTACTCATAAATTAAACTCTGAATCATACTCAAATTTTATAAATCAACTGAAGCAAAACTGTGAATCTCCAACACATAATAGGTCTGAATCAGGGGAAACCAAAAATCAGACAAACTTAGCAGGTCGTTCAAACGATAAGTCCTATCGTTCGAACGATAATGACTCTCATTTGAACGAGATACCAGGTCATTCAAACGACCCTGGTACCATCTTCTTCTCTCTTCTGCCCAGAAACCCAGACCGCCATTAACACTTTTTGAACCTTTATTCTGTACAAATTTTTTCACCAAAACGTCCTTAGATTCATCCTAATTTTATACTTTTATCATATTCAATATAACCCTACCAATTTCATCAATTCGGTCATCAAATTCATCAAATCTTAACACCTCTACACATTTATCCCTTCAAATAAAAGAAATCCCCAATTTTTAATGAACACTAACATATTAATTGATTCTCACCTCCTTTAATATGAATAGGTAAATACAAATTAACAACTACAAATTAAACTACCTGCTTTAATTTGTAGAATCAAAGCCTTTGGATGAAGATGATGTATTGAAATCAAGGATCTACTCTTGTTCTTGAAGCACTCTACCAAAATCCCCAAATTCTCTTCTAAGGGTTCTCCTCTTAAGCTCTCCCCGATTTTAGTCTTCTAAAATGACTTTAAGTTGCCTTACCCTTTCACCATTAGGGTTAAAAAACTCAAATACCTTTTTTGGCCCTATGGGCTTTGTAAAAAGGGCTCAAACTCTTAATTTGGAGCTCAATTATGTCTAATTAGGTCTTGAGACCCAATATATACATATGGCCACCCATTTCGGACTATTTTGACCCATTCGGACTCAATTGTGCACTCCAAATTGCCATTGAAATTAATTTATATCATCTTTCAAATTTAAGACCACAAAATACGACATAAAATAATCCAAAATAATTAATCGTCAATTCGCCAAATTAATAAATTTAAAAATTTAAAAATTCACAAATCATGGATTTAATTTCTCTAAATAAAATAAATTATTTTTCTCCAAATATTTTATATAATTAAAGGTCCTTGAATTTACGGGGTGTTACATACTTCCCCCCTTACAACGGAATTTCGTCCTCGAAATCGGATAAGCCTAGTACTTCCAGTATCAACTAGCTCCTAAGTCGCCTACCCTTAAGATCCTACACCCATCTCTCCCACTTCTAACCGTGAATTGTTTGTAACAATTAGATTAAGTAACCAGGGCACCCATACACCCTATACCCATGTTTAACCTCACGAAATGAAAATCGACTTTTACCAATACTTGAACCGTAATATAACTTCAACTCCATAGTTATAACACTCCAAATACCCCTCTCTTGGCATAAAATTATTCATATCCACTCTTAAGATAAAAAGAACAACATACGCTACCGCACCCTTACTATCACGAGTTTCCTTGAGCAAAAATAATACCCGAGTTATCTCCCTGCTTGACAATAAGTTAAGCTAACCTGAATCACCTAAGAAATGTCCCTACTCCTCGTGGTTTCAATTAACAATATTAATACATTAATATGCAACACATTCAACATACATTATCGTATATATACTCTAGACTTTATCTCAAGTGAAACCTAGCAATGATATATCACACTTTGGTACCGTGAACACCCAGTACTACTATAACTATCCACTATAGACCTAAACTATAGCTACACAGCTGAAACTTTGAAAACATCCACGCTACTCCCTTAATTCTCGAAAGTAGAAATATCTGTTATAATGCAACCTTCCTCTTAGTGTACCTTCCACTCTCTTATGGTTAACACCAAATAACCCCTCTATCCCACGGTGCTTACATATATACACTATGGTAATTTCATCCAACACATCCACTAATATCCATCCCACTCACGAATCTTAGTGATAACAATCCGTAGTTTGTGACGCACTCAATGTCACTTCCAAACACACCCACGCTCAACATTTCATCATTCGTGGAACATCTTATTCCCATTCCTCCGGGATATACCCAAAATAATCACATTTGCGTCTTCTCCCTGAATACGCCAAGTATCTGCACAATAGAGGCTTTGGCTCCTCCTAGGGTGCCCATACACCCTATATCTCGAGCCTAATTGCACTGACCTCCGATTATCAATGACGTAACCATATTTGTCTCAATTTTGGCCCCCACATTCACGGTGTGGCAATATCCTAAAAATATTTTCGATGACTTTACTCATCACTAATAAATTATTCCTGATATTACCTCACTTATCAACTATGGCGCAAATCTACCAGTGTTTCTTTCGCAACACTTTTTGGCTGCACTAGCCCTATCTCTTAGTGGCTCCCCGCTTAACGTGTTTTCTCCACACGTTCACTAATTATCATTAAATCTGATGACCTAGAATCCAATGAAGTCTCCACACTTTTGACATTTTATTAAGGCTTATGCGTATAACACTTCCTACCAAATCCCAAAAGAACTTTTACCCAATGCACAATTCCTCAGCATTGTTGGTCCTCTATTTTTGTAAAACCCAAACCATACATCTGGGATACTCAAGCTGTTTCCCTATACTCAAAAATATAATCATGGACTCCCGCATCTCTAAAGGAGTCATATACTACTGCGCTCACACTTTAACCAGGTCCTTGGCACTAAATATTAATGACGAGTTAAATCTCTCCTCTCCATGATAACCCAACGTACCCTGAATCTCATTCGTAAAAGTTCTACGCACTGGAATCGAATATAACTAGAAAATTATACTTTATGAAATTTAGTTCACAGAATGTTGACACGAGCTCAAACATCTTACAGGTGGAACATCACACAAACATACCTCCTAACCTGGGGCAACGAACATGATAGACTTGCTATGATTGCCCACCATTGCGAACCCATCCATACCCAAGGTAAAACCATACCTCAATTATCACCTCTCAAAGGAGCTAGTACCCAAGAAATACACCGTGTCAATGTACCCACCCATTACTTTTAGGTGGAACCAAAGAGTACCCCATTACTCCATGGTAAAAATACAAACTACTGATATTAACAATGCCATCAATAAATCCGTTTCTCACGCGAAGCTAGAATTAATACATTCATGTGACCCGGTCGCATCATACAAAGCTGACCCCAATCATTTCGGAATAAAACTTGTAGTTTCAGTTAATCACAACACTGTCGGCTCAATGGTTATTAGACATAACACCCGCGTCCTAACCAAACCAAAAACTTCTCCAATAGATTCCCTTACTAGGCATCTAGCTCTTATCCCCTGACTTTCGGTGGACAAGATCCATCCGTGTGTTTCTACTCTTTTTATACATAAGACACCCATCTGTGTCCTTCCCCTTTCTTTGGCCCCAAAGGCCCTGTCGGGGTTTTCCTTTTCACGGACTTGGGTAGCCTTGACCTTGATTGTTACTCCATATATCCCTTTGGATCTGCTGATCCATTAGACTTGTTGTTGGCCTTAATGGCCTTAAGTAAACCCACCGTCACTCGGTAGAGATTTCATTGATCTCGATCGTTAATCTGGGTCCTCTACTAGGTATCCCTTCCCTTGATGCCTCACGCACATAAAAATACAGTCTTACTCTTTTGTTAGATTCTCCAACTCCCTTAACTCACCTCTCTCGAGAACATTGATACAAATGTAAACGTACAACCCTGATGACAACGATACCAGTCATCCTAGCTAGATCTCCTATCACATTTGTAAATTTTACCCACGGGTCTAATATTAACTTGCAACCTTACTTTATTTTTCGTATCCCTTCCATCGGTTATGAAATTTGCGAGTTCCATCAACTTTCCTTACCATTCGACTATTGATCATCCCTTTTTCAAAAAATTACTGAAATTTCCCCTGCCTATCACTTTAACCTCTAGAGAGAGGATTCATAATAATCCGCACCTACATGCTTTGTTCTTCATGGTACCTCCCCATGGATGTGTTGACTGGATCCGTCACCCCATACTGTTTCTAATAGCAGACTTCCTTGCCCAAAATTTTGACTTGAGTGACCCTACACTCCCCCACAAGTGATCCCAATTGGATGTTCTCTACCCACTAGTAAATCACTCTTTCGCACCTCCCTCGAATCCTAACAGATTGTTCTTCTGAAACAAAATTTTCTTTAACCCTCACCCTGTGTCGTCTACACTTTTAACTTTGATCCATGATCCTTCCCGACAGTTCTTAGGGTAACTACTGCGCCATAGTGATTACTACAACTTCAATTCTTCTAACAATTATCATGGTGACTCCTGTCGCATCACTGTTTACAGAATACCCCATGGCTCCTGTTGAGTCCTCCCTCCTGCAATCCTTATAAAGCCCCACACTGGTTGTTCTATAATGTTCGATCTATCACGCTCAACTGAAACCGTATGTGAATCACATGAACTACGCCCTATAGCAGGAGAAAGTAAATTGCATACGTGAAGCAATACAATAATCCTATGATAAGGCTCTATATTAAAGAACGCTACATTGAAACATGAAAAGCCGCACAAATCCTCAGGATACTAGAATATGATGCTCTGATACCATTTGTGACACCCCACATAATAAAATACCGGGTGATCAGTCCTATATCAAATTAAACAGGAATATCATATGGTTCATTCTTAGCATCACTGTCAAAAATCTTTTCAAACTTACTAACCACCTAGTATTCAAAAGACATGGTGCCAAATTTTATCTTTTTATTTAACATCCCAACATTAACATGTGAAAGAATAAACAACTAACCATTAACACGAAGAATGAAATGAACAATACTAGATAGGAATAAATATAATTATTGTCAAGACAACCATCGGCTACAAATCAAATATCGAAATGAATCACAAGAGTAATAACTGAATACATCAACTAACTGAAATAAAATAGAACAACTAGGGTGACAGGCCCAAATGGAATACTGACTCCATCCTACTCAAGGAATGAAGTGACTGAAGGGGCTAAGTCAAAGTCCTGCAACATCCACATGTGTCACAGTTGCGTGAACTTAGAAATAAAACAATTCTGGCGCCCTATGGCTGGACATCTAAAAGGTTTTGAAATTATTTTATAGCAAGGGTTAGAACCCAAAACATTTTGAAAATATTTAACAAGTGAATTTAAATGCAGTAAATTAAAAAGCATGTATGCTCTTCATATTTAAGTTAGTGCCGCACACTCTCTTAAGGACACCTCACCCCTCGACTAATGTGCACGCCAAATGTTCTATACATGACCCACCTAGCACCATCCCGTAACTAGTCTTGTTACATATAATCCACAACTTCCCCACTCTAACCCTAGTGAGTTTAGTTTACGATTTATAAGTTATTAATCATGCTAACTTATTTAATTCAATTCTCATTTGATACCTTATAACCATCTCACAAGTTATATAATTAATACAATTTTCATCATGTATTATCTCGTATATAATTATACCATATATATGTACTCATCCTACTACACTCACACATACAAGTCTTATATATATATAAAATAAAGTAGGAAACTTATGTATCTCATAAACTTCAAGCATGATGTCATCTATTTGAGTTTTTTTTTTGCACTACCTATTTTGCCCTCAATTTTTTGAATTCTCCCTTTTTTTCCTTATAAAATTTGCACTTCAATTCAAAATTGAGGGTACTTCAGTCAAAATCACTCCCTCAATTTGTTCACGTCCTCTCATTTCTCACACAAACTTCTCATTCTCCACTTCTCTCTCGTTCTCTCAACAGCAATTCCCAAAAAAACCCTACCTCAAACATCAACCCATTCTCTCCCTCTCTCCAATCCACCGCCTCCTCTTCCTCCTCTACGCCACACCTCTACTCCTCCCTGCCGCCCCTCCTCAACTCTCTTACGCACCCCTCCTCAACTCCACTTTCTTTGAGTCTTATATCTAAACGGATTTCTTTATAAACAAAAGGTTTCCAACCATCACATTGCTTCATTATTTTTATGGTATAGTCACTTGACTTTATTTTATTCTTTTGGATTTTGATGTTTTCAGGCTACTGTGTTGTTGAATTGTTCAAGAATGGTATGTAGAATACTCTATTTTTCAGAACCTATCGTTCTTTTTCTCATATTTCTCCCTTTACATGTATTCTCTTTTTTTTCCTCCCCATTTCTCTCTTTACAATTGGGGTCAATTCGGTTTTTATATCTTCTGTTGGGGTCGGTTAGGGGTCTGATTTTGGGGGTTGTACTTGGGTTTTATTGGGGGTTTGATTTTTGGGGTTTGATTTCGTAGCTGGGTTTGGCTAAGATCATGGTTTTTTCATATTTAATCTCCATTTTCTCTTTTTGAAAGAGAGTTTTTTTCTATGTATATGAGAATTTTTATATGTCGTCTTTGTTAGATCATACGTTCATAATTTATTTTTTATGATTATGTGCAGGGGAGTTTGATTTCTTTGTCATTGGTATTAAAAACAATTCATTCGTTTCCAAAGTCAGTTTATACATGTATTATATGTGCCGATGTCCTTGCTATTAAGAATAATCCATATCATACATGCCTTTCGGCTTAAAAAGTACGATGTGATGTGTCATATTACAATTAAAATTACATGCATTCAAATAACACAATTTGTGGTCTTAAAATCTCCTAAAAGTGACCACGATCTTAGAATTGCTAAATTTCAATATCACAACAATTGATGTACCATATTGACATTTTTCTTTGTTTATCTAAGTAGGAAGGATGATTTGGGAGTGTTCTTATCAGGTGTTCTCTGCCTCTCTCTGATCTCTTTTTCATATCTATTTTTGTTGGGTTTTAATAGGATTTCAATCCGTAATAACTTCTTGAGGTTTAAGATATGAGTTTCAATTCTATTCATATATTTTCTACGTATAAGTTTTAAACAGTAAAGGTTACTTTTTTGGAGTTGTTTTTCTCTACTCTTTATTCAATTTGTATTTTGTTTCAACTTTGTTGTTTTTGGGTTTGATATTTATATGGTGTTGTTGATGATGACTATAGGAGTTCATGGAATGCGAACCAAGTTGATTCATTAGTTGTTTTCATGGTTGTTATTTATTATGAATTTGGTGAAAATGGTTGTTCTTTTACATTTTATTCGATTATAGGGCATTAGTTGGTATATACCACATTCATACCATCTATTGTGCATCTAACAAGGTGTGTGGTCATGTCTTAGGCACTATGCATGGAATTTTTGTCCACACAATGTATTGGCATGTTTTATTAAAAAGCGTGAACGTGCCAATGCTTAGCTCTTCTTAATTTATAAACTACTATTATATTTTTGTTCTAATTAGTTATATTTTGTTTTGTTTTGCACGTATAATCGGTGTTCTCTTTTGATTCCTTCTCTAACGTTCAAAGTTGCGCCACTGAAAAGCCTGATGTTTCTACATTTATCCCAGTGAATGTCATCTATGTGAGTGTTTCCTACACTACCTCTTTTCCCCCTCAAATTTAGGATTCCCCCTCAATTTTCACACTCGAGATTATTTCCCACTTCTCATCAAAAATTGAAAAGAGGGGCGAATTAGTATACTCACCTAAAACAAACTCACTACAGAACTCTCTCCTCTCTCCCATATTCCGCCGCTGCCAAGCTTTTACAACATTATATCATTTTTTCGATTGTTTTGAATTTGAAGTTGCATGAACAGGATAACATTGAATTTATTTTGATTCGTTATGTTTTGTTTTGCAGATTTTGATTTGTAAATCAAGGTATAAACTAAGCATTGTTCGGTGCAATCATTTTTTCTTCAAATTTCTGGCATTTTAGTCTCGGATCTTTAAGGTTTTATTTTCTCTCTCTCCCCCTATCAGTTTTGTATTCAAAATTTCATGTGGAAAATATTTGGTTCTAGTATCAATTCGGGTATGATGTTAAGGTAGACCTTTCAAGATCAGCGCATGTCCTCATTAAACGAATCTCAAGAAAAAGGCTCCATGATTCCTTGAGCTATTTTTACGTCTTTGAGGAGGCATAGTGCCTAGCTCAAAATAGAGAGGGTAATTTCTTGAATCAACGCTCCATGATTCCATCTTTGTGTTGCTCTAGATATATAAGTAACAAATTTTGTTTTATAGATCTAAATCTACATTGTACGTGAGATGTAAATAGCTTATTAAAACTTGAATACTATCTTATTATAATTAATTGTTTCTTTAAGAAACTATACTTTTTATACATTTATTTTATCCCTCATTCTTATTATCAGGGCCTCATTGATATTATTTCAATTTGGCTTTGAAATGTTATGTTATTGGTTCATTAGCCGAATATAAAATCAATTATAAAGTGTTGTATAATCTTTTAGAGATGTTGAAATGTTTTTAAGTTTTTCCATTTATTAATTTATGGTGTATTGAAAGGGAATATTGTTTGATATTGTTGCAGAAAGGGCATGAATATATCATTAGACTTTTGAAAAGGTATTTTAAGGTGAATGACATTGGAAAGCAAACCAGGTCAAGGAAGCGGCATAGGAGGTCGGTCCACCGCTACAGCTGCAGGTGATGTAGCTCAAAAGCAAAAGACATTACAGCAACGAGTTTGAGATGAAATTGGTAACTTTGTTCTATGTCCAGTATTCGATTGGCTCCCAGTTTTTTCCAATCTCGAAATCTGACCGGGGGTTGGTGACCGGTCTACTAACTCTGAAAAGTAGTACAACCAGTTTTAACTGAAATTTACACCCATATAAACCCACCATTCCTCTCCTCTTAAATTAAGGTTGAGATCCAGTTTTAACTAGCAACCAGAAAACTAAATGTAAGCATCAACCAAATTAAGGTAATGGCAACCAACGAGGATCAGGTTGGGAAGCACCAAGAGGTTGAAATTACCTCCTATAAGTAGGTTACCTAATCGGGTTCCAACCGGATCTCCATCTACAACGGGTGATGCTACAACTAATGTTCATAAGAATGCTTGAATTGCTCATAAGAAAGTTTCACGTAATCCACTACACGCATTTTTTTCACTCTCTGCATTAATAATTATGGGGCCCCAATATCAACTGTGCGAATCCCAACCTTGCTTGCCATAACCGGACCAATCGGATCAATCATTGATCGACAAGAAGTTCCGGAAGAAGGGAATGATTCTTATGCTTATTAGTGCTGGGACTGTACTGCTGTGGCATATCACGAATCCATCTTGAAAGTATTTCCTTCCAATAGTGACTTCACAGTACATTTTGAATAATTGGTGATTGAGAATGATTTATTGGAAACTCTAAAGCCAATTGCAGATATGCAGTTGCTGACTTTCACAGTACATTTCGAATCATTACTGATTGAGAATGATTTATTGGAATTTTAATTCTCTTATAGGTGAAGGGAACTTTATGAAGCTAGGAATTTTTTTGTAAAAGAAGAGATAAGTGTGAATAGTGTTTGTAGATACTTTATGTCAAAAGCATGTCATAATTTATGAATAATGTTTATAAATGGTAAAAGCTAGTGGTACGTACTTTATTTTGATGATATATGTGATTCTGAAACGGTAAAAGATGAAGAAAAAATGGGAGACAATTTATGAATAATGTTTTTTGTGACGAGTCTTATAATGTAATTTGTTATTGATATTTCCTAAAAGATTTTTTTTCTCCCCGCAGGAAATGGGATTGTTGGAGGCGAAGCATGGTTTGCTTCAGATTGCAGAATCATTAGAGTTCCTCCATACCAATGCGCATCTAATTCATAGGGCTATATCCCCTGAGATGAAGACTTCTTCTCGCATGTTTTCCACTAGCAGTGTATATATACCACACACACAGGGGATAAATTTGTCCTTCTAACTTCTCTTATCAAGGGTAAATTGGATTGGTTGTCTTTGTCTATTCATTGCAAGATCAAAATATCTTTGAGCTATTTAATGTTTCTATTTTCTTGAAATTTTCTGACTACGGACAAATTTGTGGAGATACTGAGCTCATTTATCCGAGACACGGCTGAATCAAACATTCCCCAGTGATTAATTTATATCTTCAATGGATGAAATTTCATTTTTCTGAAACCCCTTACCCTTATCAAGGACAACTTGCTGTAGCCTCTTCTATTTTTTTCTTTCATTCCTCTTAACAGCCTTGGTCTTAGGGATAAAATGAATTGAATTACTTTATGTTTATATGAACTTCTACTATATGTACTAGGATCTTAGACGCTTATTAGTTCTAGGTTGTTGAAACAGGGTGAAAGTCTCAGTTTACTACATATGAAGCCCTCCAGAAAAATTATATCTGCTTCTGTGGGAAATGAGGGATTCTTCACCTCTTATCAATCCAGGTGAAGCATAAGGTACTTTTGTTGTGTGTACAGTTTATATAATGTGTCGATTATATAGCCAATGTTTTTTATCATTGCCAAAAAATTTTTAGTGCCAACCAAAGTTTATTGCCAATATTTCCTATATACTATAATTTTATAGAAACATGGTATATAGAGATAAAAAATTATTGCCACACAAGTTACTGTTGTGATTTTATTACATCTTATCCATCTTCAAGACCACATTTTTTATCATCTTCGGCTCTGGAATCTCTTTCACTAACTATGGTCTCATATATTTTTATTGGTTTTGTTTTTTCTTTTACATCAATTTATGTTTCTCAATGCTAACGATGTTTGTAAAACCAAAACTTCTGATGTAATTCTACACTGTTATGTGAACATTATTGGGACAAGGCAAGGCAGGGAGGAGTTCATAAATTTTGATTCCAAGTTATGACTCTAATGGGATCTGGATGTAATTATAATCTGTATAATTTATTTTGCATTTATTTAATTTAAATTTTCTTCTCTAATCAGGTATACTCAATTTTTAAATCTGACCAAGCTGATCGAGAAACTTGGGAGCGTAAGATGGTAAAATAACCAGAAATTGCATATGTGAGGGAGCAGAAGAAGCTGAGCATTGAGAGATGACCAGCTGAGAATTGAGCAGTGAACACTGAGTACCGAGCACTGAGCACTTGGAGTTGGAAGAAGCTAAGTACCTGAGCACTGCGCTAAGTTTTTAACAATCCACTCCTCTGACTCATTTATGGTCGATGGCTACCCTACTCCTTGACACATATATGTTTTTTTACAGCTGAAAGGGCCTTATCCCGTAGAAAGATCAGAAGTTCAGAACTTCATAACGCGTTGAACTCATTCCGTCTAGTCCAAATCAGATTGTTGGTGTAGGAGGGTAGTGAGACTGGGGTCTATGAATAACTGGAAAGGGTGAGGCGTGACCCACTCCAATGGACGCTGCCTGCAAGGTCTTCAAGGTCTCCTGGTGCAACTTCTGAAGAAAACCTCTCATTCTGGTAACAATGGAACTCAAGCTTCAACTCACTCCCTGCAAGAAGATGAACTTTCACAGAAAAAATAGTAATTTTCTCAAGGGAAACACCTGAGAGTGATGGATGTCAGTGGGGAGTGAAGGAACAAGGCACTCAGCACTACGAGAATGAGCAGGGAGAGAATCGTTAGGTAGGTCTGGTGATATTTTGGCAGAGTAACAGTGAAATTTCTATTGTCTATCTCTTGACCTTGCCCAGAGGTCTATTTATACTAGGGCGTTAGGGGTGAGTTGGCATTTTTTGGGCGCTAAAACTGAGAGAGTTGGTCGGGAACAATGTCTGAAGTGTACCATTTGTCCCTACCTGTAGGCAGCCTGCCTGTCCCCTCTGCAGGCGCCACCTGGCGCAGACCAAAACTCAAAAAGCACATATGTTCCCTAATGGAGACAAAATATCAGATTTGGTAGTTATCTTCTAAAACGGTAACTTGTGGTGCAATTTTGCAAATCTTAAGAGAGGAGACCTTAAGGACTCATCTCCTATAAAAGTGTTATTTTTCTTGAGAGGAACCTCGAGGACCCCCTCTTCTGGAAAAGTCATTTTCTTGTAAAGAGTTTATTTCTTGTGAGTAGCCAGCTCTTTGGCTGCTCACTTCACTTGTGACCAAGTGTGCAGTGTGCGTAGTCTCGAATGAATTCTGGGTCTTCCTACTAGTATTCTCTCAATCCTATAGTGCTAAGTGGTTGATCTTGCTCAACATGCCTTGTCCCTCAGCCGCCAAGCCAAAACTCCCAGGAGGTCCCAACGCGCCTGTTCGAGCCTTGCTTACTCGACTAGGCAACCTGTACAAGAAAGTAAAGTGTTAGTGCTGTTGTTCATTTAGAGACTGATGTTTCATGATGAGGAGTTATTCGCGATAGCTACTTCCTCAATATGAGTTTCTGTCAACACCCCTGCTGCAGCATTTCTTCGAATAACATTTCTGCAGTGACCCTTGCAGTGGCGCTGAGCCTTGCAGTGACGTTGACTCTCTCGACTGTCATTACTGCAGTGACCCTTGCAGCGGCACTGACCCTTGAAGTGGTACATCTCAATTTTGGACTTCTGTGGTGACTCTCGCGGGCACCTCTCGAATGTTATTGCTGTAGTGACCCTTGTTGTAGTGGCGCTGATGCTTGAAGCGGCGCTGACCCTTGTAGCGGCGCTGACACTTGTAGTGGCGTTGGCACTTGGAACGGTGCGAACACTTACAGCGGTACCGACCCTTGCAGCGGCGCTGACACTTACAGCGGCGCGGACACTTGCGGCGGCGCTGGTACTTGAAGCGGCGCCAACACTTGCAGCGGCGCAGACACTTGCGGCGGCGCTGACACTTGCAGCGGCGCCGGCACTTGAAGCGGTGCCAACCCTTACAATGGCGCAAACACTTGCAACGGCGCCGACCCTTGCAGCGGCACGGACACTTGTAGCTGCGCTGGCACTTGCAGCGGCGCTGGCGCTTGTAGCGATGCCGACCCTTGCAGCGGCGCGGACACTTGCAGCGGCGCCGACCCTTGCAGTGGCGTTAGTACTTGAAGCGACGCCGACACTTGCAGCGGCGTAGACACTTGCGGCAGCGCTGACACTTGTAGTGGCGCAGGCACTTGCAGCGGCGCCGACACTTGCGGCGGCGCTGACCCTTGCAGCGGCGCTGGTACTTGAAGCGGCGCGGACACTTTCAGCAGAGCGGACACTTGCGGCGGCGCTGACACTTGCGGCGACGTAGACACTTGCGGCGACGCTGACACTTGTAGCGGCGCAGGCACTTGGAGTGGCGCTGGCACTTGCAGCGGCGCCGACACTTGCGGCGGCGCTGACCCTTGCAGCAGCGCTGGTACTTGAAGCGGCGCCGACACTTGCAGCGGCGCGGACACTTGCGGCGGCGCTGACGCTTGCAGCGACGCAGACACTTGAAGCGGCGCTGGCACTTGCGGCAGTGCCGACACTTGCGGCGGCGCTGACCCTTCCAGCGGCGCTGGTACTTGAAGTGGCGCCGACACTTACGGCGACGCTGACACTTGCGGCGGCGTAGACACTTTCGGCGGCGCTGACACTTGTAGCTGTGCAGGCACTTGGAGCGGCGCCGGCACTTGCAGCAGCGCCGACACTTGCGGCGGCGCTGACCCTTGCAGCGGCACTGGTACTTGAAGCGGCGCCGACACTTGCAGTGGCGCGGACACTCGCGGCGGCGCTGATGCTTGCAGCGGCGCAGACACTTGTAGCGACGCCGACCCTTGCAGCGGCGGTCGGCGTAGACACTTGCGACGGCGCTGGCACCTGAAGCGGCGCTGGCCCTTGTAGCGGCGTAGGCACTTGAAGCGGCGCGGACACTTGCGGCGGCGCTGGCACTTGAAGTGGCGCTAAACCTTCCCATGGCTTTTGGACTTCTGGGTGACCTCCGCGGGCACCTCTTGGATGTCATTAATAAAAGAAGCATTTTTATTTTATTTTATTTGCTTTTTTTATTGATAGACACCCATCTACATTAGCCCCTCGTGCAAAGATTTTTTGGTTGGGTAGACTAAAAAAAACTTTGTACGCTATAAATATGGTTTCAACAATTATATATATATATATATATATATATATATATATATATATATATATATATATATATATTTTTTTTTTCTGAGGGATCTTAGGATCATTAACTGCGATGTCCCTTTATCCGAGGTTTTTAATTTTTTGAGAACCCACGCTTCAGTGTGGGAACTGTCATCTCGTCATTTGGGAAAAAAAAGGTCATCACCTTTTTGCCTTCCTGCACGTTTTCCCATTTTGGTGCAAAAAAACATAAGCCCCACTTCTTGGGCTCTTTCATCTTCTTCAAAAAACATAAGACACTTTTGGGTTTGTAGTGAGAGAGAGTGAGAAAGGGATTTTTTAAACACCATAGCCACCCATCCCCTCATTTTTTTTCTAGCTTTTCCCACTACCATAGCTGTAACACCCCGCCTAATTAAATACCGGGTGGCTAGTCCCATACAAAATTAAAACAGAATATACAGTTGGCTCATTCTTAGCATCACTGTCGAAAACATTTACAACTCACCCAAAACTCAATTAAGCTGGTGTTAAAAACTTTCCAAATTTTAATTTAACAAAATCCATTTCCAGTTTAAGAATAACACAACACATTTTAATCTACAACACAGATAACACAATAAGTAACTCAAAAGAATTTAAGTGCAACTGGAATAAACATTCCCAAATAATATAAATCCTTTGCAATAATCCCAACAATGTTAAATGTATTAAAAGGACACAAATACAATAGTATTTAACTCCGACAGAAAATGGTAACTGAAATCCTTTGGGCGACATGCCCTATGTAAGAATACTGTGAATCAAAAAGATGACAAGCGTCTAAGCAAAACCTCCATAGCTCCATAGCTCGTCAAAATCAACTATGGTTGGCGTCCCTGCTGCTGGACACCTGATATAGAGATACAATAGAAGAGAAAATATGCAAGGAAACGGGTCAGAGCCCGATGTGTAGATTATTTTTAAAACAGCAAGTATTTAACAAGTGCAATAAAGCATTTATTATGTACATGTTAGATCCAACTCTCACTTGCAATTCTCACCTCTCAACTAGAGTGCACACTTAATGACACGACTCAGAATGTGTCTCTAAAGTGTGTACTCTCTAGGCTCAAGTGTAAGCTTGTCGTTCAAGTAATAATCCGACAAGTCAGGTATCGATCCTCAGGGAAAAAGGACAACAGAGTTGTGACGATGGGATAAGACGGAGGAATCCTAACGATGACTCTAAAAAGAAAGGAAAAGATTTGATTTTTTTTGGGATTGATTAAACTAAATGCAATTATGAAATTATGATGAAATATGCAACTAACTAAATTATCTAAATGAAGAATGAAGAGTTGAATTGAAACTTTTTGAACCTAAATGAGGAGAAAATAGGATGGGAATACAATCCCCCAACCCTAGTGTAATGTAGTGACAACGTCAATCATAAATTTATCCAATTAATCCAACCCGGAATTTAAGACTCCCAAGCATTATGTATACGAGGTTCAAGCCCGCGTCATACCTAATCTGAGGATGAGTAAATCGGTATCGCGATAATTGCATTCAAATTGTACTCTAAATCATCGCGAGTACCCAGAGGCAAACGAGATATGAAGATCCACAATTATTATGTAATTATGCGATACGATCAAAATCAATCGTTAAATTCATCGGATTAACGTTAGACACATGCACTAACACATCAGGTTGGGTTCATGCATCCCAACCTTTAAAACCTAGCCGGACATGTTAAATGGATGAATGCATGAAATAATAACGTTGCATGTGTAGGAATTCATGATGAAACTAACTAGAAGCATGTAAATACGTATTATGAATGCGAAAACAAATTGATTCGATTACGAAAACTAAGCATGCAAGAATAACAACAAAAATATTGAATCTTGAATTAAAACTTGAAAAACAAACCCTTAACAATTGAATCTTGAAGAAAATAATTCCTTTGATGTTCCTAGATGTTTCTCCCTCTTCTTATCTATCAAAAACTGAGTTAAACTACTCCTAATGGCTGCTCCTAAGTTGTGACCTCCGTTCCCTACAATATTGGAGAGTTTTAAAACCTAATAGGAGACTTGGGAACCAATCAGCATAAAAGGCAAAATTCGCGTATCAGGTACCCCGAACCGGTTCGGGTGTACCTGCAAACCGGTTTGCCCCCCCCAAACCGGTTCGGCCTGGGGTTCGTGAATGTGTGCTGGCCTGGAGTTCAACACTTAGAATTTTTCTGACTTTTCTCTTCTTTTCTTAGATTTTTCTTCAACTTCAACTGAGCATAACTTTTCAACCGTAGCTCGGATTTGGGTGCCGTTTCTTCCAGTGTTCTCGTTGTTCCGAGCTCTCAACTTTCCAGTTGACTTCTCCTTCCGGATCTGGCTGCAAAATTACCAATTTTTCCTTGAACTTGCCTTCTTAGCTTTTCTAGCATTGTCTTGCTTCCTCCTTTGCACTGCTTGGATAATTAACCTGTAAAACCAATAGGAGAAGCACCAAACATGAAATACTCGCCACGAAGGTTAGTAGCATAAATGTGAATCAAATCCATATATGTTACATCACTCGGGTTAACAAAAGTATCAAAATTAGGAGGATAAATATACAATATTTATGCCCAATCAAAGCCCCCTAACTTAGAACTTTGCGCGTCCCGAGCAATGTAAAAGAATAAGAGTATGAGTTAAGGAACCATCAAAGACTTTTTTGGGATAGAGTACCTCTTTCGCGGGTAAGCGATTGCATTTAGCGCATGCAACAAGCCTTTAAACCTCTAGGCTACCCTAGTAGGATGAGTTGTGTCTCGTGAGGGTTTGCAGTGAATATACCCACAAAATTCGACTCAAAGAAAATTCAAAATACGCAAAAATTGTGCAATTCAATTTTTCCACTAAATAGTCATCATCAAGTCATATTTACAAGTCTCAAACCGTAGTGCGTGTGTGCGAAGCCTGAAATATAACCGCCAATTTCCATCGATTGATCATTACGTTACTTATCCAAAAATTCGTTTTGATCTCAATTTCTCACGGAATACTCTCTCAAACGAACCTCTCGGATTATGGCTATTCTCTCGGCATCCGTGATATAAAGAGTAAATGTGATTGAAGCAAATTCACGCATGCAATTAGAAAGACGGAAATTTTATGGCGAAAGGATCTCTTCAACGGATTACGATTTTAAAAACGGGAACATTGCCTCTATTTCGCGCATTTAACCCCTTATATTATCCTTTGGTGTCTTAACTCTCCACGCGGTAATCAATTTTCGCAATTTGGACTCGGTTAGGACTTTTTCGGGTTGAAGGTTGCATTGGGTAAAATGAAAGAGGTATGGAAGGTTGGAATTGGAAAAGTCATTCGTGATGTCCATTTGTGCATTTTCCGGACTATTGCTCATTTTATTTTTTATTTTTTTTCTTTTTCTATTTTTGTTGAGCATACTATTTTGTTTCTTGCCCCTTTATATGCACTTTTCGGACTTAAATTCTGAATTTTTCAATTTTCACAATTCCGACTATTTTGGGTTTTTCGGGTTGTCAAACGACAGGAAAAATTTATTCGGCTCAATTTAGGTTGCAAAAGGGGTGATTTTACACATCTTTTTCTGGCCAATATTTTTGGGATGACAAACGAGGGCCTACTTCATTGTCCAAAATGCCAATTGCGTTACCATATGCGTTTCGAGGTGAATTTAAATTTAGAGACTAATTTGGCACGTTTTTCAAGGCAATATTGCACACATTTTTCAAAACCGATCAAAATGAAAGAATTGAGATCCTTGACAACTTATTAAGCGCTAAAAAGAACCTTGAGTTAACAATTAACTCGGATTGATTTAAAAAAACTCGCAAAACGGGATAGGCTCGAATCTCACCGGGTTTGTTAATCTCCACATTAATTCGTTAAGTCGTCAATTTTCGCTCAATTTCCATCTTTGGTCAATTTCGGCTTTGTGTATGTTGGGTATTTACAATTTGAGACTCCAATTCGACTTTTAATGATATTTTTGAAAAATTTGAATTCCAATTTTTATTTATTTTGAACAAAAATATTTTTGGATTTTTAAAAATTTTATGATTTTTTTGGAAATTTTTGGGCATTTGGAAAATTTGTGAAGTTTTAGAAATACACACTTGTGACCCCACTAACTTAGACTTTTGCATTGACCTCAAGCAAAAAGGACTAAAATCTAACTCAAAGCGAATAATAAGTGCGGAAAAATAAAACAAACAAATATGAAAAAAATGCAAGCTTGTATTATAACCGATGAGAAACCCGTGTTACATGAGAAATGGGGAAACAACTGTGAACAATGTGAAAGCCCTACCACAACTAATCAATTACACCAAAATATAAAAACAAGCATAGGTCATGGTGGAGGTGGGTGGGAGGTGGAGGGTGCATTCGGATCATATGGGTCATAATAGAAGGGGGGAGGCGGACCGCCAAAGTTGAGGTGGTGAAGGTGGACTTGGAGTTGGTACATCATCCGGGTATCCCGTTGGTAGTCCGCTTGGTCTTGATTGTATTGGTTAATGAACCCGTCGAGACGGGCCTCAACCGCCGAAAGGCGACTATCGAAGTTTGCCCCCGGGGGCTTGAAATCGGAATCCTCCTCATAATCCTCAACTTCTTCCTCGTCGACGTCCATCATTGGGTCGTCATGAGCTTCCTCGGGCACATCCTCTTCATGAATGGGACGGTCGGGGTGAGCTACGCGCATTTGGCGTTCGCTTCTAGTGGTGGACGTGCCGCCAATGGGGCGAGGAAGGCGAATTTTTTGCCCGGGGTCATCCACTCCAGCTTCCATCAATAGCTCCGTGATGAAACGGGCGTAAGGTAGTGCAGTTTTGCCATGCTCATCGTAGGCGGCATTGAGGATATCCGCATAGAAGAGTTGGGCAAGGTTGATGGTGCTCTAGGGGTCCAAAAAGTAATAGAGGAAATTAGCGTGCCGTAAACGGACCACCGAGTCATTAGTGGTTTGGTGGATGGCTCCACAAGGAATGAGGTGCGTGAAGCGCACCGTAGTGGCCAAACCACCAATAGGAAAGTATTCGCGCGCCCATTCCACCCCGGGTGCCATGCGTGCGATGCATTCTTATTTGGTATGGGGGGTAGCGTTGTTGGGGTATTGGAAGGGTACGGGGAGGATCACCCCTTTTGCACGCATTTTGCGTGCGATGATGGCCGCCGAGAAGGGAATAGTGATGCCGTCAAGGTACGCCTCGTGAAGCGTGGAGGATTTGCGAACCAAGGTCACATAAAATTGGCGAATGGCGGCATCAAAGACGTTATTACTCGTAGGGGCGAGGAAAGAGCACCACCCGCGGCGAGAAAATAAGGCGGTGACATCGCCCGGAAGGTGGTCCCAATCCACGAAACGTTCAATGTGAATGGGGCGCGTATGCGAGAAATATTGCTCGGCCCAATGGCGTTCTTGGACGCATCGAAAGACCCCCTTACCCGGGTCGGAAAGGATGGTGGTATCATCATATTTATTTGGGCGGAGGTTGGGGCGGCGTTGGCGCGGCATATTGACGGAAAGAGATAGAGAGAGGGAGAAAATATGGGGGATAATATGGGAGATAATAGAGTGAGGGAGATTGTTTTGGTGTAAGAAATGGAGGAGGGGTGGTGGGGTATTTATAGGTGTGAAAGGGTGGTTTTTTGGTGGGAAATATGAAAGGGTGGGAAGGAGAAGAGGGAAAGGGTGAATTGGGTTGAATTTGGGAAGGGGGGAAGGATTTGGAGGGAAGAAAAACGAAGGGGAAAGAAGGGGGAAAGAATGGAGGGAAGGGAATGAATTTGGAAAAGAAGGGGGGAAGAATCTGTCAGGTACCCCGAACCGGTTTGGGTAAACCTGCGAACCGGTTCGCCCCCCCGAACCGGTTCAGGTTGGGGTTCGGGGTAGCAAGCTGGTCCGAACGCTGAAAATCACTCTTCTCTCCATTTCAAAGTGCTCTCTCATCCTCTAATTTGTGCATAAGGCCCCTAAAAACCTTGTAGACCCTAGGGCTCCCTGAAAATTCCTCGAATTCAACAACGTGATACGTACTAGCTCCCTCAAAATGCGTGCTAACCGATCTCTTTTGTAACTCAGGCTCCTGACTCCTAACTAACCTATTCACAAACGACTCCTATACACACAATATCACCCCATACGCGTCGGGGGTGCGACGACCTCACTTTCTCAGCTAAATTGATCCCGTAAACGGGATCCGACAACCAAATTGTGTCGACCTCTTCTGCACACGCCTCAAGATATGGCTTTAGGCATTGTCCATTTACTTTGAACATGTTTTCCCCTTTCAAATCGTCTAGTTCAACAGCTCCATGGGGAAAAATGTTCTTAATGATGAACGGGCCGGACCATCGTGACCGCAACTTACCTGGAAAGAGGTAGAGCCTAGAGTTGTAGAGAAGAACTTTTTGCCCGGGATGAAACTCCTTTCTTCGAATGATGCTATCATGAGCAAGTTTCATCCTCTCTTTTGAAATTTTGGCTTTCTCATACGCATCATTGCGTAGTTCTTCTAGCTCATTCAATTGAAGCTTACGGGCTTCACCGGCTTTGTCTAAAGCATAATTCAATTGCTTAATTTCCCAATACGCTTTGTGTTCGAGCTCAACAGGAAGGTGGCAAGGTTTACCATACACAAAACGGAAAGGAGACATGCCAAGTTAATTCTTAAATGCGGTACGATAGGCCCATAGCGCATCGGTCAATCTAAGGGACCAATCTTTCCGGGTAGGATTGACGGTCTTTTCAAGAATGTTCTTGATCTCTCGATTTGCTAGCTCGGCCTGCCCATTCGTCTGTGGGTGATATGTCGTCCCAACCTTATGGACGACGCCATACTTTCTCATGAGCTTCTCGAATGGCCTATTGCAAAAGTGTGTGCAATTATCGCTAATTATCGCTTTCGGTGCACCAAAGCGAGAAAGTATGTGTTCCTGTAGGAACTTTATCACCACCTTGTTGTTATTAGTCTTAGTAGCTATAGCTTCCACCCATTTAGAAACGTAGTCTACCGCGACTAGGATGTATAGGAAACCAAAGGACGGGGGGAAAGGACCCATGAAGTCAATACCCCAACAATCAAATATCTCAATGATGAGTATGGGGGTAAGGGGCATCATGTCGCTTCGAGAAATGGCTCCCATTCGTTGGCACCTATTGCATGACTTGCAAGTGTCATTTGCATCCCGGAAGATTGTGGGCCAATAGAGGCCGCATTGCAGAATTTTAGCGGCCGTCTTTTTCGTCGAGAAATGGCCGCCACATGCTTCCGAATGACAAAACTGGATGACTTTCGGGATCTCGTCATCCGGTACACATCGTCGGATGATTTGGTAGGCGCAATATTTAAAGAGGAAAGGATCATCGTAAAAGAACATGGACGACCAATTAAGAAACCTCTTCTTATCTTGCGGTGTCCAATCGGGAGGGACGACTCCCGTGACAAGATAGTTCACTATGTCCGCAAACCAGGGATACGAAGAAGTGGCAAATAATTCCTCATCCGAAAAATGCTCGTCTATGGGTATGGGATCACTAGGTACGTCGGACGAAAGCCGAGACAAATGGTCGGCAACTACTTTTTCTACTCCTTTCTTATCCTTGATGGAGAGATTGAACTCTTGTAGGAGTAGGATCCACCTTATGAGGCGCGACTTGGCGTCTTTCTTCGCAAGTAGATACTTTAAAGCCGCATGGTCGGTGAAAACAGTAATGGGAGAACCAATGAGATAGGAACGAAACTTATCGAGGGCAAAGACTACCGCTAGCAACTCCTTCTCCGTGGTAGAATAATTGAGTTGAGGTCCGGTAAGAGTCCGGCTAGCGTAGTAGATGACATGAGCTTGCTTATCTTTACGTTGGCCCAAAACGGCCCCGATCGCGTAATCGCTTACGTCACACATACGTTCGAATGGTAAGGACCAATTCGGAACTTGCATGATGGGAGCGGACACTAGCATGTTTTTCAATTTATCAAAGGAGCTTTGGCATGCCTCTGTCCACTCAAATGGGTTGTCCTTCATAAGTAGGTTGCTTAAGGGCCTAGCGATGACACTAAAGTCCTTAATGAACCTTCGGTAAAACCCCGCGTGGCCCAAGAAAGAGCGCACGTCTTTTAGCGATTTCGGTGGGGGAAGATCAGCTATGACATCTATCTTAGCCCTATCAACCTCTATTCCGTTGGATGAAACAATGTGGCCAAGAACTATTCCCTCGGTGACCATGAAATGGCACTTCTCCCAATTCAGCACTAAGTTTTTGTCCACACAACGGGTAAGTACTTTCTCCAACTTGTCCAAACAATGATCGAAAGAGGTGCCAAAAACACTAAAATCGTCCATGAACACTTCGAGTCCTATCTCGACCATGTCGCTAAATAAGCTCAACATGCACCTTTGAAAAGTCGCAGGCGCATTACACAAGCCAAATGGCATACGTTTGTAGGCAAACGTACCAAAAGGGCAAGTGAAGGTTGTCTTCTCTTGGTCAAGTACATCCACCTCAATTTGGTTATATCCGGAATAACCATCAAGGAAGCAATAATAAGGGTGGCCCGCAACTCACTCAATCATCTGATCAATGAATGGCAAGGGTAAATGATCTTTCCTAGTTCCCGCATTGAGTTTTCGGTAGTCAATGCAAATGCGCCAACCGGTGGTGGTGCGTTGGGGAACAAGCTCTCCCTTAGCATTCTCAATCACAGTCATACCCAACTTCTTCGGGACGACTTGAATAGGGCTCACCCATTTGCTATCCGAGATTGGGTAGATAATACCGGCATCCAATAATTTGATGATCTCGATTCTCACAACTTCTTTCATATTGGGGTTCAGTCTTCTTTGCATTTCTCTAGAGGGATTAACATCCTCTTCGAGATGAATCTCGTGGGTACAAATTAAAGGACTTATCCCCTTCAAATCAGCGATGCACCAACCAAAAGCACTTTGGTGCTTCCTCAGAATTCTCAACAATTTACCCTCCTGCCCTTCATCTAGGCTAGAGGAGATAACAACAGGAAATGTCTCATCCTCTCCTAGGTAGGCATATTTAATATGGGAGGGGAGTTTCTTTAATTCGAGGGTTGGAAATTTTTCACTGGAGGGAGCCATGTGTGTATCCCTCGGAGGTAATTCCTCGAATCTAGAAACCCAATTAACCTCTCTCACGTCCCCGTCCGGCATACTCTCATCGAGTAATTCTCTCAACCTTCCAACCTCCCTCTCGAAGTGGGTATACGTCCCCTCACACTCATAGCTCGTCGCTAAACAGGACTCTAAAGCGTCGCCACATAAATTTTCCTCAAAGTAATCTTCTACTACTTCGTCGATGAGGCTCACCGCGTGAAGATCATCTTCCTCCCCAGCATTTTGGCCTATGTGGAAGATGTTAGTATCCAAGGTCATGTTCCCAAAAGTGAGTTGCATTCGCCCATTTCTTGTGTTGATGATTGCATTAGCTGTAGCTAAGAAAGGGCGCCCAAGGATGATGGGAACATGATTGCTCGAGTTAAAGGAGGGCTCCGTGTCCCAAATGACAAAATCTACCGGGAAGTAGAAAGTGTCAACTTGGACGATCACGTCCTCGACTATGCCTCGAGGGATCTTCACTGATCGATCCGCTAATTGGAGAGTGACCTTTGTGGGCTTGAGGTCGCCCAAATCGAGTTGCCTATAGATGGAGTAAGGGAGTATGTTTACACTTGCTCCCAAGTCAAGTAAGGCTTTCTCAATTTTATTATCTCCAATGATGCAGGATATGGTGGGTGCACCGGGATCTTTGAATTTAGGCGGGAGATCATTTAGTAGAATGGAGCTCACGTTCTGAGCTAGAAATACATTCTTTTTTACCTTCATCTTCCTTTTTACCGTCAACAAATCCTTGATAACTTTGCCATAAGATGGAATTTGTTTGATGGCATCGAGAAAGGGTAAATTTAGCTTTACTTGCTTAAGTACTTCTAGCACTTCATCACGTGGATTCCCTTTTTGAGCGGGAATCAATCTTCGAGGAAATGGTGCTGCGGAGGGTGGTTTCACTACCACCTCAGGCTCACTAGTGTCTTCCTTATCACTCTCGTTCAAGGGGACATCTTCGGCCTCCTTCGTGCCGGGCAAAATCTCCTTGTCTTTTGTTGTGTCGTGTGGAGGAGGTGATAAATCAATGACTCTTCCACTACGAAGAGTGGTCACTGCTTGACATCGCTCCTGATGTTCAGTGGATGTGGAGCTAACACTAGTTTAACCTTGGGGAGGTCGTTGGCCTTGGGCAGGGAACTTGCCCTTCTCTTGAACACTCAACGAGGATTGTATTTTTGACAGATTTGCATTTATGTCGCCGATCAGACAATCATATTTGGCATTATTTGCAGTCTGACTTGCAATGAATTGATTCATGGTATCCTCGAGGGTTCTCCGCTGTGGAGAGATATAATTTCCATGGGGTGGCGGTGCTTGCACATGTCCTTGCATGTGTGGAGCTTGTTGGAATTGTTGTGGTGGAGGAGGGGCAACATGCGAAGGAGGGTTCATTGCGGCATGTTGTTGCCCGTAGCTAAAACGGGGATGATTCTTCCACGAAGGGTTGTATGAATTCCCGTGTGGGGCACCGAAATTACCCTTATAGCCTCCCATACCACTAACTTGCTCTTGCAACATTACTTTGTAGGCGGGTATCATCGGGCATTCCTCAATTGAATGTCCCCCCTCACAAATCGCACACACCTTCACGACAGGGTTTTGGATAGATCCAACTATCTCACATAAGTCTCGCAATCCTTTCTCCATGGTGACCAATCGACTGTCCGTCATAGAATTCTTATCTACGTGGAATAGGCCGGACGCCGATGGAGCAGTGGTGGGTTGTCGATTTCAATTTTGAGCGTTCGGGTCAGAGGTATCCCAAGATTGGGTAGTCTCGGCGACATACCTCATGTGAAGATCAGCATCATGGGCATCTAGATCGACAAACGGACCGCTTCCCATAGTTTCAACAAGTTGTTTGGAGTTAAGATTTAACCCATTATAGATAAAGGAGATGATTTGCGACGGATCAAATCCATGATGGGGGCATGAAGCCACTAACTCGTTGAAACGTTCATAACATCGATGGAATGGCTCATTTTCATGTTGTCTAAACGCTTGAATTTGAGCCTTGATAGAGATTGTTCGATGTGTTGGGAAGAATTTCTTGAGAAATTTAGACTGTAACTCATTCCAGGATGGAATCGAGCTTGGAGGTAAAGACCATAGCCAAGCTTTGGCTTTATCTTTAAGCGAGAAGGGGAAGAGTTTGAGGCGGATTACCTCTTGTGTGCAGGTTTGATCATTGAGAGTATCACACACGTCCTCAAATTCCCTTATATGGAGGTATGGCTTTTCAGAATCCATACCGTAGTAATGTGGTAGCGTCTGGATCATCCCATTCTTGAAACAGAACTGCCCGACATTATACGGGAGTATAATGCATCCCGGAGTGACAGTGCGCTCAGGATATAAGAACTCTCTCAACGGGCGGTACGGAAGTTCCTCCTCACCGGTAGGTGCATTACTATGTTGCGACATCTCTCTCTCACTTGACGACTCGGCGCTCTCACTAGGTGTGCTCGAAGTGTGTCCTACGAAGGAGAAGGGAGTGTTACTAGAGATTGACTGCGACGGTGTGGGAGGTTGGATCCAGAACTGTGGGGCGTTCGGAGTGTGGGGACTATCGAGATTATACTCAACAAGTGGATTTTCGTGAATGCTGGTTGGAGTATTATGGGGTGTGGGAGTGGTTTCGGAATTTTGCATTAAGCTTGTGAGAGATGGTGGTGAATTTTTTTTTTTTTTTGGATTTTTGAATTTTTGGTCAAAGCTTTGGATTGACTCGATCTAATCCTAAGTCTACCTAATTCCCCGGCAACGGCGCCAAAAACTTGACACGACTCAGAATGTGTCTCTAAAGTGTGTACTCTCTAGGCTCAAGTGTAAGCCTGTCGTTCAAGTAATAATCCGACAAGTCGGGTATCGATCCTCAGGGAAAAAGGACAACAGAGTTATGACGATGGGATAAGGCGGAGGAATCCTAACGATGACTCTAAAAAGAACGGAAAAGATTTGATTTTGATTTTTTTTGGGATTGATTAAACTAAATGCAATTATGAAATTATGATGAAATATGGAGCTAACTAAATTATCTAAATGAAGAATGAAGAGTTGAATTGAAACTTTTTGAACCTAAATGAGGAGAAAATAGGATGGGAATACAATCCCCCAACCCTAGTGTAATGTAGTGACAACGTCAATCATAAATTTATCCGATTAATCCAACCCCGAATTTAAGACTCCCAAGCATTATGTATACGAGGTTCAAGCCCGCGTCATACCTAATCTGAGGATGAGTAAATCGGTATCGCGATAATTGCATTCAAATTGTACTCTAAATCATCACGAGTACCCAGAGGCAAACGAGATATAAAGATTCACAATTATTATGTAATTATGCGATACGATCAAAATCAATCGTTAAATTCATCGGATTAACGTTAGACACATGCACTAACACATCAGGTTGGGTTCATGCATCCCAACCTTTAAAACCTAGTCGGACATGTTAAATGGACGAATGCATGAAATAATAACGTTACATGTGTAGGAATTCATGATGAAACTAACTAGAAGCATGTAAATACGTATTATGAATGCGAAAACAGATTGATTCGATTACGAAAACTAAGCATGCAAGAATAACAACAAAAATATTGAATCTTGATTTAAAACTTGAAAAACAAACCCTTAACAATTGAATCTTGAAGAAAATAATTCCTTTGATGTTCCTAGATGTTTCTCCCTCTTCTTCTCTATCAAAAACTGAGTTAAACTACTCCTAATGGCTGCTCCTAAGTTGTGACCTCCGTTCCCTACAATATTGGAGAGTTTTAAAACCTAATAGGAGACTTGGGAACCAATCAGCATAAAAGGCAAAATTCGCGTATCAGGTATCCCGAACCGGTTCGGGTGTACCTGTGAACCGGTTCTCCCCTCCTCAAACCTGTTCGTCCTGGGGTTCGCGAATGTGTGCTGGCCTGGAGTTCAACACTTAGAATTTTTCTGACTTTTCTCTTCTTTTCTTGGATTTTTCTTCAACTTCAACTGAGCATAACTTTTCAACAGTAGCTCGGATTTGGGTGCCGTTTCTTCCAGTGTTCTCGTTGTTCCGAGATCTTCAACTTTCCAGTTGACTTCTCCTTCCGGATCTGGTTGTAAAATTACCAATTAGCCCTTGAACTTGCCTTCTTAGCTTTTCTAACATTGTCTTGCTTCCTCCTTTGCACTGCTTGCATAATTAACCTGTAAAACCAATAGGAGAAGCACCAAACACGAAACACTCGCCACGAAGGTTAGTAGCATAAATGTGAATCAAATCCATATATGTTACATCACTCGGGCTCACAAAAGTACCAAAATTAGGGGGATAAATATACAATATTTATGCCCAATCACTTAACGTTTCCTATTATCCTCCTAGTTAATGGTTCCTCTTTTCTAGTCTCCATATTATAATTCCATTCCCATATCATAATCCCCGTATGTCCCATACCATACATCACATTATTATTCATTTACATAACTCCTTTATATGATTAGTTTCTCATTAACATGAATCATTACTCATTAATATGAATCATTTCTCATTAACATGAGTGGAGCTTTACAATTCTATAAGCATAAACATTCATTCACTTAGTTCCATTATCTTTCTCTCTTCACCGTTATCTACAATTATCACCGTAGACAGATTTAACCACAATATATTCATGTAACCATTTAATCCATTATATATATATTCATATATAATACGGCACCCCGAGTCACAGCGGTGGTGCAATGCATTACTCTGCTACCATGTCCCATCATCGCAGGTCGCCGAATAGGGGACTACAGGTTCGGTAAGATTCCACGAACCACAAACAACAACAAACAAATTGGAGGCGAACATAGTTCTCGTATCCATGGGTCACGCACATACCTACGTACCCACAGTCAGCGGACTTATCAACTCCTCGATAAGTCTTTCATAGACCTATGTTCTCGAGCAACAAATCAAAGATCCCATGGATTCATCAGGATATGACTGCCCTCACGCGCAAACCTCTCACCAATAACAAGTAAGCTAGGTATTTCATACACATAAATCATCAATAAATCAAATAGGTATTATCATACCTATAATATAATATCAATAAGGTAATTATCACTACCCTAAGATATTTCCCATACGTAGCATTATATCTCTTTTAAATTCCACGTATTAAAATATCATATCTTTACTTCATAATTTAATTATCCTCGCATCCTATAACATCTCTCCACTACCGACGTCGTTAAGGTTCATGCGCGGAGCGTCTCGCAAAGCGAAATCCAAACAAGGAACCCCTCCAATACACTAATACTTAACTTTGTTGATCGAGGAGGTCCGAAAACTTCAACTATGCGATTGGGATAACCTCATACCCTCTTTCAATCAAATGTGTTCTAAACTCCCATCTCACAAGATTCAAATAGGATTTTCCTCATCTTATATTCAGTAAGAAAATCATTAATATCCTACTGGTCCATAACATTATTTCTCCCGAACTACTACGAGTTTAGTTCTCCTTTTAATTAAGGTTTAAATCGATAGTGTCAAGACTCTTATAAACACATCTTCTTTCACTTTGGATTAAACCCTCTTGTAAACTTAAGGATACCCAGGTGTTATATTCAATCACCCCTACTGGTCCTGTCTTTAATCCTCATACATATCCATTTAGAATTTAACAAATGAATCTAGCAACCGAAATTCGGTTTGATATAATTTTCATCATTTTAATCACTTGAATCCAAATCACAATTTATTCAAATCTTATCAAGGGTTTCCTGATATTTTCTAAGTCCCATAATCTCCAAATAATAATCACCAAAGATCCACAAAAGTTTTGGGATAATAATCAACATTTAAAAAGAAACAACTTTACATATTCAGGGGAGGTCGATCGATCGAGGGTAGGGGTCGATCGATCGATCACTCAGGTCACAGCCTGGTTTTTCTGCATTTCAGCAACTACGGGTTTCACCATTTTTACTCATTCAAACCTTCATATTAACCTCCAAAATAACTTATAATCTTTACTACATGATATATCAACATATATGAACGATTTCCAATACTCTAAACATCCTAGAATCATCAAGGGATTGGATTAAAAAGCATGTTTATCTCCTTATTTCCATAAATTATTAACATATCATCTTCAAGAACACATCAATGGTTTTCATAATTTCTTCAATAGATTCATGACTATTTCGTGGATTAATATCATCCTAAAACATGAGTTAAATTCCTATATCATTTCAGTTTTCCAGAAATCCATTTAATACTCCATTATTTCTTCCAAACAATAATAATCTTCTCTTTTCATATTATTCTAACATGGACAATATACAAACTTAAATTGCCATTATCAAACACTTGCCTTTATTGGAGGTATGATCCATTGGAGTAGTATATCTCAGTTGGTTGTCCCTTCTCCGGTCAAACTCCGGTGGTCATTGGTGGTGGTGAACCTTGGTTCTTGTTCTTCTCCTTCCCAAGTAGGCTTTTCCCTTCCCAAGCACTCTTACACTCTCTCTAGAAAGATGGCTGCTCTTATTTGTGAAGAGGAGATGAATAACCCCCATACACTTAATCTACCAATACTTATAATAGTACCAAATCCGAAATCAGTATTCATCCCCCCTAGAAAAATGACCAAAATGCCCTTTCGGGTTGTTTATTCATTTCCAAATGACCTGAGACTCAAAATTAACATCCAAATAGACTTTTCTGACTATTTCGAACCTTCCGGACGCAACGGCGCAGTCGAAATGACTATTAGATCGATAGAAAATAAATTTCCTTTTTAATTTAATAAAGTAGTCCCGACACGTCCCATACCGCGTCTGACTAAAAATATAAATTACCGAATTTATATCATACAGTCATATCAATGACATCACATTCATATATTACCTAAATATCTTTAAGTAATATTCAGAATCATCCATTTTAATATCCACCGTCTGGATAAAACCCGAATGAATTAATTAATAATAAAATCTAATTAATCCATTAATTTAAAATATAACCCATTTTAAAAGTCATTTAAAAGTACGGGGTATTACATACTTCCCCCCTTATAACAGAATTTCGTCCCGAAATTCAGGAATATAAGTCATACCGGTAAGGTCAACTCCGAGTATAAATCTCACATCGCAAGAAATCCAAGATGTACCGCCCATATAGTACATTAACAAAATCCCAATCGATGTTATACGCCAAGCCTCACCATATAGTTTCAACTGAATCAAATTTAGACTTTACCTAATCTTCCCTATACCGTCCTCGTGACAAACTTTAGGAAAAATGATCCTCTCATAGTGAACAAATAAATCCTGAAGTTTCAATTACTTACCTTTTTCACAAGTATGAAAAATACTACAATCCAATCATCCAGGGCGCCCATACACCCTCTCGTACCGCTTACAATATTAAAATTTTCACAAAGGTTATAAACTCGTTTCCCAAAGAGCTAACTTATTTCGACTCCCAACGGTTATTAGTTTCATGCGTGGGGTGTCTCGCAAGCGAAATCCAAACAAGGAACCACCCCGATACACTACTTCCTAAAGTAGTCGGTCATCGAAACTCCTAAGGTCCTTAGTCAATAATATATAAAAATTTGGTTTATATAAAAAAAATATCAGGTTTATTGATTTAAAACAAAAATTAGGTTTTATCGATTTCAAATAGGGTCTACGCATCTACTCTTTATAGAAGACAAGATGCAGACATATGCTCTCATATACCACAAGTCAATGCATGTCGATAGTCAAATCACACTCGGACATGCCCAAGGTAAGTAATCCCATGATAAAAATCAAACCCACGTGATAACATGTAATATAAAGGTGTCCCACACCCCTCAGTGAGTCTACGTAAATAACGATGCAATAGGCTAAGTTTAGCAACCCTTTTTCCCATGCAACATTAATCGCTACAAAAATCAATACGCCTCATACTTCCTTAGATAGGAAACATACCCTCATTTGAGGTTGATGGTTGTTGAATCCCAATATTATAACTTTGCTCCGACAAGTCAAGAAAAATTTTACCCCAAATTTTCAGTTCTAGTTAACCACACTCCACTATATACCCAAGCCTTTCAATATATTGCCTTCGTTAGGGAACATACCCAATTCACGCATTTCAAGAACTTCTACTGATGACTCTCCTCAATTTTTCCATAATAGGGGTGACCTCGACTACGGTCATCATACTCGAACATACTTCATAACCTCCTAAGTACGATCTCCGCCATCCGTCCAATGGCCCTTATCTGCCATACGTACGTAATGAAAGATTCCCCAATAAATGTTGGCGAATTTTATAGTTCAACCCATCAGTGAACATTAGAACTCTCCTCTCCTCAGTAGGTACTTCAGCTGGTACTAAATTAGTTAATCTCGTAAACTCTTCCTCATATTCCGCCACAGTTTTCTCTCCCTGTTTCAAATCAAGTGGCTTCCGCCTCATCTACGTCTGGATGGCGGAAGGAAAATACTTCCCATCAAACCGTATCCAAAAGTCTTGGATAGTCATTATGTCCCTCTCCTCCATAGTGGTCGTAGCTTCCCGCCATTGCAAAGCTGCTGTGACACCCCGCCTAATTAATCCCGGGTGATCAGTCCTAAATCAAGTTAGAACAGGATTCTCATTTGGTCCATTCTTAGCATCACTGTCGTCTTATTAAATTACTAATCACCTAAGTGAGAAAAATAGATTGGTGCCAATTTTTATCTTGCATTATTTAAACAAAAACCCATGCGGAAAATAAAAACAATATAACAATCACAGATAACTGAAATAATCATCCACACGTAAAATAATTAACCGAATAAACCATCGGTCCAAATAATAAATCTCGAAAAGACAAGAATGAACTCCCAACAAGTCTACTACAAATAATTGGAAAGTGATCAACATGCTCGAATAACTAATCATGAATTCCTACATTAAGAATGAAGAATGAGGCGTCTATCAAAGCCCCGTAACATCCACAATGCTTCAGCAATGGATCCCTGGAATTGAGTCAAGGTTGGAGTCCCTATGGCTGGACACCTAAAAGGGTTTTTTTTAAAGTTTTTATAGCAAGGGTTAGTACCCAAAACATTTAAAAAACATTTAACAAATGATTAACTTGCAGTAATAAATAAATATGCATGCTCTTCATATTTTAGTTAGTGTCGCACTCTCTTGAGGACTTCCTTACCCCTCCTCTAACGTACGCTACTAACGCTTTAATTAAATTACCTAGTTATTCATCTCATGACTAGATAATTAACAAAGTTCCTTTATACCCACCCTACTCTAACTGAGTATGTAGTGATTATGATTTTTAAGTTATTAGTAACATCAACTTAACTAAATCATTTCCCTTTGTAAATTCATATAACTTCTACACTTGTTATACATGTGAATTACTCATATCTTTCATTAATAACCCGTATATAATTAATTATCCAATTATATACTTATAATCATATTTCAGCATTCACAATCATACTGTAATATATTTAACAACTTGCATTCACCCGAGTAAAATACTCACATAATGTAAATTCTATAAAGTGCTATCCCACTAGGTACAATCACATAGACTAGTTATCCCAAGTCAAAATGTCACGCCAACTTGATAAAAATAAATAATTGGAGGCGGTCATATTCCTTCCCTGAAAGTGAGATGTCCCTCACCCATATAATGGACGCTATGACCTCGGGAAAATACTCACCCTACTCCTCAAGCTAGGGGATTCATCCACTACGCGCAACCTCCCTCTATAGCACTATAGTATCAAATATCTAATCACTGATATTAATGTATACACCATATATATATACTATCACATCCGTATATATTAATATAAAAGTCCCGGCTATACCGTGCGCTAAATCCACAACATAAGCCTATTAAAATCATTAAGAGTTTATGGTCCAACTCTAAATATTAATTAAATTGCACCTTAATTAATTAAGTTACTTTTGGTGTCGCCCCCACCATAAATTTGGACTTACTCTCGTAGCCCAAAATAAATTTACCCGAGTCAAATTCCCCGACTCTAATTTATTAGCCTCAAACCCTAATTAATTTATCTACAATTAATTAGATTTAAACTCATGTATTTAATTTCTCAATAATTAATTACATAATATTTTTATATGAATTTCCCCTTTTATATAACTAACTGGCGAAACTGCCAAATTCTGGCGACCGTCGATCGATCGACCCCAGACCGTCGATCGATCGATCGAACAGGTCTTCGTCTTCTTCGCGAAGACAGGGCAGCCATGGACGGATTTTCTTAAACCCTAATCTCTTCTAACATGAATTTTAAGCCTTCTTAACACCAGTACATATTAGAAACCTTATTAGGATTCCCCAGAAAGTCCACAACAATCATCAATTCGTCCATAAACTACTGATTCATAATTTTGGGGAAAAATCTATCTTTATCCTTAAACACATTTACACTCCAAATTTCTTCATCAAACTCATTCTAATTTTTCCGGATATCATTCTAACAGATACACAACAGTATTCCAATATCAGATTTTTACCTAAATCCTCATAAATTCAGGCAAATCGGATTAATATTTCTTTTGTTTATCAAAACCCCATGTTTATGCCATGAAACCCCAAAACGAATTTTAATTCATTACATCACACAAATATGAATTGAAAGACAGATTTAATGCCATTGCAAGTTATTCACTTGCCTTAGGTTTCGTAGTGTCTGAATTTGAGATGGACTCCAAGGTTGAAGATGACCTTAGTTGGTTCTTTTGAGATCCCCAAATGGCTTTGGCTGCTGTTAGGGTTTTCTAACCCTTAATTTCTTTTCTCTAATTAAACTCAGCCATGCCCTTACTTCTTTTTATTAGGCTAATTTCCCAATTCCCGTTTTTTGACTAATGGGCCAAGCCCAAGTGACCTAAATGCCCCCGAGTGGGCCCGACTATGTCTAAAAACGTCCCGTGACCCGTTTACTACCCCCGGGTACACTTTTCCGACTATCTCGGCCCATCCGGACTCAACTGTACACTCAGAATTTGCATCCGAATTAATTTATAAAAATACTTATCCCCCACCCAATATAGTCTATACCGACTTCCGGATGTGATAAGTACATACCTCGTCATTAATACTCGAAACGACGTAATTACATTATTACTATTCACTTAGTAAATAAATTTCCCTAAATATTAACCATTCAATCCCAGATTAATATTTATATTTTATTTTACCATAATTAATTCATTAAATTACAACACATTAGTAATTTAGAATTTCCGAATTAATTAAATTTTAAATGTACAAAAAATACGGGGTGTTACATCTACTAGCTTGAATGTGGCTAGTATTTGACGTTGAACCTCAGTGCATTCGATCATTCTCAAGTGCCGTTGGATATCTTTCTTCCATTGGCTAGCAGTCACAACATCTGATTCTCCCTGAAACTCAGGTGGGTGCACTTTCTGAAAGGCATCCCTCGCTCGTTCCCATGCAGTAGGAAACACTTGCCCTTGCGCGGGTGGCACAATTGATGCCGGTGCGGGAGCCCGCTGAACAGCAGCTAAAACTGCATTGACTGCCAGAGCGACAATTACAGCAACTTCGGTCGCAGTCATCGTACCTTTGTAGGCGTAAATAGAAAAGCAATAATCCTACTCATAGGGCTCTATATCAAAGAACGCTAAGCTGAAAACACAGTAAGACGTACAGATCCTAAAGGACACTAGAACCTGATGCTCTGATACCACCTGTAACACCCCACCTAATTAAATACCGGGTGGCCAGTCCCATACCAAATTAAAACAGAATATACAGTTGGCTCATTCTTAGCATCACTGTCGAAAACATTTACAACTCACCCAAAACTCAATTAAGTTGGTGTTAAAAACTTTCCAAATTTTAATTTAACAAAATCCATTTCCAGTTTAAGAATAACACAACACATTTTAATCTACAACACAGATAACACAATAAATAACTCAAAAGAATTTAAGTGCAACTGGAATAAACATTCCCAAATAATATAAATCCTTTACAATAATCCCAACAATGTTAAATGTATTAAAAGGACACAAATACAATAGTATTTAACTCCGACAGAAAATGGTAACTGAAATCCTTTGGGCGACATGCCCTATGTAAGAATACTGTGAATCAAAAAGATGACAAGCGTCTAAGCAAAACCTCCATAGCTCCATAGCTCGTCAAAATCAACTATGGTTGGCGTCCCTGCTGTTGGACACCTGATATAGAGATACAATAGAAGAGAAAATATGCAAGGAAACGGGTCAGAGCCCGAATGTGTAGATTATTTTTAAAACAACAAGTATTTATCAAGTGCAATAAAGCATTAATTATGTACATGTTAGATCCAACTCTCACTTGCAATTCTCACCTCTCAACTAGAGTGCACACTTAACGTTTCCTATTAACCTCCTAGTTAATGGTTCCTCTTTTCTAGTCTCCATATTATAATTCCATTCCCATATTGTAATCCCCGTATGTCCCATACCATACGTCACATTATTATTCATTTACATAACTCCTTTATATGATTAGTTTCTCATTAACATGAATCATTACTCATTAATATGAATCGTTTCTCATTAACATGAGTGGAGCTTTACAATTCTATAAGCATAAACATTCATTCACTTAGTTCCATTATCTTTCTCTATTCACCGTTATCTACAATTATCACCGTAGATAGATTTAACCACAATATATTCATGTAACCATTTAATCCATTATATATATATTCATATATAATACGGCACCCCGAGTCACAGCTGTGGTGCAATGCATTACTCTGCTACCATGTCCCATCATCGCAGGTCGCCGAATAGGGGACTACAGGTTCGGTAAGATTCCACGAACCACAAACAACAACAAAAAAATTGGAGGCAAACATAGTTCTCGTATCCATGGGTCACGCACATACCTACGTACCCACAGTCAGCGGACTTATCAACTCCCCGATAAGTCTTTCATAGACCTATGTTCTCGAGCAACAAATCAAAGATCCCATGGATTCATCAGGATATGACTGCCCTCACGCGCAAACCTCTCACCGATAACAAGTAAGCTAGGTATTTCATACACATAAATCATCAATAAATCAAATAGGTATTATCATACCTATAATATAATATCAATAAGGTAATTAACTCTACCCTAAGATATTTCCCATACGTAGCATTATATCTCTTTTAAATTCCACGTATTAAAATATCATATCTTTACTTCATAATTTAATTATCCTCGCATCCTATAACATCTCTCCACTATCGACGTCGTTAAGGTTCATGCGCGGAGCGTCTCGCAAAGCGAAATCCAAACAAGGAACCCCTCCAATACACTAATACTTAACTTTGTCGATCGAGGAGGTCCGAAAACTTCAACAATGCGATTGGGATAACCTCATACCCTCTTTCAATCAAATGTGTTCTAAACTCCCATATCACAAGATTCAAATAGGATTTTCCTCATCTTATATTCAGTAAGAAAATCACTAATATCCTACTGGTCCATAACATTATTTCTCCCGAACTACTACGAGTTTAGTTCTCCTTTTAATTAAGGTTTAAATCGATAGTGTCAAGACTCTTATAAACACATCTTCTTTCACTTTGGATTAAACCCTCTTATAAACTTAAGGATACTCAGGTGTTATATTCAATCACCCCTACTGGTCCTGTCTTTAATCCTCATACATCTCCATTTAGAATTTAACAAATGAATCTAGCAACCGAATTTCGGTTTGATATAATTTTCATCATTTTAATCACTTGAATCCAAATCACAATTTATTCAAATCTTATCAAGGGTTTACTGATATTTTCTAAGTCCCATAATCTCCAAATAATAATCACCAAAGATCCACAAAAGTTTTGGGATAATAATCAACATTTAAAAAGAAACAACTTTACATATTCAGGGGAGGTCGATCGATCGAGGGTAGGGGTCGATCGATCGATCACTCGGGTCACAGCCTGGTTTTTCTGCATTTCAGCAACTACGTGTTTCACCATTTTTACTCATTCAAACCTTCATATTAACCTTCAAAATAGCTTATAATCTTTACTACATGATATATCAACATATATGAACGATTTCCAATACTCTAAACATCCTAGAATCATCAAGGGATTGGATTAAAAAGCATGTTTATCTCCTTATTTCCAGAAATTATTAACATATCATCTTCAAGAACACATCAATGGTTTTCATAATTTCTTCAACAGATTCATGACTATTTCGTGGATTAATATCATCCTAAAACATGAGTTAAATTCCTATATCATTTCAGTTTTCTAGAAATCCATTTAATACTCCATTATTTCTTCCAAACAATAATAATCTTCTCTTTTCATATTATTCTAACATGGACAATATACAAACTTAAATTGCCATTATCAAAAACTTGCCTTTCTTGTAGGTCTGATCCTTTGGATTAGTATATCTCAGTTGGTTGTCCCTTCTCCGGTCAAACTCCGGTGGTCATTGGTGGTGGTGAACCTTGGTTCTTGTTCTTCTCCTTCCCAAGTAGGCTTTTCCCTTCCCAAGCACTCTTACACTCTCTCTAGAAGGATGGCTGCTCTTATTTGTGAAGAGGAGATGAATAAACCCCATACACTTAATCTACCAATACTTATAATAGTACCAAATCCGAAATCACTATTCATCCCCCCTAGAAAAATGACCAAAATGCCCTTTCGGGTTGTCTATTCATTTCCAAATGACCCGAGACTCAAAATTAACATCCAAATAGACTTTTCTGACTATTTCGAACCTTCCGGACGTAACGACGCAGTCGAAATGACTATTAGATCGATAGAAAATAAATTTCCTTTTTAATTTAATAAAGTAGTCCCGACACGTCCCATACCGCGTCTGACTAAAAATATAAATTACCGAATTTATATCATACAGTCATATCAATGACATCACATTCATATATTACATAAATATCTTTATGTAATATTCATAATCATCCATTTTAATATCCACCGTTTGGATAAAACCCGAATGAATTAATTAATAATAAACTCTAATTAATCCATTAATTTAAAATATAACCCATTTTAAAAGTCATTTAAAAGTACGGGGTATTACAATAGCCTCTCATTCATGGATTCTAATCCAAGCAATACTTCTTCAAATGTAGACCCCTCCAAAACCTCCATGGTTTTAAGTTCTATACCTTCTTCCTTGCCCATCTCAACTGTTCCGACCGTCCCTATTATCGCCGTTGACGCCTCCTCCGTGCTACCCGCCCTCTTTCCATCGATTGGAGGTTCGAGAACCCCCATGGGTTCCTCACGACTTCCTTTTGCGGACGATGTTCAAATCTCGGGTATCTCGAGTAGCGGAGCTCAGTTGGAGATCGGTGTCTCACCCTTCCCCTTTGATATGGCTGTTGACGAGGGCCCGGAGCGAGTGGACCTCTCGTCCGAGGGTCTCTCGCCAGTTGCCTTGTGTTCTGATGTCAGTAATAATGTTTTTTGTGATGAATAATGTTTATGAATAATGTTTTTTGTGATGAGTGTTACAATGTAATTTGTTATTGATATTTCCTGAAAGATTTTTTTTCTCCCCGTAGGAAATGGGATTGTTGGAGTTGAAGCATGGTTTGCATCAGATTGCAGAATCATTGGAGTTCCTCCATACCAATGCACGTCTCATTCATAGGGTTATATCCCCTGAGATGCAGACTTATTCTCGCCTGTTTTCCACTAGCAGTGTATATATACCACACACACGCATGATAAATTTTTCCTTCTAACTTCTCTTATCAAGGGTAAATTGGATTGTCTGTTTTTGTCTATTCATTGCAAGACCAAATTATCTTTGAGCTATTTAATGTTTCTATCTTCTTGAAATTTTCTGGCTACGAACAAATTTGCGGAGATACTGAGCTCGTTTATCTGAGACACGACTGACTCGAACATTCCCCAATGATTCATTTATATCTTCAACGGATGAAACTTCATTTTTCTCAAAGTCCTTACCCTTATCAAGGACAGCCTGTTGTAGCCTCTTCTATTTTTTTCTTTCATTCCTCTTAGCAGCCTTGGTCTTAGGGATAAAATCAATTGAATTACTTTGTGTTTATATGCACTTCTACCAAATATGCTAGGATCTTAGATGCTTATTAGTTCTCAATTGTTGAAACAGGGTGAAAGTCTATGTTTACTACATATGAAGCCCTCCATAAAAATTATATCTGCTTCTGTGGGAAATGAGGGATTCTTCACCTCTTATCAAGCCAGGTGAAGCATAAGGTACTTTTGTTATGTGTAAAGTTTATACAATGTGCCGGTTGTTTAGCAAATTTTTATTGTCTTTGCCAAAAGTTTTTTAGTGCCAACGAAAGTTTATTGCCAATATTACCTGTGTACTATAATTTTATAGAAACATGGTATATAGAGATAAAAAATTATTGCCTGGTTTTGTTTTTTCTTTTACATCAAGTTATGTTTCTCAATGCTAACGATGTTTGGAAAACCAAAACTTCTAATGTAATTATACACTGTTATGTGAACATTATTAGGACAAGGCAAGGCAGGGAGGGGTTCATAAATTTTGATTCCAAGTTATGACTGTGATGGGATCTTAATGTAATTCTAATATGTATAATTTGTTGTGCATTTATTTAATTAAAGTTTCTTCTCTAATTAGGTATACTTAATTTTTTAATATGACCAAGCTGATCGAGAAAGTTGGGAAGGTAAGATGGTAGAATAATAAGAAATTGCATATGTGAGGGAGCAGAAGAAGCTGAGCATTGAGAGATGACCAACTGAGCATTGAGCACTGAATGCTGAGTACCGAGCACTGGGAGTTTGAAGAAGCTAAGTACCTAAACACTGAGCCAAGTTTTTAACAATCCACTTCTCTGACTCATTTATGGTCGATGTCTACCCTACCCCTTGACACATATAAGTTTTTTTACAGATGAAAGGGGCTTAGCCCGTACAAAGATCAGAAGTCCAGAACTGCATAAAGTGTTGAACTCATTTCGTCTGGTCCAATTCAGATTGTTGGCATAAAGCGTTGAACTCATTTTTTTTGGATAGCTCTGCCTTGAGGCCAGCCATTTTTTTTGGATAGTTGTTAGCATTTTATCTGGTCGAAATCAAATTGATCTTCCACATAGATACCAGTTGTTTAATATCATAAATAACGTATGAAATGGTAGTAGGATGGTCTGCAACACCCAAGAAGCAGTCAATCAGCAGGGAGTCCCCTGATCGCGCAACCTCCCCTGATGGCACTAGAATATGTATGCTTTACTATAAATATTATTCACACACACACACACACACACACACACACACACACACACACACATATATATATATATATATATATATATATATATATATATATATATATATATAAATCTAGGCTACCGGTGTACTATGTCCATACACAATCCTAAAACATGTAAGTCTATGGTCCGACTTCATTTCAATTAATTATGCACTAATTAATTTTTATTATTTTGGTGTCACCCTATCAATTATACACGGACTCTCTGTCTCTCCTCCCATAATTTAATAGTTTCAACCCATCATTCAATTTCGTTCAATTAAGTCTATCCACTTAATTACCAAGGATAAAATTCACTAAATCATGAACCTTAAATCTTTAAATTCATTAATCCTCTAATCAATTCAAGGGTAAGTATGCACAAATTAAGCCCTAAATCATACCCAAAATTTAAGAAATATTAACAAGGTTACCATTTACTAAATCATGAACCTTACATCTTCAAATTCATTAATCCACTAATTAATTTATGGTTAAGTACTCACAAATTAAACCCTAAATCATACTCAAATTTCAGAAATCAACTGAAGTAGAAACTGTGAATCTCCAACACATAACAGGTCTGAATCAGGGGAAACAAGAAATCTGACAGACTTAGCAGGTTATTTAAATGACAAACCATGTCGTTCGAACCACAGTGGCTCTCATTTGAATGAGATACCAGGTCGTTTGAACGACCCTGGTACCATCTTCTTCTCTCTCTTCTGCCCAGAAACCCGGTCCACAATTAACACAATTTAAACCTTTATTCTATACAGATTTCTTTATTAAATCGTCCCTAGATTCATCCTAATTCCATACTTGTATCATATTCAATCTAACCCTAACAATTTCATCAATTAGGGCATAAAATTCATCAAATCTTAACACCTCTACAAATTTATAAGTTCAAATCAAACAAATCCCCAATTTCTAATGAACAAAAACCCTAACATATTAATTGATTCTCACATCCTTTAATATGAGTAGGTAAATATAAATTAACAACTGCAAATTAAACCAATTGCCTTAATTTGAAGAATCAAAGCCTTTGGATGAAGATGTTGGATTGAAATGAAGGATTTACTCTTGTTCTTGAAGCAATCTCCCAAAATTCCCAAATTCTCTTCTAAGGTTTCTCCTCTTAAGCTCTCCCAATTTAGTCTTCAAGGATGACTTTAAGTTGCCTTACCCTTTCAGCATTAGGGTAAAAAAACTCAAATCCCGTTTTTGGGCATATGGGCTTTATAAAAAGGGCTCAAACTCTTAATTTGGAGCTCAATTATATCTAATTAAATATTGAGACCCAATATATACATATGGCCACTCATTTCAGGCTATTTTGACCCATCCGGACTCAATCGTGCACTCCAAATTTCCATCCAAATTAATTTGTAACATCTTTCAAATTTAAGACCTCAAAATAAGACATAAAATAATCCAAAATAATTAATCCTCAATTCGCCGAATTAATAAATTTCTCAAATTTAAAAATTCACAAATCATGGATTTAATACCTCAAAATAAAATAAATTCTTTTCTCTAAATATTTTATTTAATTAAAGGTCCTTGAATTTATGAAGTGTTACAATAATGTCATGCCACCGATGGTTGTGTATGAGATAAATAAGTGTATTGAATGTTTTAGTTTTAGGGACATGTGAGACAATTGAACGAGTTAAGTGGACCATTAGAGATGAATTATCTATATATGGACCCAACACGTCAAGTGTTTCAGTATAATCATAAGTTGTAATAGCTAAGAAAGTGTATGCTAGCGTACAAATCTTGATTACTTGGAATAAGGTTAAGTATATGACATGAGAATAGGAATTCTCTTGTCATTATGACCCGTGGGGCATGTTGAGATGTGAAGACGCTCCTTTTAAATTATAACAAGCATCGGGGAAATATCGGTCTTGTTTTTTAGGAGGGATGATTGAGTTTCATATGAGACATATGATAAGTCACTCAATGGTATAAAAAACATAATATGTAAATGTAATACCCCGTACCTTTTGGCTATATTTATTTTTGGGAATAAATTAATTAAATGCGTATTAATTGGAAATTAATCCGGGTTATAAATACTAATGAGATGCGAATTGGTATTTGATTATGTGCATATATGATTATATATGTACTTGGTATTATAAAATTTGTCGTGGGATTTATATACGGCAATTTGGAAATTTTGTTGAGACGCGTGGGACCGCCGCGTCACGGTATAATATTTTGATATTAAAAGTGAATTTAAAATCTATAATCCGTATGGTCGTTTTGAGTGCGCCAACGCGTCCGGAAGGGTCGAGATAGTCAGAAAACACTAGCCGGGGGTATAGTTTGGGTCCCGGGGTAATTTTAGACCATACCGGTAACTTAAAGGGTATTTTAGTAATTTGGTATTTTTGGATAATTAAAAGTGACGAAAATTGAGAGTTGTAATCTGATAAGGATTGACCCCAACCAACCTTTATTAACCCAACAAGCTACGGAGGTTTATTAAATTAGGTTTTCATAGGTTCCCCAAAGCAAACCCTAGCCACCATAGCCTTTTGGAGAAGAAAGCTTGGAGAAGGAGAGAGAGAGAGGAATTCTGCAGAAAATCTTCACCAAACCTACACCAAAACAGAAATCAAACCAAGGCAAGTGACTTTATTTCATTTAAATTCGAAGAATGTCTTTTCCATGTTAGAAATTGAAGAATCTTGATTGTTCTTGAAAGATTAAAAGAAAACCCATGAAATTTGAAGTTATTATTGAAGTTGGGATAGGTTCGCATGTAGAAACATTGTTGGGAGATTTAATTTCGGATATTTCATATCTAGGTGATGTATAAACGAATTAAAATCTGGGAATTTATGATGAGGAAAAGTTAGGGTTTATGTTCTTGAAGAAAATTGGGAATTAATGTAGAAACTGTGATTTAATGATGTTTAGATGATATCAAACCCTTTAATGATGTTATTATAGCCCCTTAACATGTTTGAGGATGATTAGAGAACTCAATATATTGTGGGAACGAATTTTAGAAGAGGTTTGAGGAGTAAAAATGGTGAAAAACGATATTTGGGAAGTTCTGGGCCGAAACTGGCATCTCGTTAGAAGCAGCCCCAGGTCCTTCGAACGAACTCGTTCGAACGAGCTTCTAACGAGTTGACCAGTCGTTATTAACGAGTAGGATTTTCGTTCGATATCTCGTTCGAACGAGATATCGTTAGAAGAGTCAGTTCGTTCGAACGAACTGGGACCTCGTTCGAACAGCCTCGTTCGAACGAGACTTCTAACGACCTGACAGTCCAAACTCGTTCGAAGCCTCGTTCGAACGAGACTTCTAACGAGTTGACAGTTTTGTCCTTTTTGGACTGTTTTGACTTTTGGAGTCCCGGGGACTGGTTCAAGGGTAGAGTTAGCATCCCTTTGATGATATAGTGATTAATTTGGGACTTTTGGGTTATTGAGATGAGTAAATCATACACTAGAGTTATATTCAATGAACCGTTTGGGTTGAGACGTGAGTGTCTACTACAATGAGAGGATAAATTATGGCACGTATAATTATGAACCGGAATAAAATAAGTTGTGATAATTATAGTTAGTACGAGAGTGCAATATGTACTACGATTAAAATACGGTATTACTAAGATGTGTGTTTACTTAGTATTGGTATATGGATTGTGTGTATGACATACCTACCATACTTGCTATCACGGGAGGTTACGTTCGCTTAGGACCCTCTAATCCTTGTGTGCCTACGGGGGGGATATAGACTGGTACCTTGATGAACATAGGTCATAGAAAGACTTATTGTGATATTAATAAGTCCGCTGACCATGGGAGCGTAGGTATGTGCGTGACCCATGTGATGGTGACTGTGTTCGCCTCCACTATTTGTGATTTGTGTTATCTGAACTATTCCTGAGAGATTCGGAATATGTGATCCTTATGTACGTGATGTACCGGGATGGATAGCAGAGTATGTGTGCACCATAGCTTAGATTGCGGGGTGCTTGTATCGTATATTTATGATGTGAATAATATACATTAAATCGATGGAAATCCTCATGTTAATATTGTAAAATATTACGGTATTGTTTTGAGAAATATAATGAGTTAGCTGATAGTTATATCAATGGCATATTTAATAACTGAGTTTACGTTAAACCTCTATTAAATTACGAGCGTTATTATGTTAAATGAACCAAGTATTATGGGTAGAACCTTTGGCAGTCTAGCTAGATACGTTGTCACTTAGCTAGTGGTATGGTAGTTATAGATGGGTACTTACGTTAGGAGTGCACAGTTAGACGAGAGGTGAGAATATAATGTGAGTGTACGTCCTAACATGTACTTTGCATTTAATGTTTTAAATGTTTTTAAAGCACTTGCAGGTTTTTTAAAATATAACACATTCGGGCTCTGACCCATTTGCTTTTCAAATTTTTTCTTGTAAAACCATTTTAGGTGCCCAGCCACAGGGACACCAAGCATAGGTACTCATTCAGGTGACGAGCTGTAGCTGCTTGTGGAAGCTACAGGGATTTGTTCATAGACGCTTCTATCTTTTGGATTCCAGAGTCACTATCTATCATTTGTAGGGCATGTTGCCCATTTCTTTAGAGACCTCTTTTACATTTCAGTCTTCAGACTCTAGCATGTATTGCTCAGTATTCAGTTTTAGTTATTTATTTCAGTTTACTTATCAGTTGTGGGATTTGTATTGAGGAGTTTTTCCTCCAAATTTTATTTACATATTGTGATGGTTATCCGTTTTACTTCAGCATGGTGAATGGTGTTATTTAGTTATTCATTACTCTTGTTGCATGTTAATCAGATTTAATAAAATTTGGCACTTACTTTTTAAATACTAGGTGGTTAGTAATCTTTAAAATGTTTTCGACAGTGATGCTATTAACTGAGCCAACTTGGCATTTTGAATTAATTTTATAAAGGAGTAGCTACCCGGTGTTTAATTAGTCGGGGTGTCACAGGTGGTATCAGAGCATCAGGTTCTAGTGTCCTTTAGGATCTGTACGGCTATTATGTTTCCGCTACGTTTTTTTGATATAGAGCCCTATATTTTAGGACTGTTGTACTCTTATTGTGTATGCTTCGTTCTTCAGCTATTTTAAGTTTATAAACCGTGAACTTATAAACTTTGTTCTTATTTCAGATGCCTCCACGACGTGCACGACGAGTTCCCAGGAATGCAACGCCCGAACCCCAGCCCGCTCCAGTTCAGGGCATGTTGAACGCCACTGAGGTTGCTGCTATAGTAGCCCAAGCGGTAAATGCCGCGATTGCCGTGATTCAGCAGACACCACCGCAGGCGCCGGTTGCCGCTCCAGTCCAGGTTAATGCATTCCCGTCTGCTTGGGAACGTGTACGTGACGCTTTTCAGAAAGCGCATCCACCAGAGTTTGCTGGAAGCTCAGATGTGGTTATCTCGAGCCAATGGAGGAAGGACATGCAGAGGCATTTGAGGATGCATGAGTGCACTGATGTTCAGAAACAGGTGCTAGTTACTTTCAAGCTAGTTGGATCTGCGCTACAGTGGTGGGAGTCTATTACCACCGCGGAGGAGAGGGATACCCTCACGATACAGGAGTTCTGGGTGCGGTTCGACCGCAAGTACTTTCCGTCTGCAGTTCATACAGAGATGAGGAGGAAGCTGATGAGTTTGAAGCAGGAGGGCAAGACAGTGGCCGAGTATGAGGCCGAGTTCACTAACCTGTTGAATATCGTTCCAGACGAGATTCCAACAGAGAAGAAGAAGATAGAGAAGTTCACTGATGGGTTGAATTGGAGGATCCGTCAGCACCTGCTAGGGAACCTATCGTTGGCCACGTATTCTGATGTGGTTAACGCTGCACTACTACACTGCCAGGACCACCGTTTTCATATGGCCGAGGGTAAGCGGTCAGGGGAGTCTAGCCATCAGGGCAGGACTGGAGGACATGGTGCCAGCGGGGCACAGACCGGTCAAGGGCAGAGACAGACTGAGCAGGGTAACCAGCAGGGGGACAATAAGAGGTTCCGGTCAGGGAACTACAGGCAGGGACAGGGAGGTTTTCGCCAGGGCCATCAGGGTCCAAACGGCCAGCAGGGCCAACAGGGACAGAATGGGCAGCAGTTTCAGCAGGGCCAAGGGAGGAATGGTAACGGCCACTAGGGCCGGGGACAGCAGGGGCAGAGGGGAGGGAACTTCCCAGGGAAGTGCTTTACTTGTGGCAAGACTGGCCATAAGAAGCAGGATTGTCCTGATAGGGGCAGGGCCCCACAGCAGCAGCAGCAGGGTGCTCGCCAGGAGCCACAGAGACCTATGTTTCCCGCCGCTCTTCCTGCACCGCCACAGATGGCAGCTTTGCCACCCATTCCAGCAGTCCCAGCTCAACAGGGGCAGCTACAGTATGGACGTGTCTACAACGTTCACCAGGCTGCAGTTCCACAGGCACCGCCCGCGATCGAGGGTACGTTTCCTATCCATGGCACTATGGGTCGGGTGTTATTTGATACGGGTGCTACACATTGTTTTATAGCTACACACTTCGCGAAAGCTTTAGGATTGTTAGCTACGGCAGAGAGCACAGTGACGTGTGTCGACTCACCATTGGGGAATGGGTCACTTATTTTCTTTATATGCCGAGGAGTGGGGGTAGAGGTTGGTGGTTTGGTATTGCCTGCGGACATGTTAGTGTTAGACATGCACGTTCACGATGTGATCATCGGTATGGATTGGCTCGTATCATATAGGGCCATGATTGATTGCTTCAGCGAGAGCATTGTTTTTGCCATTCCGGGGCAAGAGATGTTCGTAGTGGCGATGCCTCGCCCAGAGGGAGGATCGACCGCTCATCTGTATTACATAGAGGAGGATACCTCTAAGGAGGTTGTTATTCCTTTAGATTCGATCCCGGTTGTCAGTGAGTATTCATATATGTTTCAGGAGATACCAGGCTTACCGCCCAGTCGAGAGATAGACTTCGTTATTGATTTGCTACCGGGTACGAGACCTATAGCACGTGCACCGTACCGTATGGCTCCAGCTGAGATGCGAGAGTTACGGGATCAGATAGAGCAGCTGTTAGGGCAGGGCTTTATTCGCAGGAGTACCTCACCTTGGGGCGCTCCGGTTTTGTTTGTGAAGAAGAGGGACGGTTCACTGAGGTTGTGTGTGGACTACCGAGAGTTGAATAAGGTCACGATACGGAATAAGTATCCGTTGCCTCGAATCAATGACCTGTTCGACCAGTTGAGGGGAGCTTCTTTCTTCTCGAAGATTGACTTGAGGTCGGGATACCATCAGTTGCGTATTAGGGAAGAGGATGTCTCGAAGACTGCATTCTTGTCGAGATATGGTTCTTATGAATTTCGGGTTATGCCTTTCGGCTTGACCAACGCTCCAGCAGTGTTTATGGACTTGATGAATAGGGTGTTCAGAGATTTCTTAGATCAGTTTGTCATTGTCTTCATTGATGACATTCTGGTTTACTCTCAGACAGAGGAGGAGCACGCCGAGCATTTGAGGCAGGTTTTGCAGACACTTCGTCAGAACGAGCTGTATGCAAAATACGAGAAGTGCGGGTTTTGGTTGAAGGAAGTCCAGTTCTTGGGTCACATTATTTCCGACCAGGGAATATCTGTCGATCCGGGGAAGGTGTCAGCGGTGAGGGAGTGGGGACAGCCCACGACACCAACGGAGATTCGTATTTTCTTGGGCCTAGCAGGATACTACAGGAGATTTATTCGGGGTTTCTCGGAGATAGCAGGTCCTTTGACACATCTTACTCGTAAGGGTGTGCCATATATCTGGAGTGATGCCTGTCAGTTGGCATTCGATGAATTTAAGGACAAATTGACCTCAGCACCTGTGTTAGCATTGCCGAGACCGGGAGTTGAGTATTTGGTTTACACCGATGCGTCTTTGCAAGGGCTTGGAGGTGTTTTGCAGCAGGAGAGACAGGCCATAGCTTATGCTTCCCGTAAGCTTAAGCCTCATGAGAAGAATTACCCCACACATGATTTGGAGTTGGCAGCAGTAGTATTTGCCTTACGGATTTGGAGGCACTATCTTTTGGGGGAGAAGTTTCAGCTGTTCACGGACCACAAGTCACTACAGTATCTGTTCACGCAGAAGGAATTAAATATGCGGCAGCGTAGGTGGCTTGAATTTGTGAAAGACTACCAGTTCGACATTCAGTACCACCCGGGTAAGGCTAACGTGGTAGCAGACGCGTTGAGCCGCAGGCCAGCAGATGAGGTGGCAGAGGTGTGGAAAGCGAAGTGGAAGGAATTGGGACACCAGGATGCAGTGGCCCGATCTTTCATGGCTGTGATGACCGTTACACCGCAGATTGTCACGAAGGTTGTACGGGCACAGGCTAATGACTCGTTCTGTCAGGAGCAGATAGTTCGATTACTTGCAGAGGGAGCCGAGTCCTATACCGTTAGCTCAGATGGGGGATTACGCTTCAATGGGAGGTTGGTAGTTCCGGAAGGGGAAGAATTGCGGCACGATGTGATGGCAGAGTCGCACGGCTCACGGTTCGCGGTACATTCCGGAGGGGACAAAATGTACCAGGACATGAGACGGCAGTATTGGTGGAGCGGTATGAAGAGAGATATCGCTGAGTTTGTCTCGAAATGCACCACTTGTCAACTTGTAAAAGTGGATCATCAGAGACCAGCAGGATTGCTACAGCCGTTGGAGGTTCCGGTGTGGATGTGGGAGAGCATATCCATGGATTTTGTCACAGGGTTGCCTACGTCGCAGAAGGGTCACGACTCCGTTTGGGTAATTGTGGACAGATTGTCCAAGGTCGCTCACTTCTTACCCGTAAGGACTGACTACACTACGGGACAGTATGCCCAGCTCTTCATTTCAGAGATTGTGAGACTTCACGGTGTGCCCCTGAATATCGTGTCTGACAGAGACAAGATATTTGTTTCGAGGTTTTGGGAGAGTTTCCAGGAGGCCATGGGCACGGAGTTGCGGTTGAGTACGGCTTATCATCCGCAGACCGATGGGCAGACAGAGCGCACCAATCAGATGTTGGAAGACATGCTACGCATGTGTATTATTGACTTCGGGGGTGGATGGGAGAAGTACCTTCCACTGGTGGAGTTTGCTTACAACAACTCCTATCAGTTCACGATTGGCATGGCCCCGTTTGAGGCATTGTACGGTAGGCCTTGTCGTTCCCCAGCATGTTGGTTGGAAGTGGGGGACAACAAACTACTTGGGCCGGAAGTGATTCAGGATACTTCGGCAAGGATTGAGTTGATTCGGAGTCGCATTCGGGTAGCTCAAGACCGGCAGAAGAGTTACGCTGACGCGAAGAGATTTTTCAGAGAGTTCCAAGTAGGGGACCAGGTTTTGCTCAGGGTATCTCCTATGAAGGGGATTATGCGTTTCGGGAAGAAGGGGAAGTTGGCACCGAGGTATGTGGGGCCGTTTCCTATTATTGAACGGATCGGACCGGTTGCGTATAGACTCGGGTTACCGGAGCATTTGCATCGGATTCACGACGTGTTCCATATTTCCTCGCTGAGGAAATACCATAGGGATAATTTGGCTCATTCTCACATTGCTGTGGAGGACATCGATCTCCAACCGGATAGCTCCTACGAGGAGGGGCCAATTGCTATTTTGGACCGAAGCGAGAGGAAAATGCGGTCAAAGATAGTTCCGTTAGTACGTGTTCAGTGGCGACATCACAATGTCGAGGAGTCCACATGGGAGCGCGAGGATGAGATGCGCGAACGTTATCCAGAGCTGTTTTTAGCAGTTACTTTCTAGTTTCGAATTTCGGGACGAAATTCAGTTATTAGGGGGGGGAGTATGTAATACCCCGTACCTTTTGGCTATATTTATTTTTGGGAATAAATTAATTAAATGCGTATTAATTGGAAATTAATCCGGGTTATAAATACTAATGAGATGCGAATCGGTATTTGATTATGTGCATATATGATTATATATTTACTTGGTATTATAAAATTTGTCGTGGGATTTATATACGGCAATTTGGAAATTTTGTTGAGACGCGTGGGACCGCCGCGTCACGGTATAATATTTTGATATTAAAAGTGAATTTAAAATCTATAATCCGTATGGTCGTTTTGAGTGCGCCAACGCGTCCGGAAGGGTCGAGATAGTCAGAAAACACTAGCCGGGGGTATAGTTTGGGTCCCGGGGTAATTTTAGACCATACCGGTAACTTAAAGGGTATTTTAGTAATTTGGTATTTTTGGATAATTAAAAGTGACGAAAATTGAGAGTTGTAATCTGATAAGGATTGACCCCAACCAACCTTTATTAACCCAACAAGCTACGGAGGTTTATTAAATTAGGTTTTCATAGGTTCCCCAAAGCAAACCCTAGCCACCATAGCCTTTTGGAGAAGAAAGCTTGGAGAAGGAGAGAGAGAGAGGAATTCTGCAGAAAATCTTCACCAAACCTACACCAAAACAGAAATCAAACCAAGGCAAGTGACTTTATTTCATTTAAATTCGAAGAATGTCTTTTCCATGTTTGAAATTGAAGAATCTTGATTGTTCTTGAAAGATTAAAAGAAAACCCATGAAATTTGAAGTTATTATTGAAGTTGGGATAGGTTCGCATGTAGAAACATTGTTGGGAGATTTAATTTCGGATATTTCATATCTAGGTGATGTATAAACGAATTAAAATCTGGGAATTTATGATGAGGAAAAGTTAGGGTTTATGTTCTTGAAGAAAATTGGGAATTAATGTAGAAACTGTGATTTAATGATGTTTAGATGATATCAAACCCTTTAATGATGTTAGTATAGCCCCTTAACATGTTCGAGGATGATTAGAGAACTCAATATATTGTGGGAACGAATTTTAGAAGAGGTTTGAGGAGTAAAAATGGTGAAAAACGATATTTGGGAAGTTCTGGGCCGAAACTGGCATCTCGTTAGAAGCAGCCCCAGGTCGTTCGAACGAACTCGTTCGAACGAGCTTCTAACGAGTTGACCAGTCGTTATTAACGAGTAGGATTTTCGTTCGATATCTCGTTCGAACGAGATATCGTTAGAAGAGTCAGTTCGTTCGAACGAACTGGGACCTCGTTCGAACAGCCTCGTTCGAACGAGACTTCTAACGACCTGACAGTCCAAACTCGTTCGAAGCCTCGTTCGAACGAGACTTCTAACGAGTTGAAAGTTTTGTCCTTTTTGGACTGTTTTGACTTTTGGAGTCCCGGGGACTGGTTCAAGGGTAGAGTTAGCATCCCTTTGATGATATAGTGATTAATTTAGGACTTTTGGGTTAGTGAGATGAGTAAATCATACACTAGAGTTATATTCAATGAACCGTTTGGGTTGAGACGTGAGTGTCTACTACAATGAGAGGATAAATTATGGCATGTATAATTATGAACCGGAATAAAATAAGTTGTGATAATTATAGTTAGTACGAGAGTGCAATATGTACTACGATTAAAATACGGTATTACTAAGATGTGTGTTTACTTAGTATTGGTATATGGATTGTGTGTATGACATACCTACCATACTTGCTATCACGGGAGGTTACGTTCGCTTAGGACCCTCTAATCCTTGTGTGCCTACGGGGGGGATATAGACTGGTACCTTGATGAACATAGGTCATAGAAAGACTTATTGTGATATTAATAAGTCCGCTGACCATGGGAGCGTAGGTATGTGCGTGACCCATGTGATGGTGACTGTGTTCGCCTCCACTATTTGTGATTTGTGTTATCTGAACTATTCCTGAGAGATTCGGAATATGTGATCCTTATGTACGTGATGTACCGGGATGGATAGCAGAGTATGTGTGCACCATAGCTTAGATTGCGGGGTGCTTGTATCGTATATTTATGATGTGAATAATATACATTAAATCGATGGAAATCCTCATGTTAATATTGTAAAATATTACGGTATTGTTTTGAGAAATATAATGAGTTAGCTGATAGTTATATCAATGGCATATTTAATAACTGAGTTTACGTTAAACCTCTATTAAATTACGAGCGTTATTATGTTAAATGAACCAAGTATTATGGGTAGAACCTTTGGCAGTCTAGCTAGATACGTTGTCACTTAGCTAGTGGTATGGTAGTTATAGATGGGTACTTACGTTAGGAGTGCACAGTTAGACGAGAGGTGAGAATATAATGTGAGTGTACGTCCTAACATGTACTTTGCATTTAATGTTTTAAATGTTTTTAAAGCACTTGCAGGTTTTTTAAAATATAACACATTCGGGCTCTGACCCATTTGCTTTTCAATTTTTTTCTTGTAAAACCATTTTAGGTGCCCAGCCACAGGGACACCAAGCATAGGTACTCATTCAGGTGACGAGCTGTAGCTGCTTGTGGAAGCTACAGGGATTTGTTCATAGACGCTTCTATCTTTTGGATTCCAGAGTCACTATCTATCATTTGTAGGGCATGTTGCCCATTTCTTTAGAGACCTCTTTTACATTTCAGTCTTCAGACTCTAGCATGTATTGCTTAGTATTCAGTTTTAGTTATTTATTTCAGTTTACTTATCAGTTGTGGGATTTGTATTGAGGAGTTTTTCCTCCAAATTTTATTTACATATTGTGATGGTTATCCGTTTTACTTCAGCATGGTGAATGGTGTTATTTAGTTATTCATTACTCTTGTTGCATGTTAATCAGATTTAATAAAATTTGGCACTTACTTTTTAAATACTAGGTGGTTAGTAATCTTTAAAATGTTTTCGACAATGATGCTATTAACTGAGCCAACTTGGCATTTTGAATTAATTTTATAAAGGAGTAGCTACCCGGTGTTTAATTAGTCGGGGTGTCACAGTAAATTATAATTCAAAAGTGGATTTTCAAGGTCTTGTCCTTTTCAAATTAAAAATTTAGATATTTCATATGAAAGTGTAATGAGGAGTTCAATTTAGTATTAAGTATACCCCTTTGTAGAGAGTTTAGTATACAAGGGAAACGTATGCACCTGTGGGGAAAATGTGAATAGTTGGGATGAAACAAATGTTTGTAGTAACGACTTGGCAAAAGAAAAGTGCGTCAAGACTTAAAGGTCTGGCATTTCCAGCAGTGTCCTTACATAGTGGGGAATAACTTAACAAGATATCTTACACGTATTAGAATATACTACTAATATGTTGGTTGTCGTTGTGGTATTATAACAACACGAGTAACGCCCAAGTGTTGGGTCAATGTACACATTAAGTATGCAAGGCGTTGTGTATAGATTCACCCCTTAGATATACTATGAGATATGTTGGGTTGATTAATATATTGATTGATTCTAGTAGCGATGTTTGGAGAGAAAGATATTATAGTGATGATTAGGTTCATTTATTCCCAAGGTAGTGGAGGTTGGTTAGTGAAAGTTGGCAGGTAGACCTGGTAAGGGAACAATGAGAATAACCTTATGAAAAGAGTATTGTAAGTAATTTAAGTGTATCCCAATACAATAAAGGTTAACAATGGTGATCAATGGACATGTGCTTGTTGTAACACCCCGATAGGTGCTACTAAAACTACAGATAAATTAAATCCTCAATACAATAAATTAGCATTAACCTAAAAAATTTCCAACAGTTTAAATAATTTTGAGGAAGCATAAATAATAAATCGACTCAATAATATATATCGATTTTATTAAATTTCAAATGTCTTGTTACAAAAAAAAAAATTACAATAAACAAAGCGGTATATTTAAATTTAGGGAATAAATATTCAGAGCCTCTAACAACAATATCAATCCCAATGATGTCATAAATATCATCTCACATCAAACCATAAATTCAACAAACTATAGGGGTGAGAGGAAAACTTAGTATCTCATATAAATGCTCCCAGTGTACCTACACATACTCATGTGTGCGTGCATCATATACAAGAGTGTATGTAATACGAACACTCAAACTAAAATCCCAATAATGTAATCATAACCTAGGATCTCACCATGAGAACTACAGAATCCAAAACCCCATATTCAAATTCCCACCATACTTTCCACAGTATAGTATGGACTACCTATCCTGTCAATTATCCTCAGAACGATCTAATGGACCCCAAAAATATATAACATAACGCGAACACAATACCCATCATCACAGCCGTAAAATCTTGGCATCACCGCCATAATAATAACACTTGAAATACTCGCAAACCGGGTCCATGGCCTAGTCTTTGGATAATAAACAAAATCGTAGCAGACAACACACCTCGTTCAGCAGGTGGTTTGGCTAAGGAATGTCTATGAATTGTCCAATAATAATTATCATAATATCAATCTCTCAATTCAAATAAACTTAATATTCAGTTCTCATAAATCAATTGTATATTTTTTCTACCCAATTTCCATAACCCAACATGTTCGTAAAATGAACTAGTTTCATTACTTAAACTACACGACATGAAAATAACACATACAAAATGTGTGCAATAATGAATATAGTATACGAGCATATAATACATATAACTGCAACACATAGCATAGATATAGCTGTACAATCAAGGTTGAACAGGTGTAGCAAATTAAATTAATAAGGGGAGAATGAAACTACCGCAAGAGAGTCAAAATCCATAATTGTAGGCCTATTTTGAAAACACAGAAAAATCAGATAAAAACATCGTTGATCCGACTTCATATTTGGATTTTACACGAAAACTTGGGTGGGTTGGGTATGTGTTTTTAGTTTTTCTCAAATCTTATCTGAAAGCACTCAAAAAGAAGATTTAAAACACCCCAAAGTGACTCTTTTCATTCATCTTGTTTTTGCCTATTTAGATTTCATTTCTGGCCTCTTTATTTACTTTTCTCACACTTAAAATCATCCCTAACATACCTTATAAACCTCGCCATCAAAACCTAGATTGGATCCTAAGATAACTCATATTACCATATTACCCTTTAATTCAAACTTTTATACTTTACATGTTTAAACCATTAAAAAATGTCCAAAAACCATTTAAATTTAAATTTAGATGTTTGATTTGATTTCAAATCAAAATAAACTATCTTCAAACATAATATCAATAAAAATATTTTTTTAATTTAAAATTATAACCTAAATATTATATAATATTCTTAAGTAAGCCCTCAAATTAATGGGGTATTACATTCTTCCCCCCTACAAAAGGAATTTCATCCTCGAAATTCAACCAAAATTTTCTTCCATTAAATTCAAACAAAAAGTTCAACATTACCCCAGTAAGACACGACATAAATAAAAACTCTCTCAACAGACAACATAACAATCCAATAACCCCAAGCTCGAGAATACGAATAACCTATGCTATGATACCACTTTGTAACACCCCGAGAGGTGCTACTGAAAAATATTGATAAATTAGATATTTTTTTACAAAAATACTATTTAGATTTAGCATAAATTTGCAGAAGCATAAATACACGAATTAACTAGATACAATATCTCCATATTATTAAATCTTAAATGTCCTTTTACAAAATAATTTACAATAAATAAAGCGGTACATTTTAATTTTGAAAAAAAATATCCCGAGCCTCTATCGATGATCCCAATCCCAAAGATGCCATAAATGTTATCTCGCATAAAACCTCAAACACAACAAACTATGGGAGTGAGCAAGAAACTCAGTAGCTCGTATAAGTGTTACAAGTGTAACTACATATACTCGAGTTTTTGTGTGCATCATATACAAGAGTGTATGAAATATAAACACTCAAACTAAAATCCTAATAATATAATCATAACCTAGGATCTCACCGCGAGCACTACACAAACCAAACCTCATATCAAAATTTTCTCTGCACTTACCATAGTATCCATTATCCTATTAGTTATCCTTGGAATAGTCCAATGGACCCCGATATTGTGATCCATTTAAATTGTTAGGACTTTCATAGGGTGTGGTTGCATGAACAGTGGTTTATATATAGATATCATATTAAAGTTATAAAGTGGCCGACTAATTTTGAGGCAAATGTTGATAGCCCTCTTATGCCCATTTGGATCAACTTGCCATACCTTACCATACATTTCTTTTCAAAGATGTCCCTCTTTTCGATTTCTAATACGATTGGTAACCCCTCAAAACTTGATGAAGAAATGGCCAACCTCTCAAGACCAACTTTGGCTAGGGTCTGTGTGGAGGTTAACCTCCTAAAAAACTTGCCTGAAAGGATCTAGATAGGCATACAAGAGAAAGGGATCTGGCAATTTATAAAATATGAAAATCTTCCTCCATATTGCCACCTTTGCTGGAAGCTTGGACATGATAGTACAGATTGTAAAGTGGAAGATGATGATTCTCATGTCATTGTCATAAAAAATAAAGGCAAAATAAAAGTTCTCCTCCAATAACATGTGATGAAGGATGTATGACAACCTATGAACAAGGGAGTAAACATTCTCGAAGGTGACTCATCAAAAGATAATACAACCATAACTTTGGCCAAACCAAAAACTGTTCTTAGACCTAACACTAAGGGGCCTAATAATGACAAACAGGTCAACAAAACTACTGCCACTTCTCTCATATAAACAGGTGATACTGCTGGACCTATTGGTATTTACAACCCTTTTCAAGTGCTTAAAATCGAAGGAAATGACATTGAAAAAGGAGAACTAATTGTCGAGAATATGGAGAATAAAGGGGTGGAATCTGAGCATCATGTTATTCAAGAGATTGTGGAAAAAACTGTATGGGACTTTGATATGGAGGAAGTCCCAAAGCTAAGGAAAGTTATGTTAAACCCACCACTATTAATAGTTACTCCTTATCTCCAAGGCCTACAAGAACCATCAGAGATCAGATTCTAATGGAGGATTGACATCACCTTTATGCGTAAGATTCAAAAATGACACTCGTTAAGGAATTAAATGAGGACTAGATCACTTTTTCTAGATGCCTTTCGAAAACATTCACGCGGCTCAATAAGAAGATGAGGCCCGAAGAACCAAAGATAAATGAAGATGTATTTATGGATACCTGAAAGAGGAGACCTTGAAAAGATTATTCATCACGTAAACCGTTAAATATCTAGACTAGATCCAGCGGTAATTGTGCTAAAGCTATTAATCTTGTAATAGATTTATGATACATTTTCTTTTCTGGAATATAAGGGGGGGTTGGAAATGGGCCCTCTGTTCGCAGACTTAAACGATTACTTCGGATCTATTCAATTGATATTTTGGCTATTTTCGAATTGAAAATTAATGATAATAACATAGACGAGTTGTGCAAAAAATTAAAGTTTACTGGTGGTGCGGGCAATAATACAAATAAAATATGGGTTCTTTGGAAGGATAAGTGGAAAGTTAACTTGGCAAAAAGAGAAGATTTGTCTTTGTCTCTATGGATGATCAATGGGGTTATTCAAAATCCTATTATTTTGACTACTATTTATGAAAAATGTACAAGGCTGGAGAGATTTAATCTATGGGAAGAACTCGAAGAGATTTCCTCCTTGGGTGATAAAAAATGGATCGTAGGTGGAGATTTCAACAATGTGGCAAACAATGATGAGAAGATTGGAGGCAATAGTATTAATTGGGAAGGTGTCATGGATTTCAACATGGCTCTTATTAATGTTGGTCTTCAGGACATTTCGTTTAATGGTTCGGGTTTCAAATGGTGCTATAATCGTGAAGGTAAAGCAAGGATTTGGGCTATGCTAGATCGTGTGTTAGGTAATTATAATTGGTTAGATGGCTCTCTTCTTAGTTTCGTTGATTATCTGCATCGGACTAACCCGGACCATTGCCCTTTACTGCTTAAAAGTCAAGAATAAAATTTTCAATCTTATCGAACTTTTAAATTCCTTTCTTTTGGGCTGAAAATGTGGATTTCTTTCAAGTCATGAAACAAGCTTGGGCCTTTGAAGTTATGGGTAAGCCTATGTATATATTCACGAAAAAATTGAAGCGTGTTAAATCTTTCCTTAAAATTTGATCAAAATCTACGTTTGGTGACATTTTCAAGCAGCTAGAAGGGCCGAGGATGACATGCTAAAATGGAAAGGGACTTTGATGAATATCCGACTAATATGAACCTCCTCAAATATCACAAGTCACAAGCGGATTATTTAAATAAACTTAAGGTGGAAGAGAATTATTGGAGGCTTTCTCAAGCCCATCAGGTGCCATGTCCTTATATCTCCTTAGGGTCCTTATCGTAGCCTATATATATGCACCTAAGGCTCCTTTTACCTCAAGCAAGACATCACTCTTGAAACCCAAAATTTCACTAATTCTAATTTATGAGAAAGAGAGGTGGCGGGGAGAAAAAAAGAGAAGAGAAGGTGTTCACAGAAGATCCTTCACTCTGTTCATGACTATTTTTATTAGAAATATGGTGGAAGATCATTATGATCATTGATCCTACGTCCTAGATAAATCATCATCACATACTGTTCATTATGAGACTAGATGTAATCATAGATATCTCGAAATTAAACCATAATTCCACCTTCTAGGGTTTCACGTTTGTGTAGTTTTTTCTTGTTGTTTGACTTATACGCATAATCAACAAAACATGGGGCAGTCCGTTTAATAAAGAAATGCCTAAAAAACATAGAGATTAATTGGATGATAGCGTTTTAGTAGTCAGACTTGAACAGTTTCTGGTCATTTGTTTGGTAGCTGAAACCTATGTAAATTAATTGAATAACCAATCGAAATCTTCAAGTTCAATGTGTCTAGGAGAAACCGATTCTTCATTAATTAAACATTGTAAACGTTAAGAGCAACTAATTATAGTCTCACCGAACAAGTTCAATCAATTACCCACATTTTATGAAAACTGTAACACCCCATATTTTTTAGAAATTAAAATTTAATTAATTTGGGTATTTTTAAGTACATGTGTGAGGTAATTTAATTAAATAAAATATTGTGTGTTTATTAAATATTGATCGAGAGAGAGATTATTATTAATATTTAAGCAATAAATTTACTAAATGTGTAGTAAATAGCAAGTGATAATTATTGTACATCGTAGTGAGTAATATCGACGAGACTATGTTATATATCAATCGGGAATCGTGTGTAGGCTAAGTTAAGGTCAAGATTGAAAATTTATGTAGAGTTACTTGGATGGAAATTTTGAGACCGCGGTTGATTCCGAATGGGCCGAAATAGGAGGAATAGAGTACATGGATATCTTAATTGGGTATTGGGGCATTTTTAGACATACTCGACACTACATAAGGGTGTTTTGGTCATTTGGGAGTTTAGGGTTGGAAAAAATTCTAATTTCAAATATATATATCAACCACTTAGGTGGGGAGGCTAGGCTTACAATATTTGGGAGAGCATATAGACCATAAGACAGGGTAGGACAAGGGCCAACCTGGGCCATTTTTCACGACCGTCGTTGCCAGAATCAAGAGTGGAGCAAGGGAAAGATGTATCCATCAACTAGGAATGAAAATAATACCAATCAACCTAAAGTTAAGTGTTTAAACTTTCATAAATTGAGCATTTATAATGTCCATGCTAGTCTAGAATTATCTCTACAATGAAAACATGTTAGTGTGGGTACCCAAAATTAGGACCATGGGCCTTGGACGAGTAGCCCAATTCTGGCGGCCCAAAGTCCAGGCCCCCTACTCCTTATTTTGAACATGATCCAGTCTCTTCCCACGTTCCCATTAAGGGAGGTTATAGGGAGAGATGGAAGACGTGGGGGAATCCATCACCCCCACTTACCTAAATGTATATGTATATATATAAAACCCTAGGTCCGGGGCAAAGGACAAGCTGTATTCTCTGTAATCACTCTCCGGAGTATATAGAAATAACATCGACTGCACCACCGTGGACGTAGGCACTCCTTTGCTGAACCACGTACATCCTTTGTTGTGCAATTGTCATTTTACATTCTTGTTTCCTACTTGGTGATTGCCTTTCTCTTATCTATTTGTGTTGCATAATAATTGTCACCACAATTGGCGCCGTCTGTGGGAAACGTCTATCTTCCCTGAGAAAAGCCCACACCAAAAGAGGAGTTTAAAATGTCTAGTCACAGCAGCAATGCCCCTCAGGCAGGAGATATTCAAGAACCACCTGCTCCTCGCAGGATTAGGTCTGAAATTCAACGTTCAGATCAGACGGCTCACTTGGAAAGTCCATCCTCAGAAGAAAGCAAAGGACCAGCGAGGTCCACACAGATATCCAGATTGATTGATACATACCAGGCAAGGCTCCACAAGTAGAGGGAGTCTTCTCGCAGATACGAGGCTGAGAATGCTCACCTGAAAAGAAGACTGGAGAGGGATCTTCGTCCTGATAACAGGAGATGTCCATACCTCACTCCTAGCCCTCAGGCGAGAAAGTCTCGGAGCCGAGGAAGGAGCCCTAGGCAAGGATACCAAAAGGTCGAGGGAGACGAATCAGACGACGACCTCCGCGATCAGCTGCGAAGAGCTCGCCGTTACCAGAGCCCTACTTGCAGCTACGAGAACATATAAAATCTGGTCTGTAGGGAGATAGATCAGCATCCTGCCCACCACGAAATCAAGTCGACCCACAAGCTCACTAGGCGAGCTCTCGAAAACCAGATGATGTCACCCTTCACGAGGGAGATTGAAGAAGAAAAAGTCCCCAAGAAATTTGCGATTCCAAGGTTCAAGATTTATGACGGTAAGACTGATCCCATCGATCACGTCAGGTAATACCGATAGGCCATGACCCTATGGAATCAACGAGATGCACTGATGTGCCATATTTTCCCCTCGAGTCTGCATGATGTGGCGCATAAATGGTTCGAAAGACTCCCCCACTAGTCAATCAGGAGATTCAAATCCTTGGCCGAGCTCTTTACGGCCCGATTCATTACCAGTAGCTCCCATCCCAAAAGGATGGATGCTCTGCTAACAATGAAGAAAACGCCTCAAGAGACCCTACGAGATTATGCAAAGAGGTACTGGGAATTGTTCAATGAGATCGAGGATTACACCCAGGAAGTGGCAGTGGCCTCCTTCAAAATTGGGCTCCCTAGTTCTTCCCTTCTACACCAGTCCCCGACGAAGAAGGAAGCTATGACTATTGACGACCTAATAGCTCGCATCGAGAAGTACGCTAAGGTGGAGGACATCACCCACCTCAGTACAGGAGAAAATGGTCGAGCTAAACTCACTACCAAGGGAAGTAACAAAGCTGAGAACCAGAAGAAGGGAGGAAAGAACAAGGACAAAAATGGCTCCAAGAACGGAGGGAACAACGATGCGTCGAAAGCATTCCAGGTGGTCAACACCATCTTTAAAAAACCAATTTACAAAGTTCTCGCGAAGATTAAAGACGAGCCATTCATCAAATGACCCAGGAAGATGGGAGGAGATCCCTCGAAGAGGAACAATGCGCTAAGATGAGCTTTTCACAAAGAGGGAGGACATAAGACTGAGCACTGCAAAGCTCTTAAGTCTCACCTCAAGGAGCTGGCCCAGTCTGGGCATTTGAACGAGTTTGTGGAGAAAAGGGCAGAGAAAGTGGCTGTCAATAGAGAGACGAGACCTGACAACGTGCTGGAAGATGACGCTGGACATGAGTTCGCGGTAATTCACGGGGCATCTGACGCCAGGAAGATACAAGGAAATTCAGCTCAAATGGAGATGAAGAAACTTACAGCAGTAATGCAGGCTTTTCAGATCGATCCAGCAAAGTCACAGTCAGGAAAGCGTCGACGAGCCGATGACGTCAACTATGATAAGAATATTGTCTTCACAGATGAAGATCTGGTGGGAGTGAGGACCCCTCATCATGATGCTCTGATCATTACACTCAGGATAGCCAACTTTGATGTCGACAAGTTGCTCGTCAATCAAGGAATCTCGTTCGAAGTAATGTATCTTGACCTATTCAGAAAATTAAAGTTAAGTGTCGTCGACCTAAAGGAATCTACTGTACCTTTGGTTGGCTTCGCTGGAAAAATGACTATGCCCCTGGGTAAGATTGTACTACCAGTGCGTGCTGGAAACGTCTCCAAGATGATCGATTTTTTGGTAGTTAACATCGACTTGCCATACCAGGCCATCCTCGACAGGGGATGGCTTCATGCGATGAAGGAAGTATCCTCAACCTACCATCAGAAACTCAAGTACGTAACCGAGCAGGGAGTAATGGAGATCCATGGTGATCAGGAAATGGCGAGAAGGTTCTTCATAGCCGCCATCCGTCCAAAGGTAGAGAAAAAGTTTGAGCAGCCTAGCGAGAAAATTGAAGAAGGTCTGACACCTTCTAAATAACAATTAAAGTATGGGAGACCTGGAGTAGAGGAGACTAGGCTCCTCCCCTCCGAGCGGGTCGTCGAGGACCTGATAGAAGTTACGACTGGAGATGGCGACAGTAACAGAGTCTTCTTGATTGAAGAGTCTTTTACCAACTAGGAACATAAGGAATTGACAACCTTGCTGAGGCGCAACGTAGATGTTTTCGTATGGGAACCATACGAGCTAACTGGAAACGATCCTAGTGTGGTCTGTCATCAGCTGAACATCGACCCCACCTTCAAGACAATCACGCAGAAGGCACGGCGAACTGCACCCGAGAAGGCTAAAGCGGTCAAAAAAGAAGTTGAAAAACTGCTGGATGCAGGATCCATACGGGAAGTACAATTCCCCAAGTGGTTATCCAATCCAGTAGTAGTTCCAAAGGGCAATGGGAAGTGGAGAGTTTGCATTGACTTCACTGACCTTAACAAAGCATGCCCTAAAGATAATTTCCCCCTCCCGAAGATAGACCAACTAGTAGACGCCACCTCAGCTCACGAGCGAATGAGCTTCCTGGACGCATACTCGGGGTATCACCAGATCCCCTTATATGCTCCAGACCAGGACAAAACAGCATTCATCACGACAGTTGGGTTATACTGCTACAAGGCCATGCCCTTTGGGTTCAAGAATGCAGGGGCAACCTACCAGCGACTGGTTACCAAGATGTTCAAAGAACAGATGGGAGACACCATGGAGGTCTACATCGATGACATGCTCGTTAAAAGCAAGAAGAAGGAAAATCACCTCTCAGACCCGTTAAACACCTTCGAAATCCTCAGAAAGTACCGAATGAAACTTAATGCAAGAAAGTGTTCTTTAGGTGTCCAGTTAGGAAAATTTCTTGGGTACTTGGTCAGTAAGAGAGGCGTAGAGGCTAACCCAGACCAGATCGATGCCATTAGCAGGGTACAGCCCCTTCGTACAATCTGAGAAATACAAAAGCTCACTGGTATGCTCGCTGCCTTAAATCGTTTCATCTCTAAGTCTTCCGAGAAGTGCAAACCTTTCTTCCAGCTTCTAAAGGGGAACAAGACGGTAGAGTGGAGCCCAGATTGCTCGCGAGCATTGGTCGAGCTCAAGTCTTACTTAAGCTCTCCACCGCTGCTCGTCATACCATAGTAGACAGATTCTTTGTACCTATACCTTTCCATGTCCAATCGCACTATCAGCTCTGCCCTAATATGCGAGGTTGCAGGAATCCAGCACCCCTTTTATTACGCGAGCAAGACCTTACTAGACGCTGAGCAAAGGTACCTACCATTGGAAAATCTCTCCTTTGCACTAGTAGTAGCCTCGAGGAAGCTAAATCATTATTTCAAAGCTCACACTGTGATCGTTCTTACATCACATCCCCTTAAGGCAATCCTAAGGAAAGCGGATTTGTCGGGCAGATTGTCTAAGTGGTCAATCGATCTCGGTCGACTTGACATCTAATTTCAACCAAGGACGGCTATCAAGGATCAGATCCTCACTGATTTCATAGCCGAATTCACGGGCGAGGAACCCTCCGACCAACCTCAACCAGCAAGTCCAAAGGAGAAACAAGTAACAGAGGAAACCTGGAAAATGTTTGTTGATGCAGCCTCTAACTCAAAGGGGGCAGGGATAGGCATTGTCCTCATTACTCCAGAGAACACAATCCTTGAACAAGGAATCAGGCTTGGATTCGTAGCCTCCAACAACGAAGCAGAGTACGAAGCCTTAATAGCTGGCCTGCAAAAGGCACATACTTTGGGAGTAAAACATTTATAGGTGTTCGATGATTCCCAACTAGTCTCTAATCAGATAAGTGGAGATTACAACACAAAGAATGAAAGAATGGCAGCCTACCTCGCCTTAGTGAAAAAACTGATGTCAAGCTTTGAAAAGATCAACGTCCAACAGTTTTTCAGGGGGAAAAATTGTCATGCTGATGCCTTAGCAGCCCTGAGTTTGGCAGTTGACTCCGACCTAAAAAGAGTCATCCCCATCGATTTCCTCACTTGTCTGAGCATCGACAGCAATCCACCAAGCGTGGAACAGGTACTCCAGGTGGGGTTAGCCCCCAGCTGGATGGACCCCTTAAGAGAATATTTAAAGGATGGCACGCTCCCGGATGATAAGAAGACTGCCCACCAGATAAGAGTCAAAGCTGCTCGCTTTCACTTATCCTCAGAAGGCAGCTTGTATAGGAAATCCTTCTCCGGTCCCTACCTCCAATGCGTCCACCCAGGGGATGTCGAGAAAGTAATAAGCGAGCTTCACGAAGGAATCTGTGTAAGCCATATCATAGGAAGGTCTCTAGCCTTTCGAGCAATAAAGGAAGGCTATTGGTGGCCATATATTCAAAAGGACTCTGCAGTGTATGTCCGCAAATGCCTGAAATGCCAACTCCACACTCCAATGGTCCACCAACCCGCCAGCGATCTAAAGTCCCTGTCCAGCCCATGGCCATTCGCCTAATGGGGAATGGACATCGTGGGACCACTTCCTACTGCCGCCGGTAATCGCAAATATCTGTTGGTTGCGACTGACTACTTCACCAAATGGATCGAGGCAGAACCCCTGGCAAACATCCGAGATGCTGATATGATAAGGTTCATATGGAGGAATATAATCACTCATTTTGGAATCCCCAGAACCATCAACACTGATAATGGAACACAGTTTGAAAGCGAATCGTTTTAGAACTTCTGTGATGAACATGGTATCAGACACCACTTCAGTTCGGTGGCCTACCCTCAGAGCAATGGCCAAGCTGAGGCTTCCAATAAAACTGTCATCGATGGATTAAAGAAGAGATTGGAGCGAGCCAAAAGCGCATGGGTAAATAAACTACCTCACATCCTATGGGCATATCGAACCACTCCTCAGTGAGCAACAGGAGAAACCCCATATTCGCTGACATACGACATGGAGGCAGTCATCCCACTCGAAGCAGGTTTGCGGACAACCAAGGCCATAATGATGTAGCATTGCTCGCTGAGCTCGACCTAGCCGACGAGCACCGGGAGCTAGCCCTAGTGAAACTAGCAAGCTACCAGCAACAGCTTGCGAGACATTACAATAAAAGGGTTAACCCGAGGGCATTCCAAATTGGGGACTATATTCTAAGGAAAGTCCTGGGCAGCGCAGTAAAACCATCAGACGGCAAGCTAGGCCCCAACTGGGAAAGACCCTTTAAAGTAACCAGAGATGACCTACAGGGCGCCTATCACTTGGAAACGATGGAAGGCAGAGAAATACCATGAGCATGGAACGCAACCAATCTCAAGAGATTATATTTTTAGATCTTTCTTTTATTCTTTTGTTATAAAGCTAGATGATCATTTCCCTTATCATTAATGAAAGTTATTTAATTGGTTACATTCTGATGAGTAACAACTACATTTATCGCACATCTTTTCCAAATAACAGGCACATTGATCACTACACTATAGCAGGGCAATATTCCTCCTCAGGTCATCGTTATGAAATATGAAGGACCTCTTAGCATTGCCCCTGGCAATATATGAAGCCCTACAGGGGATCCTTAGGCAATATGACCAAATTTTATACTGGTCATCAAACCGACTTCGGTTAAGTAAAACCCTGATCGGATAAAGCATCCAACACCAGGTATGACCTTGCCAATTGCCCCACTTAGGCCTAAGGGAGTGTGACGACACAACCTAAAAGGTAAAGTGGCGCACAATGGTATATCGGTATTATACTGGATTGGGAGGACACTTGCATGACAAAACAAACTTAGAAGATTATAAAACAACAAGAATATGATGCACACGTTTAGTCGGCAAAATTGCCCAAAACATAGACTTTTCGTTAATTCATCATATTTACAACAATGGTGATACATGCTTAGTCGTCAAACTCGCCCAAAGCATTTACATTATCAAAAATACAAGTAATAACAGCTGGCAAAATCTCAATGGGGGGGGGGGGGGGGAAGGCCTCTGAGCGACATAATTAGCCACTCGAGCTCTTCGTCCGTCATCAGGAGCAGGAGCTAACTCTTCCACAACCTCATTCGCATTCGAATCCAACAGTTGCCGAGGGATGGCATCGATGGGGATCCATCGATCATCCCTCCGGAAGGGGTTAGGAATCAGGGTAGAGGGAGACATCTCATGGCGATACCAGAGCATTAAGTTCCTCAGGACTTGTAGCTCCTTCAAGTCACTTAGCCACCCCCTGATAAAAGAAAGCTCCTCGAACTCTGTCAACCTTGTTGGAGCATCTGACCAACCCTGGTCTTAGCCATCAGCCCATACTTATCGAGGACCTTTTTTGAATAGGTGCCGCAGCCGAGTAACGTCCCTCTGAAGCCCAGCAGCAATAACATATGCTCGCTGGACATCACCACGAAGCTCTTCCATTTCCCTCTGTCGAAGTTCTTCTACCTCCCTATTCTGGCTCCTGGTGGTCCTGCTAGCTCGCGAAATAGATGGACCAGTGGAACCCCGCAGCACAGGACTATCACTCCGACCAGCTCTGGCTCGCGATGACGAGGAACCCTGTAATACTGCTGGTGCAGTGCTCGGCGCATGCTCCTTAAGTCGTGAGACCTATCTCCTCAGTACCTCATTCTCTTACTGAAGCATCTCACCAACCTGGTTGATCTTGGAAGCATTAAGAAGCTTTGCTCTCAGCGTATTCACTCCTTCTTACACTGAAGCCCCAACCTCTTCCATCTCTTAGATCCTGTCCTTAAGCTTGCCCACAAGTTCAGATTTCTCCTTATACTTCTGATTCCTAGACCGAAGGGATTTACAAAGTCTAACGAAGGCCTGGTGAACCTCAGGACTCGCATTAGGACCAAGGGTCCAGCCCAGTTGAGAAGTAGCAGGAATGTAATCATCAACATCAATCGACTACAAATAATGAAAAGACAAGGGAGAGAAGAAGGCATATCAGTGCACAGAGAAATAGAAGCCTTTTTCATTAATGAAGGTTGAAATTACATCGAATAGAAAAAAGAAAGTTTACACAAAGAAAAAACCAAAAATACAAAGCAGTCCTAGCAGATAACTAGTTAGCAACCTCTGGTGGCCCAGAGGTCGATGGCCCCTTCCCCTTGTCAGCATCAGTAGGAGCACCGCCCTCGGTAGGGTTAATCTCTGTCTCCACGATAAGGGAGGCATCAGCAGAGGACGCCTGAGGAACAGGGTTGGCACCTTCAACAGATGGGGCAGGGACTTCATCCACGGTTGGTTTCAGACCCGAGTCATGCTTGTCAAACAGGGGAGAATCGATGTCGACACCAGCAGCTAAAAGGGCCTTGTTCCAGCCCTTCTTGAAGTTTAGATGACTAATATAGCCTATTTGAACTTCAGCGTCCTCGTACGGTGCAGCCCAACCTGAATTATATGAGTCCTCCTTGGCAGTGACAACTTCAGACTCTTTCTTCTTCATATCCTCAGACATCACCCTATTGTCTTCAATAACCGCTAGTTTTCTCGAGCAAACTAGGTCATAGGCCTGTCACAGCTCTTTCAAGTCCTTGACTGTCGCATCCTTCTCCTTGTTAGCAGTAGCAAGAGCCAGATCGGATGAAATTCGAGCAGCATCAACGGCTTTAAAGCTAGCCTCGAGCTCTTTACCCTTCAGCTTCAGGGCAGTGTTTTCCTTCTCCAGCTCGCTATTTTTCTTCACCAGCTCATCGCGTGAATGATACAGCACTGCAGAAAGAAGAAGATGTTAAAAGAGGGAAATGATAAAGTTCCTAAAAATATGGGAGAAAAGGGAAAAAACTTACCAGAGCAAGCCTTTGACTAGACTGAAGGGACAATTTCTCAGACCCTACCGCCCTTTGGCGATTAGCTAGGAGGACAGCTCTCTCGAGTAAAGTAGGGGCCAACTGAGGGGAAATTACAATAGAATCCCCCTCGAGCAGCGTGGATACCGGGACCAAGGCCTGCCCGGCCTTCGTCCTCTCTTCAGCCCTCCTCTTCTCCTCTTCTCTCTCATTCTCTTTCTTCTTCCTCTCCTCTGCCCTCCTCCTCTCCTCCATCTTCTTCTTCTCTTCTTCCTTTTTTCTCTCTCTCTCCCTTACCTGCTCCTCTTCCTTCCTCTTTCTCTCCCACTCTTGGGCAGAGGGCCGGGAACCAGTAGCCACAGCCCCACAATTAGATTTTTGCTTCTTTGAATTTTGTGCAAGAAGAACGTGGTCCTCATCATCATCATCCCTGATTAAGTTCTTCCTTGGAGTAACCATCTCCTCGCTCGAACTGCTAGAAGTGTTCGACGACCCTCGAGCTTCAGAAACCTCCCTACGATCAGAGGAACTGCTACAGCTAGATCTCTCTCCCCGCAAATCACTTACAGCTCCTACAATGTCATTCTCAGATCTTCGTTCTTCCTCGTCCAATTGGATAGGACCCGCAACAGTCTCTTCAAATAAGTCGAACTCTAGGATACTGTCCACAGGACTTGCTATGAAGCTAGAGCCAATGTTCTTGTACTTGAGCAAAAAAGTAGCATATATGGGATGCTCGCCGTCACCCAAAGGCTCCCTGATATTCCAAGCCTTTATCAATTCCGAAAGATGAACCTCACTGAGAGCAGGTTCCAAGTTCTTTGACCTCGGTGCAAAAGAAGAACAGAGAAGAATTAGAAGGATCACAAATCACCAAAAATTGAAGCAATAGAGCAATGTCTACCTATGTATTCTTCCCCATAAAAGGTAACAGTGAACCTCTCAGATCTTAACCCCTCAAATTGGGGAGAAAACTGCCAATTTCTAGCAAGGAAGCCTTCTTGCCAATAGTCCTTATGGGAATCAGGTAGGTTTACTACCAATACCCTGTCAGGGCTCCTAGCTTTGAGATAAAGAACCCCAGAGCTAGTTCAAGAGAAAGAATAGAAAAAACAGACCTCGGCGAGTCCTAACCTAGTACCATACAACTGATTTATTCGATGTATGCCATTAACTATTTTCCACACATTGGGTGAGCATTGTGTAGGAACAATATTGAAATAGCAAAAAAAATGCAAGAACAAATCGCTAGGAGGAAAGGTGACTCCCCCCGGGAAAGTAACAAAACATGGATCCAGTGGGCGTCATCTATCTCTCTAACGTTTCTAGGAGGGGAAGCGTGACACTCAATATCTACCCAATCAGGGACGTTATAAAACTTCCTAAATTCAGAGATCGACCTATTCCCAATCTTCGCCATTGGAAAACCCTAGAAAAGCTACAAACTCAAAGAGAAAGTATAAAGAAAAGTCACAGGAAACTTACAGAATAGAAGATCGATTCAAGCGATGAAGAAGCACGAGCCCAAAAAACTAGGAAGCGATGAGAATGGAGATCGAGAAAAGAAGATACGAAGTGCTAGAGCTCACAGAAAATGGAAGAATACTGAAAAGACTGAAGCGACGGTAGAAAAGTGGCTATTCCAACAAACCTTCAAATTCTGCTAATCATAGTGCGCAAGAAACGAAGCGGGTGCCGCCAAAATCAACTTCACAGCTTTCGAAGAATTGAAAAAGAGCCATTATGGCTAATCATTTAAATTTATTGAGCCCATAACCATGGCCCAACAAAGTTAGGGGCAATTATAGGTACCCAAAATTAGGACCATGGGCCCTGGACGAGTAGCTCAATTCTAGCGGACCAAAGTCCAGGCCCCCCACTCCTTATTTTGAACACGATCCGGTCCCTTCCCATGTTCCCATTAAGGGAGGTTATAGGGAGAGATGGAAGACGTGGGGGAAACCATCACCCCCACTTACCTAAATGTATTTGTATATATATAAAACCCTAGGTCCGGGGCAAAGGACAAGCTGTATTCTCTGTAATCACTCTCCAGAGTATATAAAAATAACATCGACTGCACCACTATGGACGTAGGCACTCCTTTGCTGAACCACGTACATTCTTTGTTGTGCTATTGTCATTTTACATTCTTGTTTCCTACTTGATGATTGCCTTTCTCTTATCTATTTGTGTTGCATAATAATTGTCACCACAGTTAGCTTGGGTAATTTCATGGGACTTAATTATGGTATTGATTGAGAATCATATTAGAATCTAACCTCCTTGGATTATATTTCAAATTTTGAGTTTTAAGAAACATAAATATGGAATACTGTTGGGTTCTTGGTTGAAAACCATCAATCTTGAATAACTTAGGGTTTAATTGATGAATATAAGAGACAATCTGCCAGAATTTTTGACGTTAGTTTCAATGGATGCCATTTTAATTGTAGTTATATTTAGACGATATCCTTGAAGTTATGGAGGGGTATAGGTATTATCTTTCTAATGATGTTTGAATGATGTCATTTGGAGTTCTATAGGGGGGTGGGGGGGAATCAAGTTTTTACTATAAGATGTGTAATCTTTGAGCATATCAATTTTGCCAGAATTTTTTATGTTATTTTAAATGGATGCCATTTTCATTGTACATAGATTTATATTACGTCCCATAGATGTCCGAAAAGGTCCGATCTTAGCTTTCTAATGATCGTTGAATGAGGTCATTTGGACTCCGAAAGCGGGAGAAATTGCAATTTTATTACAGTGTATTTAATCCGCCGAAAAATTTACGACCCGATTCGGTTGCTCAGAAGGTGGCAATTTTTCTAGTTTAGATGTAAAACTTGAAATAAATTATTAGAACCATAACTTGAGTAGTTTGGGATTGTGGAAAAATAATATAATACCAATAGTATATAATTGAGATATAGGGGTAATCGAGGAGTTGAATTATAGACTACAACCTATCGAAAATTATTGAACGTATAAGCATACCTGAATCAAATGGGGATACATAGAAAATTGAGATGAACCCAAAATTTGGATCAGTAGAATAATGTGATATTAACTACTGAAATTATAAAAGATCTTATTAGAACTCTTCGACTAGCGAGTGATATTCGTAATAAAAGGAATAAAAATAAAGTGTGAAATAGTAGTACATTTATTAATTGATATATATATATATATATATATGTGTGTGGGATGTACTATATGGATATACATGGGTTGTGTGAATGCCTATTATGTATGATTCTTATGTGTGTGAAGCATATCTATGCTTCCATGTATCACGAAAGGTTCCGTGCAGTGGGCGATCCGACCTTGGTGATGCCAGCGAGGTCTGGATGTGTGCCCCAGAACATTAAGCATAAGGCGGCACACTATTTGAGTATACAATAGTGGGACTGGAAGGTCATTTGGGTACATTAGGTATGTGCGTATACCAAAGGCTTAGAACTCTATTCGCCTCCATTGTGTGTTGTTTGATTCATGGTTCGAGGTGCCATTCCGAACTGATAGTCCTTGATTGAGTATGAGAGGTACATGGACTTAATAGCTGAGTATACATGCACTCGTATCAGTCTGGGAATGCTATAAACACACACACACACATAGATATGTCTGATTTGTTCTACTCCGTTGTGGTAGTAGAAGACATAGATAGTGTGTATCTAAAGTAACTTAAGTAAGAGAAACTTAATTAATGGTTCAAATATAATATTTGGTAAATATTGATTATGGTTTTACGGTAGCATATTGTATGGGCGGTACGGGTGAGCTAAGAATATTAGTGGTTAATAGAGTATTTGGGACTAGTTAGGCTGGGTAGCATAAGTAGGTGGGTAAAATCGGAGACATTAGGTCTGCACTACAGTTGAGAGGTGAGGAACTCAAGAAAGTGTGCGTGAAACTACCATGTGTATAATAACTGCTCTTATTGCATTTTTAAATAGTTGCTAAATATTTTTCAAAGGTTTTGGGCTTTGACCCATATCAAATATAATTTCAAAAAGTTTTAGGTGTCCATCCACAGGGACACCGGATATGATGATTTATTTAAGGGATGCATAGTTGTAGCACTTGTGGAGGCATACAGGACTTGAGTAGATGATTCAGTCATTTCATTCCAAGTTTAGTATTCATTTTTAGTTATTTTGGTTGGGCATGTTGCCCGTCCAGTTTAGGCATTTATTCAAATTTATTTATTTCAGTATCATACTCTGAAGTTAGATTCATCTCATGTCAGTGAGACTTATGATTTTGATGTTGGATTTGGAGCCGGTGGTTTATTTTTGCATTTATTATTTATCTACATCATCCTGCAATGTTTCAGACATCTATTATTTTGTGGATGGTTTATATTATTTATATTTCTACATATTATTCTATGATTAATGAAATATAAAATTTGGCACCAACTTTATTTAACATAGGTGGTTAGTAATTTAAAACGTTTTGACAGTGATGCAAAGAATGGGCCAAAAGAGATTCCTGCTAATTTTGATAAAGGACTGAGCAACCATGATTAAAATAGGTGGGGTGTCATAGATGGTATCAGAGCATCAATTTCTAGTGTCCTATTGGATTTTTACGGCTTATTACGTTCTCAGCATTACTTTTCTTTGATATAGATACCTATGCATAGGACTGTCGATTCATAATGTTACTTACGTTCTCCTATTATTAAGTATAATTGATGCGAATCATATACGAGTTCGGTTGGTTTTTGTATACCGGAAAATAGGATGAAGAACTAAGGCCGTTAGGAGGATTGCATGAGGAGAGGCTCAACAAAAGCCATAGAGTATTCAGGGAAGGGTGATCGCTGTAGAATTCGCCACTATTATTCTTCAGGCAGCTGGTGCTGTGATAATTATTAGGGCACAATAGTTTATCCAAGTACCTGTGACACCCCGACTAATTAAATACCGGGTAGCTACTCCTTTATTAAATTAATTCAAAATGCCAAGTTGGCTCAGTTAATAGCATCACTGTCGAAAACATTTTATTATTACAAACCACCTAGTATTTAAAAAGTAAGTTGCCAAATTTTAATTTAAGTCTGATTAACATGCATCAAGTGTAATGAAGAAATAAATAACACCATTCACCATACTGAAGTAAAACGAATAACCATCAAAATAGAGTAAATAAAGTCTGGAGGAAAACTCCTCACTACAATCCCATAACAGAAATAAATAACCGAATACTGAAATAATACATGCTAAAGTCTGAAAACTGAAATGTAAAAGATGTCTCAAAATAGAAATGGGCAACATGCCCTACAACTGATAGATAGTGACTCTGGAATCCAAAAGATAGAAGCGTCTACAAGCAAATCCCTGTAGCTTCCACAACCAGCTACAGCTCGTCACCTGAATGAGAATCCTATGCTTGGTGTCCCTGTGGCTGGGCACCTAAAATGGTTTTACAAGAAAAAAATTTGAAAAGCAAACGGGTCAGAGCCCGAATGTGGAGTTATATTTTAAAAACCTGCAAGTGCTTTAAAAACATTTAAAACATTAAATGCAGAGTACATGTTAGGACGTACACTCACATGATATTCTCACCTCTCGTCTAACTGTGCACTCCTAACGTAAGTACCCATCTACAACGATATAAACCACTAGCTAAGTGACATCATAACTAGCTAGACAGTAATAGTTCCTACCCTTATTACCCGGTTCTATTAACATATAACGCTCGTAATTAGATAGGGATTTAATGTAAACTCAGATGCTCAATATGCAATATATTTCTCTATCAGCTAACTCATTATGTTTCTCGAAACAATACCGTAATTATTTATACAACATTAACATGAATGTTCTTATTAATTAAGTGTATATTATTCATATCATAAATATACAATACAAGCACCCCGAGAACTAAGCTGCGGTGCACACATACTCTGCTATCCATCCCGGTACATCACGTACATAAGGATCACATATTCCGAATCTCTCAGGAATAGTTCAGATAACACAAATCACAAATAGTGGAGGCGAACACAGTCACATCACACGGGTCACGTACATACCTACGCTCCCACGATCAGCGGACTTATTAACATCCCAATAAGTCTTTCTCTGACCTATGTTCATCGAGGTACCAGTCTATATCCCCCCCGTAGGCACACAAGGATTAGAGGGTCCTAAGCGAACGTAACCTCCCGTGATAGCAAGTATGGTAGGTATGTCATACACACAATTCATATACCAATACTAAGTAAACACACGTCTTAGTAATACCGTATTTTAATCGTAGTACATATCGCATTATCGTACTAACTTATACTTATCACAATTTATACTATTCCGGTTTGTAATCCTACGCGCCATAATTTACTCTCGTAGTAGACACTCATGTCTCAACCCAAACCGTCCATTGAATTAAATCTCTCGTATATAAATTTATTCCTCGTAATAACCCAAAAGTCCCAATTCTATCCTTACATTATCATCGGAATGTTATCTATGTCCTCGAACAAGCTTACGGGACTCCAAAAATCAAAACAGTCCAAAAAGGACCAAACTGTCAACTCGTTAGAAGTGTCATTCGAACGAGACTGTTCGAACGAGATTCCTCTGCCAACTCGTTAGAAGTCTCGTTCGAACGAGGCTGTTCGAACGAAGTCCCAGTTCGTTCGAACGAACTGTACCTTCTAACGATATCTCGTTCGAACGAGATATCGAACGAAATCCATTCTCGTTAGCAACGACTGGTCAACTCGTTAGAAGTTCATTCGAACGAGTTCGTTCGAACGACCTGGGTAGGGGCTTCTAACGAGCTACCAGATTCGGCCCAGATTTTTCCCCAATTCGTTTTTAACCATTTTAACACTTCTAATCTCATCCAAAGTTCACCCCAACAATGTTTTATGATCTCTAAGTGATCCTAAACATATTCAAGTCAACTCCTAACATGTTTTCAAGGATTAAATCTCTTCAACATCAATCAACATATGAATTTCTACACTTTTCCCCAATTATCTCAAGAACATGAACCCTAACATTTTGAATCATGAATTAACCCAACAAAATCCGTTTTAATTTCTTTCCAATCATGTATATCATCAGTAAGAACATCTACCTATCATTCTACATGCAATCCTTCTCAAATTTCTCAAGTTCTATGATCTAAACTACATGGGTTTTCATTATCTTTCAAGAACAATTGATATTCTCCAATTTCTAACATGGAAAAGACATTCTCTGAAATTAAATGGAATAAAGTCACTTGCCTTGATTCGATTTCTGACTTTGGTGTAGGTTTGATGATGTTTTTCTGCAGAATTTCCTCTCTCCAAGCTCCTTCTCCAATGGTGGCTTAAGGTGGCTAGGGTTTGTTTTGGGGAAAGTTGTAAACCTAAAGATAACCTCCGTAGCTTAATGGTTTAATATGGGATGGTTAGTGGGCTTAGTGGGTTTAATCCACATCAGATTTACATCTCTAATTTTCGTCACTTTTAATTCCTAAAAATGTAAAATTACCAAAATACCCTTTAAGCTGCCGGTATGGCCTAAAAATACCCCGGGACCCAAACTATACCCCCAGCTAGTGTTTTCTGACTATCTCGACCCTTCCGGACGCGTTGGCGCACTCAAAACGACCATACAGATTATAGATTTTAAATTCACTTTATTATCAAAATATTACACCGTGACGCGGCGGTCCCACGCGTCTCAACAAAATTTCTAAAATGCTGTATATAAATCTCACGATAAATTTCATAATACCAAATGCATATATCAAAACATGTATGCACATAATCAAATACCAACTCGCATCTCATTAGTATTTTAACCCGGATTAATTTCCAATTAGTACGCATTTAATTAATTAATCCCAAAAATAAATATAGCCAAAAGTACGGGGTATTACATACTTCCCCCCTAATAACTGAATTTCGTCCCGAAATTCGAAACTAGAAAGTACTTGCTAAAAACAGCTCTGGATAACGTTCGCGCATCTCATCCTCTCGCTCCCATGTTGACTCCTCGACATTGTGATGTCGCCATTGAACACGCACTAACGGAACTATCTTCGACCGCAGTTTCCTCTCACTTCGGTCCAAAATAGCAATCGGCCCCTCCTCGTAGGAGCTATCCGGCTGGAGATCAATGTCCTCCATAGCAATGTGAGAATGAGCTAAATTATCCCTAAGGTATTTCCTCAGCGAGGAAATATGGAACACATCGTGAATCCGATGCAAATGCTCCGGTAACCCAAGTCTATACGCAACCGGTCCGATCCGCTCAATAATAGGAAACGGCCCCACATACCTTGGTGCCAACTTTCCCTTCTTCCCGAAATGCATAATCCCCTTCATAGGAGATACTCTGAGCAAAACCTGGTCCCCCACTTGGAACTCCCTGAAATATCTCTTTGCATCAGCATAACTCTTCTGCCTGTCTTGAGCTATCCGAATGCGACTCCGAATCAACTCAATCCTTGCCGAAGTATCCTGAATCACTTCCGGTCCAAGCAGTTTGTTGTCCCCCACCTCTAACCAACATGTTGGGGAACGACAAGGCCTACCGTACAATGCCTCAAACGGAGCCATGCCAATAGTGAACTAATAGGAGTTGTTGTAAGCAAACTCCACCAGTGGAAGGTATTGCTCCCATCCACCCCCAAAGTCAATAATGCACATGAGTAGCATGTCCTCCAACATTTGATTGGTGCGCTTTGTCTGCCCATCGGTTTGCGGATGATAAGCCGTACTCAACCGCAATTCCGTGCCCATGGCCTCCTGGAAACTTTCCCAAAACCGCGAAACAAATATCTTGTCTCTGTCAGACACGATATTTAAGGGTACACCGTGAAGTCTCACAATCTCTGAAATAAAGAGCTGGGCATACTGTCTCGTAGTGTAATCAGTCCTAACGGGTAAGAAGTGAGCGACCTTGGACAATCTGTCCATAATTACCCAAACGGAGTCGTGACCCCTCTGTGACGTAGGCAACCCCGTGATAAAGTCCATGGATATGCTCTCCCACATCCACACCGGGACCTCCAATGGCTGTAGCAATCCTGCTGGTCTCTGATGATCCACTTTTACAAGCTGACAAGTGGCGCATTTCGAAACAAACTCAGCGATATCTCTCTTCATACCGCTCCACCAATACTGTCGTCTCATGTCTTGGTACAATTTGTCCCCTCCGGGATGTACCGAAAATCGTGAGCCGTGCGACTCTGCCATCACCTCATGTCGCAATTCCTCCCCTTCCGGAACTACCAATCTCCCATTGAAGCGTAATCCCCCGTCTGAGCTAACGGTATAGGATTCGGCTCCCTCTGCTAGTAATCGAACTATCTGCTCCTGACAGAACGAGTCATTAGCCTGCGCCCGTACTACCTTCGTGACAATCTGCGGTGTAACGGTCTTCACAGACATGAAAGATCGGGCCACTGCATCCTGGTGTCCCAATTCCTTCCACTTTGCTTTCCACACCTCTGCCACCTCATCTGCTGGCCTACGGCTCAACGCGTCTGCTACCACGTTAGCCTTACCCGGATGGTACTGGATGTCGAACTGGTAGTCTTTCACAAACTCAAGCCACCTACGTTGCGGCATATTCAACTCTTTCTGCATGAACAGGTACTGTAGGGACTTGTGGTCCGTGAACAGTTGGAACTTCTCCCCCAAAAGATAGTGCCTCCAAATCCGTAGGGCAAATACCACTGCTGCCAACTCCAAATCATGCGTGGGGTAATTCTTCTCATGAGGTTTAAGCTTACGGGAAGCATAAGCTATGGCCTGTCTCTCTTGCTGCAATACACCTCCAAGTCCTTGCAAAGACGCGTCGGTGTAAACCAAATACTCAACTCCCGATCTCGACAATGCTAACACAGGTGCTGAGGTCAATTTGTCCTTCAATTAATCGAATGCCAACTGACAGGCATCACTCCAAATGTATGGCACACCCTTACGAGTAAGATGTGTCAAAGGACCTGCTATCTCCGAGAAACCCCGAATAAACCTCCTGTAGTATCCTGCTAGACCCAAGAAACTACGAATCTCCGTTGGTGTCGTGAGCTGTCCCCACTCCCTCACCGCTGATACCTTCCCCGGATCAACAGATCTCCCTTGATCGGATATAATGTGAACCAAGAATTGGACTTCCTTCAGCCAAAACCCGCACTTCTCATATTTTGCATACAACTCGTTCTGACGGAGTGTCTGCAAAACCTGCCTCAAATGCCCGGCGTGCTCCTCCTCTGTCTGAGAGTAAACCAGAATGTCATCAATGAAGACAATGACAAACTGATCTAGGAAATCCCTGAACACTCTATTCATCAAGTCCATAAACACTGCTGGAGCGTTGGTCAAGCCGAAAGGCATAACCCGAAACTCGTAAGAACCATATCTCGATAAGAATGCAGTCTTCGAGACATCCTCCTCCCTAATACGCAACTGATGGTATCCCGATCTCAAGTCAATCTTCGAGAAGAAAGAAGATCCTCTCAACTGGTCGAATAAGTCATTGATTTGAGGCAACGGATACTTATTCCGTATCGTGACCTTATTCAACTCTCGGTAGTCCACACACAATCTCAGTGAACCGTCCCTCTTCTTCACAAACAAAACTGGAGCGCCCCAAGGTGAGGTACTCCTGCGAATAAAGCCCTGACCTAATAGCTGCTCTATCTGATCCCGTAGCTCTCTCATCTCAGCTGGAGCCATACGGTACGGTGCGCGTACTATAGGTCTCGTTCCCGGTAGCAAATCTATAACAAGGTCTATCTCTCAACTTGGTGGTAAGCCTGGTATCTCCTGAAACACATCTGAATACTCCCTGACAACCGGGATGGAATCTAAAGGAATCACAACCTCCTGAGAGGTATCCTCCTCAATGTAATATAGATGAGCGGTCGATCCTCCCTCTGGGCGAGGCATCGCCACTACAAACATCTCTTGCCCCGGAATGGCAAAAACAATGCTCCCGCTGAAGCAATCAATCATGGCCCTATATGCTACGAGCCAATCCATACCGATGATCACATCGTGAACATGCATGTCTAACACTAACATGTCTGCAGGTAATACCAAACCACCAATCTCTACCCCCACTCCCCGGCATATATAGAAAATAAGTGACCCACTCCCCAATGGTGAGTCGACACACGTCACTGTGCTCTCTGCCGTAGCTAACAATCCTAAAGCTTTCGCGAAGTGTGTAGCTATAAAACAGTGTGTAGCACCCGTATCAAATAACACCCGACCCATTGTGCCATGGATAGGAAACGTACCCTCAATCGCGGGCGGTGAATGTGGAACTGCAGCCTGGTGGACGTTGTAGACACGTCCATACTGTAGCTGCCCCTGCTGAGCTGGGACTGCTGGAATGGGTGGCAGTGCTGCCATCTGTGGCAGTGCGGGAAGAGCGGCGGGAAATATAGGCCTCTGTGGCTCCGGGCGAGCACCCTGTTGCTGCTGCTGTGGGGCCCTGCCCTTATCAGGACAATCCTGCTTCTTATGGCTAGTCTTGCCACAAACAAAGAACTTCCCTGGGAAGTTCCCTCCCCTCTGCCCCTGCTGTCCCCGGCCCTGGTGGCCGTTACCGTTCCTCCCTTGGCCCTGCTGGCCCTGATGAAACTGCTGCCCATTCTGCCCCTGTTAGCCCTGATGGCCGTTTGGACCCTGATGGCCCTGACGGAAACCTCCCTGTTCCTGCCTGTAGTTCCCTGACCGGAACCTCTTATTATCCCCCTGCTGGGAGCCCTGCTCATTCTGTCTCTGCCCCTGACCAGATTGTACCCAGCTGGCACCATGTCCTCCAGTCCTGCCCTGATGGCTAGACTCTCCCGACCTTTTGCCCTCGGCCATATGAAAACGGTGGTCCTGGAAGTGTAACGATGCAGCGTTAACCACATCAGAATAAGTGGTCAACGATAGGTTCCCTAGCAGATGCTGACGGATCCTCCAATTCAACCCGTCGGTGAACTTCTCAATCTTCTTCTTCTTCTCTGTTGGTATCTCGTCTGGAACGATGTTCAACAGATTAGTGAACTCGGCCTCATACTCGGCCACTGTCTTGCCTTCCTGCCTCAGACTCATCAGCTTCCTCCTCATTTCCGTGTGAACAGCCGACGGAAAGTACTTGCGGTCAAACCGCACCCAGAACTCCTGAATCGTGAGAGTATCCCTCTCCTCTGCGGTGGTAATAGACTCCCACCACTGTAGTGCAGATCCCACTAGCTTGAAAGTATCTAGCACCTGTTTCTGAACATTAGTGCACTCATGCATCCTCAAATGCCTCTGCATATCCTTCCTCCATTGGCTCGAGACTACCACATCTGAGCTTCCTGCAAACTCTGGCGGATGCGCTTTCTGAAAAGCGTCACGTACACGCTCCCAACCAGACGGGAATGCATTAGCCTGTACTGGCGCGACAACCGGCGCCTGAGGTGGTGCCTGTTGAACAACGGCAATTGCGGCATTTACCGCTTGGGCTACTATAGCTGCAACCTCAGCGGCGTTCATCATGCCCTGAACTGGAGCGGGCTGGGGTTCGGGCGTTGCATCCCTGGGAACTCGTCGTGCACGTCGTGGAGGCATCTGAAATAAGAACAAAGTTTATAAGTTCACTGTTTATAAACTTAAAATAGCTGAAGAACGAAGCATACACAAAAACAGTACAACAGTCCTAAAATATAGGGCTCTATATCAAAGAAACTTAGCAGAAACATAATAGCCATACAAATCCTAAAGGACACTAGAACCTGATGCTCTGATACCACCTGTGACACCCCGACTAATTAAATATCGGGTAGCTACTCCTTTATTAAATTAATTCAAAATGCCAAGTTGGCTCAGTTAATAGCATCACTGTCGAAAACATTTTATTATTACTAGCCACCTAGTATTTAAAAAGTAAGTTGCCAAATTTTAATTTAAGTCTGATTAACATGCAACAAGTGTAATGAAGAAATAAATAACACCATTCACCATACTGAAGTAAAACGAATAACCATCACAATAGAGTAAATAAAGTCTGGACGAAAACTCCTCACTACAATCCCATAACAGAAATAAATAACCGAATACTGAAATAATACATGCTAAAGTCTGAAAACTGAAATGTAAAAGATGTCTCTAAATAGAAATGGGCAACATGCCCTACAACTGATAAATAGTGACTCTGGAATCCAAAAGATAGAAGCGTCTACAAGAAAATCCCTGTAGCTTCCACAACCAGCTACAGCTCGTCACCTGAATGAGAATCCTATGCTTGGTGTCCCTGTGGATGGGCACCTAAAATGGTTTTACAAGAAAAAGATTTGAAAAGCAAACGGGTCAGAGCCTGAATGTGGAGTTATATTTTAAAAACCTGCAAGTGCTTTAAAAACATTTAAAACATTAAATGCAGAGTACATGTTAGGACGTACACTCACATGATATTCTCACCTCTCGTCTAACTGTGCACTCCTAACGTAAGTACCCATCTACAACGATATAAACCACTAGCTAAGTGACATCATAACTAGCTAGACAGTAATAGTTACTATCCTTATTACCCAGTTCTATTAACATCTAACGCTCGTAATTAGATAGGGATTTAATGTAAACTCAGATGCTCAATATGCAATATATTTCTCTATCAGCTAACTCATTATGTTTCTCGAGATAATACCGTAATTATTTATACAACATTAACATGAATGTTCTTATTAATTAAGTGTATATTATTCATATCATAAATATACAATACAAGCACCCCGAGAACTAAGCTGCGGTGCACACATACTCTGCTATCCATCCCGGTACATCACGTACATAAGGATCACATATTCCGAATCTCTCAGGAATAGTTCAGATAACACAAATCACAAATAGTGGAGGCGAACACAGTCACATCACACGGGTCACGTACATACCTACGCTCCCACGATCAGCGGACTTATTAACATCCCAATAAGTCTTTCTCTGACCTATGTTCATCGAGGTACCATTCTATATCCCCCCGTAGGCACACAAGGATTAGAGGGTCCTAAGCGAACGTAACCTCCCGTGATAGCAAGTATGGTAGGTATGTCATATACACAATTCATATACCAATACTAAGTAAACACACGTCTTAGTAATACCGTATTTTAATCGTAGTACATATCGCATTATCGTACTAACTTATACTTATCACAATTTATACTATTCCGGTTTGTAATCCTACGCGCCATAGTTTACTCTCGTAGTAGACACTCACGTCTCAACCCAAACCGTCCATTGAATTAAATCTCTCGTATATAAATTTATTCCTCGTAATAACCCAAAAGTCCCAATTCTATCCTTACATTATCATCGGAATGTTATCTATGTCCTCGAACAAGCTTACGGGACTCCAAAAATCAAAACAGTCCAAAAAGGACCAAACTGTCAACTCGTTAGAAGTCTCGTTCGAACGAGGCTGTTCGAACGAGGTCCCAGTTCGTTCGAACGAACTGTACCTTCTAACGATATCTCGTTCGAACGAGATATCGAACGAAATCCATTCTCGTTAGCAGCGACTGGTCAACTCGTTAGAAGCTCGTTCGAACGAGTTCGTTCGAACGACCTGGGTAGGGGCTTCTAACGAGCTACCAGATTCGGCCCAGATTTTTCCCCAATTCGTTTTAACCATTTTAACACTTCTAATCTCATCCAAAGTTCATCCCAACAACGTTTTATGATCTCTAAGTGATCCTAAACATATTCAAGTCAACTCCTAACATGTTTTCAAGGATTAAATCTCTTCAACATCAATCAACATATGAATTTCTACACTTTTCCCCAATTATCTCAAGAACATGAACCCTAACATTTTGAATCATGAATTAACCCAACAAAATCCGTTTTAATTTCTTTCCAATCATGTATATCATCAGTAAGAACATCTACCTATCATTCTACATGCAATCCTTCTCAAATTTCTCAAGTTCTATGATCTAAACTACATGGGTTTTCATTATCTTTCAAGAACAATTGATATTCTCCAATTTCTAACATGGAAAAGACATTCTCTGAAATTAAATGGAATAAAGTCACTTGCCTTGATTCGATTTCTGACTTTGGTGTAGGTTTGATGATGTTTTTCTGCAGAATTTCCTCTCTCCAAGCTCCTTCTCCAATGGTGGCTTAAGGTGGCTAGGGTTTGTTTTGGGGAAAGTAGTAAACCTAAAGATAACCTCCGTAGCTTAATGGTTTAATATGGGATGGTTAGTGGGATTAGTGGGTTTAATCCACATCAGATTTACATCTCTAATTTTCGTCACTTTTAATCCCTAAAAATGTAAAATTACCAAAATACCCTTTAAGTTGCCGGTATGGCCTAAAAATACCCCGGGACCCAAACTATACCCCCGGCTAGTGTTTTTTGACTATCTCGACCCTTCCGGACGCGTTGGCGCACTCAAAACGACCATATGGATTATAGATTTTAAATTCACTTTTATTATCAAATTATTACACCGTGACGCGGCGGTCCCACGCGTCTCAACAAAATTTCTAAAATGCCGTATATAAATCTCACGACAAATTTCATAATACCAAATACATATATCAAAACATGTATGCACATAATCAAATACCAACTCGCATCTCATTAGTATTTTAACCCGGATTAATTTCCAATTAGTACGCATTTAATTAATTAATCCCAAAAATAAATATAGCCAAAAGTACGGGGTATTACACACCATAGCATACGGTGGCACAAATTTGGACTCACCCACTATAGTCGGTAAGAGAGAGTCGAAAGGTCCTTTCAAAGGGGCCTTCCACAAAACTTTGGGGAAGTGCATAAGTGTGATTGACTAATGGAAGGAGATCATACAAAGGAAATTGCATGTGGTGGAGTGCAGTGACACTAAGATTTAAATTTTGGACTAAATTTTTAGCTCATAAAAGCAGTATTCTAGTGATGGGAGTCAATCACCACATATGAGGAGAGATACCATGAATATCGGGAAATTTCTAGTGCAGTTTGATCACAAATCCTTTCATTAGTTATTTTAACTAAGCGACGAAGGAAATTCTAGTACTTATTGCAGGAGGGTCTAATAGTGGCCGAACATGAGGGAGAATGTGCTTATTTAGCAAACTTCATACCCAACGAGGGGGTCTTTGAATTGATGATAGAATCATGGGTAGAATACGCCAGCATTGACGGGGAAATCGGGCTAGGACAACTGATGGTTATGTATTAAATATTGAATTTTTGCAAGCGAAATATAAATTCTTTCATGTGAAGAGAGCTAAGAAGGTGGATAGTCTAGTCAGCAGCGTAAGAATGAATGTAATGGGTGCTAGTGAGGCAACATAGGGGAATACCCAACGAGAGACCAATTTAAAGGATTTTTATCAATGGAATTCCTACAAAGTGACGGTGAATTCAGTAAGGGCCATCAGGGCCAGCAGATCCAAAGGAACAACAAGAGTATCCATTAGGGCCAAGGCTACCAGGACCTAGAGAATGATAACCCCAACATGGTCAGTGGGGTCAGGAATAGGAGAATTACACAGAGATGTTTCTAATGTGTGGAGAGTAGGGCCACATATGTTTATCTTGTCTGCAGGTAGTTAGGGGACAGGAGCATGATGCCCATCAGGGGAAGCAATTATAAAAGTTTTTGGTTCAGGTTGGATGAGAGTGTTATGTCCAGGAACTATTTGAACTGACAATGCTATTGGAGATTGAAGGAATGAGTTTTATCCATGGGTAAATGGGATAATATTTACGTGACACGGGTGAGTCATAATATTTTTTTAGAACTATATTCACGCATGAGACTAGTTTAGTGAGTGTATCGTTAGTGTTACTATTGTGTGTGTATATAGTTACCGTTCGGTAGCGGGGCCATTTGGTGCTGCCTGCAGTGGAAAGGGTAAAGACACTTGAAGGATGTTTATATTGTGTGTTAGTTTTTCTCCTTTTGAGAGTTATAAGGGTAGAGTATATTATTATCTTGGGTATGGCTAGTTAGCAATGGTTGAGCAATAGTGGGTGGTTACAATAAGACTATTATGTCCGTTGTTCCAGGGCAGGATATGTTGTTTTTGTGAGGTTTCACCTGAAAGAGGGTCGAGCGTGCACATATATTATATTGTAGAAAAGACTATGGAGAGTATATTTGTCTTTTTATTTTTGATCCCGGTGTGTAGGGACTCTTACAGATGTGATTCAGGGTAAACCGAGTTTACCATCGAGCAGTGAGACCTAGTTCGTTATTGATTTAGCGCTAAGGACTTAGTGATATTGAGAGCGCTATATTGTATGACTCCTTGAGTGACGTGCGAGTGGACGATTAGACTTATATGTTAGGGGATAGGATTCTGGGTGCCCTCGTTATGTTCTTTGGACCTACGAATCTCGATGACCGACAATGCTAGACAGTAAAGTATCAGGAAATTACTTATTTGGATTTATCTTACAAGACGTCACACGTATGAACCTTAGTGAGCGTAGAGAATTGGGAGATGTGTGTTCATTAGGTAATGGACTTAGTACGTTAGTTATTTCACATTTATGGGGCTAAAACTGTGAGTTGAGAGTTAATTTCCGATTTAAAGCCAGTGGAGTTGGGTAGTGTTATATAGGAAGCATTGTGGAACATTTGAACCATTAGTGGATCAGTGGGTCAATCTTGAGAATAATTAAGTTGCGATTAGTAGGGTAATTGACTATACCCCTACTGTATAGTCACGCTGAGTATGTAAAGCCTAGTTTGACATAAATATGTTATGTTTGGAATAATTGTGCAGATAGGCACGAGATATAGGGTGTATGGACACCCTGGGTATTTTGATTTTTAGAACCGCTTATGATAAGGGGACCGAATAATGAATATGTTTAACCGTATGCCAAAGAGGCAGCTAGGAGCAAAGTTGTGAAAGTAAGATGGACTTAACTTCGTTTGACGAAAGAGGTAGTCTAGTTATGTATAGTAAGGGGAGCCATCACAAACGATAAGGGTTGTAAGATTGTGAAAATACAGATGAGGGATTTCTTTATCTAAGAGAGGATCGAACAGTTTTTGGATTTTGAGCGGAGTCATGCTCAGGCAGGTTCTATGGATGCTTTACGTATAAATGGGAGTATGATTTTACTAAATGAGAAAGACTCAAAAAGGGAAAAATTATGGAACACATGCATGCATCACGATTTTCTTTTTGGCATACCCAGGGATATGGGAGTAATATGTATGAGAAGGGGTTGGTCTAAGACCATTGACCGAAAATTTTGCAAGACATTGAAATTCCAATAATGGGATGAGTAAGTAGACTGATGGAGCCAGTAATGGATTACCAACATCATGAAAGGGCCAAAGTTCAGTTTGATTGATGGAATTTGTTGACCAAGATGGACATTATGATAAATTTTGGGTAAGTTAATTTATCGAGAAGTGTGCTCACTGTTTGATGGAAGAAAGGAAATGAGCCGGTATATAGTGCAACACAATATTATTGTAGATTAGGATGAGACAATTAGGATGAAACTGCATTTTGAGCAAGGCGTATCGCCTAGAGATTGAGGAGTAGATAGAAATGGTGACCAGGTATTGGCGTGGGTATCTCCTATGAAAAGAGTTATGAGGTTCAAACAGGAAGGGAAGTTAGAACCGAGGTATGTGCAACCTTTTTTTATATCAAGAGGGTGGGATCAGTTGCATATAGGTTGGTCATACCAGAGCACTTACAGCGGATTCACGATGTGTTGTACATATTGTCGTTGAAGAGGTACTAGAGGAACAAGGGGGATTATTCACACATTCCATTGGAGGAGATAGACTTGTAGCCAGTTATCTCCTACGAGGAGAGACCAGTTACTATACTTGATCTTGGTGAGCATAAGTTGCGTTCTAAGGTGATGCCATTGGTTCGAGCTCAGTGAGAGCACCACAATGTAGACGAGTCGACGTGGGAGCAAGATGATGATATGAGCGAGTAATATCCAGAGTTATTTACTATAGGTACGTCCAAAATTAGGGGATAAAATTCCTTTGTAAGAGGGGAAGTATGTAACACCCCGTATTTTTGAGCAATTAGAATTTCATTAATTCGGATATTTTTAATTACATATGCGAGGTAGTTTAATTGAATAAAATATTAAGTGTTTATTAAATATTGACCGAGAGAGATATTATGATTATTATTTGTGGAATATATTTACAAAGTGCGTAGTAAATATCAAGTGACAATTATTATACGTCGTAGTGAGTAATATCGACGTGACTATGTTATATCTCAACCGAGAGTCGTGTGTAGGTCATGTTAAGGTCGAGATAGAAATTTTTTTGTAGAGTGACTCAGATGATGATTTCGAGGTCACATTTGTTTTCGAATGGGCCGAAATTTTCAATATAGAGTACCCGGATATACTAATTGGGTCTTAAGGAATTTTTAGACCAACCCGCCACTACGTATGGGTGTTTTGACCCTTTGGAAGTTTAGGGTTGGTAAAACTCCGAATTGTACATATATATATCAGATAATTGGATGGGGAGTCTAGGGTTACAATACTTGGGAGAGAGAAGTGGCCATAAGAAAGGGTGCAAGAAGGGTTCTTAAGCCGACCAACACCATTTTTCACCACCGTCATTGCCGAAATCAAGATTGGATCAATGGGAAGATGCATGTATTATCTAGAAATGAAAATCAAACCACTCAACCCAAAGTCAAGTGTTTAAACTTCCATAACTTGAGTAGTTATAATGACATTTCATGGGATTTAATTATGGTTTTGGTTGGGAATCATATTAGAATCTAAACTCATGGCATTATAATTCAAAATTTGAGTTTTTAGACACATAAAAATGGAATCTTGTTGGGTTCTTGGTTGAAGAACTTGAATCTTGAATAACTTAGGGTTTAATTGATAAACATAAGATGACAATCTACCAGATTTTTTGACGTTTTTTTTAAATGGATGTGATTTTAATTGTACTTAGAATTAGATTGCGTGCCATAGATGGCTGGAATGATCTAGGTCTTATCTTTCCAATGAGCTTTAAATGAGATCATTTGGACTTCAGTAGAGGGAGAATAAATTTTTTACTACAGGGTAGTTAATCTGCCAGAAAATTTATGAACCGATTCAGTTGCTTAGAAAGTGGAAATTTTGTTAGCTTAGGTTTAAAACTTGAAATAAATTATTGGAACCATAACTTCAGTAGTTTGGTATTATGGAAAAATAATGGAATACCAGTAGTACATAATTGATATATAGGGGTAGTCGAGGAGTCAGAATTATAGACTAGAACCTATTGGAAATTATTGAGCATATTAGACTACGAGAATCAAATAGGGATACGTAGAGAGTTGAGATGAACCTGAAATTTGAATTAGTAGAATAATGTGATATTAACTACTAAAATTATAAAAGAGATGACTAGAATATTTTGACTAGAGAGTGATATTCATAATAAAGGGGATAAAAATAAAGTATGAAATAGTATTACATTGATTAATTGAGATATATATGGAACGTACTAAATGGATAGTCATGGTGTATGTGAATGTCTTTTATGTATGTGTGTGAAACATACCTACGTTGCCTGCTATCATGGGAGGTTCCGCGCAGCGGGAGATCCCACTGCGACAATGCCAATAAGGTCCGAATGCGTGCCCTAGAACATAGAACTTAAGGCGGCTTACTATTTGAGTGTACAATAGTGGGGTTGGCAGGTCATTTGGTTACGTTAGGCATGTACACATCCTAAAGGATTAGAACCATGTTCACCTCCATTGTGTTTTATTTGATTTGTGGTTCGAAGTGCCATTCCAAAATGATAGTCCTTGATTGAGTAAGAGAGGTACATGGACTTGATAGCAAAATATGCACGCATTCACGATTCTCAGTCTAGGAATGCTATAATTGTATATATATATATATATATATATATATATATATATATATATATATATATATATATAGACACACACACACACAGAGATATGTATGATTTGTTCTACTCAGGTGTGGTAGCAGAAGATATAAATCGTGTGTATCTAAAGTAACTTAAGTAAGAGAAACTTAATCAATGGTTCAAATATAATATTTGGTAAATATTTACTATTGTTTTACGGTAGCGTATCGTATGGGCGGTACGGGTGAGCTAAGAATATTAGTGGTTGATAGATTCTTTGGGACAAGTTAGGCTGGGTAGCATAACTAAGTGGATAAAATAGGAGACATTAGGTGTGCACTAAAGTTGAGAGGTGAGAAACTCAAGCGAATGCGCGCCAAACTAACATGTGTATAATAACTTCTCTTATTGCATTTTAAATTCTTGATAAATATTTTTCAAAAGTTTTGGGATTTGACCCATATCAAATCTATTTTTAAAAAAATTTAGGTGTCCAACCACGGGGACACCAAATATGATGATTCAATCCATAGATGCGTAGGTGCAGCACTTGTAGAGACATGCATGACTTGAGTAGACACTCGAGTTATTTCATTCCTAGTTTATGATTCATTTCGATTATTTCACTTGGGCATGTTGCCCGTTTAGTTTAGACATTTATTGAGACTTATTTATTTCAGTATCAGACTCTGTATTTAGATTCATTTCATTTCATTTCATTTGGACTTATGATTTGGATGCTGAATTTAGAGTCAATGGTTTATTCAGCATTTATTTTTATCTATATAATCCTGCGATGTTTTAGAATTCTATTATTATGTGAATGGTTTATATTATTTTTATTTCCACATATTATTGTATGATTAATGAAAGATAAAATTTGGCACCAACTTAATTTAACAGAGGTGGTGAATAATTTAAAAACTTTCGATAGTGATATTAAGAATGAACCAAATGAGATTCCTATTTGTTTTGGTAAATGACTGATCACCCGTGATTAATATAGGTTGGGTGTCATAAAAACTTTGCATCATTTACACATTTTAAGAATCTTAGTAATTCTATAACTCATCACCCTGGACTATCAAGAAGACTTTAACTTATAGGCATTCATTAAACATTTTGTAGTTAAGACTGGAATAACATTTACATTATTGGTACAAATAATACAATAGTAATCGTCATTTACAATCGCAGCATAATCCTATGTACTGTTTAAAAATGTGATGTGAAGACTATGTACGCTAGTCTTAATCCTCTGCAAGATCACGAACGTATATCGTTACACAATTTTGATATTGAAATCCCTTACCTTCGACATAAGCCTTTTTTCCAATCGAACCGAGATCCTCACTCTAGACCATTATGCTAAGTCTAATGGTGACACGACAAGTTTTTAGAGGAAAGGGGATGTTATCGTTAATCACTATAATGTTTCCCTACTTAGAGGTTGTAGCTACTCACTTTATCTTCAATGGTCATGGTGTGTTAAAAAATAAAATAAACACTAACATTAGCTTCCATTGGTATTGTATGGCTTAACTCTCTAATCCCAGGAGTTCAAAACTATGCTTTTTGGTTGATAATAATTGTTAACCTTCATTGTATTGGGATACACTTAAATTACATACAATACTATTTCCATATGGTTATTGTCATTTTTCCTCTACAAAGACTACATGTTAAATTCTACTAACTAACCTTTACTACCTCGGGGAATCAATAAACCTAATCATCACTATAATACGTTTTTCTCCAAACGTAGCCACTAGCATCAATAAACATATTAATCAATCCAACCTATCTCAAAGTCTATCCAATGGGTGAATCTATACCCAAGGCCCCACTTACTTAACGTGTACATTAACTCAACAATTGGGCCTTACTCGTGCTGTTAACCACAACTAGCCTATAAGTAGTAGATTCTGATGTGTGTGTGTAGGAGGGGCTTAATGATAAGCCTCTCATTTAAATTATTAAGTGATATTATAGATGATTAAAATTGATAAAAGTCCATGTGTTTATGCAACTGGAGTATTATTATGCGCGTCGAACATATCACGCATATGTGTGTATTATTTACGCATTAACTAGACAATATTCTAGTGTTGAGAGTTTGACATATGTTTTGGGACACATGTCACTCAAAATAGGACATGTGTCACCACAGGTTATTTAACATGTGGCGACCCACTTGTGTTGGTTTTAGCTATAAATATGCCTCACCCCCATACATTTGAGAGAGAGCTTCTTGGGAGAAAAGTGTTTTCTTATCTTATGAGTTTTTAGAGAGTTTTAAAAAGGAGTTGCTCAAGTCAAACACGTGTTAAAATCCGATATTTCCCCAAATTAGACTACTCTCTTACATTTGGCGACTTTGATGAGGAGGTATTCACGGTTTTAATTGTGTAACGCCTCATTCGTGAGCGGAAAAGTGGACGGAGATGGAGAAAAAGAGGTTGACAAAACTAATTCTCTACTTCAACATTTATAAGAGGGATGCAACTTCATTTCATATAAGAAACCTGTTTATGCATCTTACTATCTTAAAAGTTGTTTTACGTTAAAAAAAAAAAGCATGTGGTATATTTATATTAATATGTTAGCAGAGATTTTTCATAACATATGCGTATATCACAACATGAATATTGATTGCTCATATTATAAGGTATAAACCACTATACATACTGTTAAGCACAAAATGCGATCTTCCTTACTTAGTAGAATATTATTATTTCAGGAACAATGCTTATGCTTTTTATGATATATTGAGTTTAGTTGTTTTTGTTAAATTATAAAATAACCTCGAGGGAGTTGAAATTATAACTTAATCCCTTTATCAAACAATTGTTTGATTGGCCTAAATCAATTTGTCAGAAAACTATAATCAAAAGAGATAGCTTTCTTCTGCAAAAATATTATGTTAGGACTTTTGCACATCTAGATATTGACCTTTCATAGATAGTTGTTGACAAGCTATAGAAAGTACACCTAACATGTCAAAAGAGTGTAGTTATTGTAGTGTTAAAGGAGTGATCCGGTACAAAAGTACACCCCATATATCACTCACGATTTAATGTGGCTCCTGTATACTAATTTATTATAGTTTTATGTCCAAAGATTCCTATAAACTAATACTATTAGCACAGTCTATGTCTGATACATTTAAAGAAAGTAGAAAAAAAGTTACTTGAAGTCGGACTAGGATTTGTCCGGACAGCTGTTAGCTGTCTGGGAAGATAAAAAGAAGAGGTTTATTCTTTGTTTGGACAAATTTTATACTGTGATTAAAAGAGACAAAAAAGTATGAAGCCCCTATGAAATTAGTTTGAGCTTCATTTGTCATCTTTAGAAAAATAAATAAATAAATAAATAAACTCGGTTATTAACTGCGTTGTGTATTCCAACTTAGGAGCCTCATCAGACCTTAGATTTGATCGTCGACAGAACTCAGAAGGACAAACTCCAACATTAGAACCTAACAGTCAAATGGGTACACCATGAGATAAGCTTTGTTTAAAGAAATGCACCATAAATTTTAGTGGGAGAGAATGAATCACCATTGGAACTTGGAACCGTGGGAGCTGGAGATAAGAAAAACCTTCATGGGAGCTTGAAAAAAATCGGCAGACCTCGATCAGAAACTGACGGAGCTATGCTCCGATGAACCTCGATATCCAGTGGGTGTATAGATTTGGCATAAAAAATTCTATAGATGAATCTGATATTTTTCAAAATCGATGGAGCTTGCTTTGAGGAACCTCTACCTGATGAAACTCGAACTTGTGGGAGAACTTTGTTGCTACCTAAATCAACAAACCACCGTGGGAGCTTGAAATCAGATGACCCTCCATAAACTGTGGGAGCTTGAAATCCGATAAAACTCCATAAAAATTGACTGAGTGAGCTTGAAATTCGACATAACTTGATCCGGAAAGACCGTGGCTACAACTGAGAAATTGAACCAACCCTACATGAAATTTTGAGAATCGTTTTAGCTGAGAACCAAAAATTGATCCATCGTCATTTTGTGGAATGAACTCACCATTGATTTACGAATTGGGATCATCTTGGTCGTTAAATATAAAATCGACCCACCATGGGTATTGAAAATCAATTAACCATTTGCGTACAAACCGATTCAACTGCTGCTCCGAGCTCCGATAAGCCACGACCCGATGGAGCTCGGTCCATCAAGAGGTTATCACTGTTACCCTACCCATCTTAATTTTCACCCATCCACTGTGCAATTCTGACAAAATCGAAACATCTTAGGGTCCGTTTGATACAAATTGGGCAAAAGTGTTGCCGTAAATTTTGCCAAGACAAATATTTTTTTCTCACATTAGGCTATCAAACACCAAATGAGGTCAAACAAGGTTTTTAGGCAAAACATTTTATTAACACATTTTCGTCAATGTTATCGTATATAATAATAAATTTCTTTTTTTTTTTATTTTCGTCCAAAATTTTATTTAATAAAAAAACATTTTTTTCTTTTCTTTTTACTTCTTGTTTTTATTTATTAAAAAAGTAACAAACTATATATAAAAAAAAGTTTTTTAACCCCAAAATTATTTATTAAAAACAGTTTTTACATTAAAACAGTTTTTAATTTTTTTACATTAAAACAGTTTTTATATTAAAACAGTTTTTACATTAAAACAGTTTTTAATTTTTTACATTTAAACAGTTTTTACGAAAAAATGATTTTTTATATTAAAACAGTTTTCACATTAAAACAATTTTTAATTTTTTACATTAAAACAGTTTTAGTTAACAAAAAAATAGTTTTTTCTTTTCTTTTTACTTCCCGTTTTTATTTATTAAAAAAGTAACAAACTATATATAAAAAAAGTTTTTTACCCCAAATTATTTATTAAAACAACTTTTAATTTTTTACATTAAAACAGTTTTTACATTAAAACAGTTTTCACAGAAAAACAGTTTTTACACCTAAGCAAATTTTTTACATTAAAACAGTTTTTACATTAAAACAATTTTTTATATTAAACAGTTTACACATTTAATTTTTTTTTTAATTTTTTACATTAAAACAGTTTTTACATGAAAATAATTTTTTACATTAAAACAGTTTTTACGGAAAAACAGTTTTTACATTAAAACAGATTTTAATTTAAAACAGTTTTTAAAATATTCATAACAGTTTTTTTAATTATTTAAAACAGTTTTTAAATTATTTTTTAAAATATTATAAAAGCATTTAAGAAGTTAGCAAATTTGTTGGCAAATATTTCTCACCCATATAGCAAAGCAAAATTTTGCCAAAATGTTATGTATAGGAGGTGTTGTACATTGGCAAATAGCTTGTAGGCAAATTTTGCTATCAAACACACCAAATTATAGGCAAATACCATATTTGCCAACTTATTTGCATTTGGCTACCATTTGCCATGGTATCAAACACACCCTTAGAATTGAACTTGGGCGAACTGGGGCACAGTGTAAAACAGGAAGCAAATAACTATTTTTTTTAGAATAATGTTACACTTCCGGAAATCATCCTTCCCGATTCCATCCCCCAAACAATCCCCACCCTTCTTTAAAAGTCAAAACAATCTCCACCCTTAATCTATTTTTGAAAAACAATGCATTATACATATTAGAGTTATGATTTATTCCTTTAAAAGACATTCTTTTAATTTTTTTAAAATTTATTTTAAATTGATAAATAATTTAGTGCAATCATTTTTATTTTGTTCCAAAAAATTCTTTTGGAATAAAATAAAAAGCTTGAACTAAATGTGTATTAAAAAATAGTAAACATAGTTTCTTTATTTATAAAAAAATATATATTTTTAATTTTAATATAAAAAAAATTGTTTCATTTGATGTATTAGTTTCGCGATTGATTAGTGCCGCTGACGCGTACCTACATTTCCGGACCCACATCAGCACTAATCAACATCATTTATTAAATGTGGGTCCGCGCCAGAGGCACTTTGACTGTTTTATTTTGTTCCAAAAAGTTCTCGAACACTAATTTAACCAATATTTTTTTTATTTTTAAAGGTTCGCGTCAGCAGCACACTTTGACTGTTTTATTTTGTTCCAAAAAGTCCTCAAACATTAATTTAACCAATATTCTCTTATTTTTAAAGGTTTGCGTCAGCGATACACTTTAAGTTTTTTTATCTGGCGAGTATCTTTTTGAAATAAAATAAAAAAATTTGAACGAAATGTGTATTAAAAAATAGTAAACATATTTCGGATTTGTGCGCCAGTGTCGGTTAATTCATCAAATACCCATTTATTCAATATTCTCTTGTTTTTAAAGGTCGCGCCAGCGGCACCCCTTATTTTTTAACTCATTTAGTCCCTCAAACACCCATTTACCTAATATTCTCTTATTTTTATAGGTCCGCACCAGCGGTACCCTTATTTTTAAACTTAATTTTTTAACTCATTTACTCCCTCAAAAACCCATTTACCTAATATTCTTTTATTTTTATAGGTCCGCGCCAGAGGCACCTCTTATTTTTAAACTTAATTTTTTTTTAATTTTAGAACATTTAAAACAATGTTGTATTTCTTAAAACCATTTAAAAATGTAAAAAAAAAAGTTTCTTTTTATTTATATTAAACTAACAATTATTTTTTAAAACAGTTTTTTTCAAAAAATATATATTTTATATATTAAAATAATGTTTTCGTAAAATTGTAGCATTTAATTGGGTCGGATTCGGGTTATTTTAATTTAGTCATGTTTGTATTTTAATTTAGTCATGTTCTCAAACTAATTTAACCAATATTATCTTATTTTTAAAAGTCCGCGCCAGCAACACACTTTGAGTGTTTTTATTTTGTTCCAAAACATACTCAAACACTAATTTAACTAATATTCCCTTATTTTTAAAGGTCCGCGCCAGCGGCACACATTTAGTGTTTTTATTTTGTTCCAAAAAAAACTTCAAACACTAATTTAACCAATATTCTCTTTTTTTTAAAGGTCCGTGCGAGAGGCACACTTTAAGTGTTTTTATTTTGTTCCAAAAAAAACTTCAAACACTAATTTAACCAATATTCTCTTTTTTTAAAGGTCCGTGCGAGAGGCACACTTTAAGTGTTTTTATTTTGTTCCAAAAAAAAACTTCAAACACTAATTTAACCAATATTCTTTAAGTATTTTTATTTTGTTAATTGACATTAGATAGGACATAAAATTGATTTTATAAAAAAAAGACGAAAAAAAAGTGTTAAAAGTGATATGAACAAAAAGAAATTATATTCGTGTTATTTTAATTTAGTCATCATGTTCGTGTTCGTTTTGTTTATAAAAACACTTTTTATATATAAAAAAAAATACAGATTTTTTATAAAACAAAACATGTTTTTAAGTAAAAAAAAACAAATAAGACTGATTTTATTATTAAAAAAAAAACTACCTAAAAAAAGATATAAAATTGATTTTAACAAAAAAACTGATTTTAATGATATACAACTACCTAAAAACATATATAAAACTGATTTTAATATAAAAAAAAAAAAAAAAAAGAAGAAGAAGAAGAATTGGGTATGAAATCGGGAAGGACAATTCGGGGAGTGTAGCACTACTCTTTTTTTTAACATATCTCCTGGTTTGATAGTCTAAAAAAATTATATTTTGAGATTTAAAGAAAAGGGAATATATATTGTGTCGGCAGCATCTACCTCATGCTTTGGCACAAAAATCAATACCACACGCTTGCTTTATTCCCTGATCTCACGCGTTTGTACCGAGGAAGCATTTAGTGTGTTTTCGTATATATTGAAATTAAGGATTGAAAGAAACGCTCTTGTAATTGTCAAACGCTCTCAAACGCTCTCAAACGCTACTGTGTAACCATGCTTGGGGTTCAAGCAAATCACCCAACCCAAGAGGATGGAAACCATGGGGGAATCCCTCCACCACTATCTGTCAGCAACTCCAAAGAGGAAGAAGACCTATTGTTAAGGAGCACCAAAAAACAAAAGGACAACCATGATACAATGGCAGACATGGAAATGGAGAACTACGAAAATTTCAACACCACCAACCAAAATAATAGTGTGGTGCTCTGTACAAATACGGAAGAGGCTAACGCAGACATGATATTAGATGAGAGCCCAACCTTGATGAGAAATGAACAAACCGAAACCCAAGGTAGCGAGGAAACTGAAAGGCCTAAACAGGTATTATCATACAAAGATGTAGTGGGTAAGAAGCAAAACTCAGATATACTTTTTGAGGATGCCAACTGTGCGTGGTCTGATGACGACATGGAGGAACCAAATGAAAATAACTGTCAACCCATGGACCTTAACACCAAACCAATGGAAGAGGAGGAGGATCCATTATGCCCAGTGATTTCTATTCCCAAAAAACACGTGGAAAAATTAAGAGAGAAATGGAATGACAGTGTCATTGTCAGTCTCCTTGGTAGAAATATTGGGTTCAAGGTGCTTAATGCAAGAGTTTCCTCACTGTGGAACCTACAAGGTGACTATGAAATTGTAGACTTGGAAGAAGGACATTATGTGTTTAAATTTATGATGAAAGAAGATTATTACAATGTTTTGACAGGTGGTCCATGGGTAATAAACAATCACTATCTAGTTGTGAGGAAGTGGGTGCTAAATTTCAACCCTATTGAGGCTAACAATGTCACTACAGCTCAATGGGTCAGATTACCAAGGCTACCTATAGAATGGTTTGACGAAAGAGCTCTCTTCCAGATTGGATGCAAGCTTGGGAGACCAATCAAAACAGATTTCAACTCGGTATCATCTGCTAGAGGCAAGTATGCAAGGATTTGTGTGGAAGTGGATCTTGCAAAACCTCTAATACCATGCTATAAATTAGATGGACGGAAGTACAGAGTGGAGTATGAATTTCTACCTTATATATGTTTTAGGTGTGGGAAAATTGGACACAAAACTGATTATTGCCCATTAAATGCTCCAAGCCAGAATACAAATATTGCGTCTGAAAATGTTCATCCGGGTAGTTTGGGTGCTGCTCCGAGCAAACCTGCTGATAACGGCTATTTACCGAAAGGCTCTAACGAGGTAAACCATGATATCAGGGAAGTGGACGTGGCAAAGAAACAAGACCAGTTTGGTCCCTGGATGCTGGTACAACGAAAAAAGTATGGGAATGATAAAAACATAATTAGTTCTAATGGAACTAGGGAAAACTTGGGAAGGAATAGCAACAGATTCTCTGCACTCAATAGTGAAGGAAGTGACAAGATACAGAAGCAAAATGATAGAACACATGCAAAAGGAGGCAGTAATAATAAAAGTATGCATACAAAAGGACTGGGGGTGACGTCTGGTACATGTAACTCCTCAGCTATTAATGGGACAGACGGTGGGAAATTAAACGGGGGCAAAAGTGGTAGTACACGGGAGCAAATGCAGAAAAGAAAATTGCACACACAAGTTAATGGGACAGGTGGAGGCACAACACAGGTACAACACATTCAGAAGGTTAGCGTAAAAAGTATGGAACAGGGTGGCATGGGGAAAAACCACATCGGCACGTCAAAATGTAATAATGATGTCAGTTTAAAGTCAAATGAAGAGAAAAGTAGCTGCCTCACGGTAGGCGTTATCCATAAATTAGGTAATGCACAACTTGAGGTAGAACAGAACTCATCTACAAAATATTCAAGTACGTGTGGAACCTCAGCAAAAACCAATTCCGAAAAAGAAATAATAACCGTAAACAAAGTCTATAATGAATCTCCCCTTCCCCCTCGCCTGTAATACCCCGTACTTTTGACTATATTTATTTTTGGGATTAATTAATTAAATGCGTATTAATTGGAAATTAATCCGGGTTTTAAATACTAACGAGATGCGAGTTGGTATTTGATTATGTGCATATATGTTTTGATATATGTATTTAGTATTATAAAATTTGTCGTGAGATTGATAGATGGCATTTTAGAAATTTTGTTGAGACGCGTGAGGCCGCCGCGTCACGGTGTAATATTTTGATAATAAAAGTGAATTTAAAATCTATAAACCGTATGGTCGTTTTGAGTGCGCCAACGCGTCCGGAAGGGTCGAGATAGTCAGAAAACACTAGCCGGGGGTGTAGTTTGGGTCCCGGGGTATTTTTAGGCCATACCGGCATCTTAAAGGGTATTTTGGTAATTTTACATTTTGAGGAATTAAAAGTGACGAAAATTGGTTAATTAAATCTGATGTGGATTTGACCCACTAAGCCCATAACCAAACCATATTAACCTAGAAGGCTACGTAGGTTATCATTTAGGTCTTCTAAATTCCCAAATCAAAACCCTAGCCACCTTAAGCCACCATTGGAGAGGAAGCTTGGAGAGAAGAGATTCTGCAGAAAAGTTCTACCAAACCTACACCAAACTCAGAGATAATCAAGGCAAGTGACTTTATTCCATTTAATTTCAGAGAATGTCTCTTCCATGTTAGAAATTGAGGAATTTTAATTGTTCTTGAAAGATGAATGAAAACCCATGTAGTTTGGAGTTTAGAACTTGAAAATTTTGAAGAGAATTGCATGTAGAATGATAGGTAGATGATTTCTCTCATGATAATTGTGATTAGGAGAAATTAAAACGGATTAAATTCTGGGATTTGATGATGATATAAATCTAGGGTTCATGTTCTTGATAAAATTGGGGAAAAGTAATAAATCTTGTGATTTAATGATGTTTATGATGCATTAATGTATTAAACGATGTTAGTATATGACCTTAGCATGTTATAGTATGATTAGAGGACTTAACACTTTGTTAGAACGAACTTTGGAGAAGGATTGAGGTGTTAAAAATGGTGAGAAACGTAACTTAGGAAATCTGGGAAGAAACTGGCAGCTCGTTAGAAGCCCCTACCCAGGTCGTTCGAACGAACTCGTTCGAACGAGCTTCTAACGAGTTGACCAGTCGCTGCTAACGAGAAGGGATCTCGTTCGATATCTTGTTCGATATCTCGTTCGATATCTCGTTCGATATCTCGTTCAAACGATATATCGTTAGAAGGTACAGTTCGTTCGAACAAACTAGAATCTCATTCGAACAGTCTCGTTCGAACGAGACTTCTAACGAGTTGACAGTTTGGTCCTTTTTGGACTGTTTTGATTTTTAGAGTCCCGTAAACTGGTTCGAGGGTAGAATTAACATTCCTTGTTGATGTAAGGATAGATTTGGGACTTTTGGATTATTATGAGGAGTAAATTATATACGAGAGTTATATTCAATGAACCATTTGGGTTGAGACGTGAGTGTCTACTACGACGTGAGGATGAATTATGGCGCGTAGGATTACAAACCGAAATAGTATAAATTGTGATAAGTATAAGTTAGTACGAGAATGCGATATGTACTACGATTAAAATACGGTATTACTAAGACGTGTGTTTACTTAGTATTGGTATATGAATTGTGTGTATGACATACCTACCATACTTGCTATCACGGGAGGTTTGCGTTCGCTTAGGGCCCTCTAATCCTTGTGTTGCCCGGATTTAGACTGGTTACCTCGATGAACATAGGTCATAGAAAGACTTATTGGGATATTAATAAGTCCGCTGATCGTGGGAGCGTAGGTATGTACGTGACCCATGTGATGTGACTGTGTTCGCCTCCACTATTTGTGATTTGTGTTATCTGAACTATTCCTGAGAGATTCGGAATATGTGATCCTTATGTACGTGATGTACCGGGATGGATAGCAGAGTATGTGTGCACCACAGCTTAGTTCTCGGGGTGCTTGTATTGTGTATTTATGATGTGAATAATATACACTTAATTAATGAGAACCTTCATGTTAATGATGTGAATATAATTACGGTATTGTTTCGAGAAATATAACGAGTTAACTGATAGTTATATATATTGCATATTGAACATATGAGTTACGTTAAACCCCTACTTAATTACGAGCGTTATTATGTTAATTGAATCGAGTAATAAGGGTAAGACCTATGATAGTCTAGCTAGATATGTTGTCACTTAGCTAGTAGTTTGTATCACTCTAGATGGGTACTTACGTTAGGAGTGCACAGTTAGACGAGAGGTGAGAATATCATGTGAGTGCACGTCCTAACATGCACTTTGAATTTAATGTTTTAAATGTTTTTAAAGCACTTGCAGGTTTTTAAAATATAACTCCACATTCGGGCTCTGACCCATTTGCTTTTCAAATCTCTTTTTCTTGTAAAACCATTTTAGGTGCGCAGCATAGGGACACCAAGCATAGGATTCTCATTCAGGTGAAGAGCTGTAGCTGTTTGTGGAAGCTACAGGGATTTGCTTGTAGACGCTTCTATCTTTTGGATTCCAGAGTCACTATCTATCAGTTGTAGGGCATGTTGCCCATTTCTATTAGAGACATCTTTTACATTACAGTTTTCAGACTTTGATTTGTATTGTTTTAGCATTCGGTTATTTATTTCAGTATGGGATTGTAGTGAGGAGTTTTCCTCCAGACTTTATTTGCACTATGTGATGGTTATTCGTTTTACTTCAGTATGGTGAATGGTGTTACTTATTTCTTCATTACACTTGTTGCATGTTAATCAGACTTATATTAAAATTTGGCAACTTACTTTTTAAATACTAGGTGGACAGTAATAATAAAATGTTTTCGACAGTGATGCTATTAACTGAGCCAACTTGGCATTTTGAATTAATTTAATAAAGGAGTAGCTACCCGGTATTTAATTAGTCGGGGTGTCACAGGTGGTATCAAAGCATCAGGTTCTAGTGTCCTTTAGGATATGTACGGCTATTATGTTTCCGCTACGTTTCTTTGATATAGAGCCCTATATTTTAGGACTGTTGTACTCTTTTTGTGTATGCTTCGTTCTTCAGCTATATTAAGTTTATAACCGTGAACTTATAAACTTTGTTCTTATTTCAGATGCCTCCACGACGTGCACGACGAGTTCCCAGGGATGCAACGCCCGAACCCCAGCCCGCTCCAGTTCAGGGCATGATGAACGCCGCTGAGGTTGCAGCTATAGTAGCTCAAGCGGTAAATGCCGCCATTGCCGTTGTTCAGTAGGCACCACCCCAGGCTCCGGTTGCCGCGCCAGTACTGGGTAATGCATTCCCGTCTGCTTGGGAGCGTGTACGTGACGCTTTTCAGAAAGCGCATCCGCCAGAGTTTGCAGGTAGCTCAGATGTGTTAGTCTCGAGCCAATGGAGGAAGGATATGCAGAGGCACTTACGGATGTATGAGTGCACGGATGTTTAGAAGCAGGTGCTAGCTACTTTCAAGCTAGTTGGATCTGCACTACAGTGGTGGGAGTCTATTACCACCATGGAGGAGAGGGACACTCTCACAATTCAGGAGTTCTGGGTGCGGTTTGACCCCAAGTACTTTCCGTCAGCTGTTCATACGGAAATGAGGAGGAAGCTGATGAGTCTGAGGCAGGAAGGCAAGACAGTGGCCGAGTATGAGGCCGAGTTCACTAATCTGTTGAATATCGTTCCAGACGAGATACCAACAGAGAAGAAGAAAATTGAGAAGTTCACCGACGGGTTGACATGGAGGATCTGTCAGCATCTGCTAGGGAACCTATCGTTGGCCACTTATTCTGATGTGGTTAACGCTGCATTGTTGCACTGCCAGGACCACCGTTTTCATATGGCCGAGGGCAAGCGGTCGGAGGACTCTAGCCATCAGGGCAGGACTGGAGGACATGGTGCCAGCGGGGCACAATCTGGTCAGGGGCAGAGACAGAATGAGCAGGGCTCCCAGCAGGGGGATAATAAGAGGTTCCGGTCAGGGAACTACAGGCAGGGACAGGGAGTTTTCCGTCAGGGCCATCAGGGTCCAAACGGCCATCAAGGCCAGCAGAGGCAGAATGGGCAGCAGTTTCAGCAGGGCCAAGGAAGGAACGGTAACGGCCACCAGGGCCGGGGACTGCAGGGGCAGAGAGGGGGGAACTTCCCAGGGAAGTGCTTTGTTTGTGGCAAGACTGGTCATAAACGACAGGATTGTCCTGATAGGGGCAGGGCCCCACAGCAGCAGCAGCAGGGTGCTCGCCAGGAGCCACAGAGGCCTATGTTTCCCGCCGCTCTTCCAGCACCGCCACAAATGGCAGCATTGCCACCCATTCCAGCAGTCCCAGCTCAGCAGGGGCAGCTACAGTATGGACGTGTCTACAACGTCCACCAGGCTGCAGTTCCACAGGCACCGCCCGCGATCGAGGGTACGTTTCCTATCCATGGCACTATGGGTCGGGTATTATTCGATACGGGTGCTACACACTGTTTTATAGCTACACACTTCGCGAAAGCTTTAGGATTGTTAGCTGCGGCAGAGAGCACAGTGACGTGTGTCGACTCACCATTGGGGAGTGGGTCACTTATTTTCTTTATATACCGGGGAGTGGGGGTAGAGATCGGTGGTTTGGTATTGCCTGCAGACATGTTAGTTGTAGACATGCATGTTCACGATGTGATCATCGGTATGGATTGGCTCGTAGCATATAGGGCCATGATTGATTGCTTCAGCGGGAGCATTGTTTTTGCCATTCCGGGGCAAGAGATGTTTGTAGTGGCGATGCCTCGTCCAGAGGGAGGATCGACCGCTCATCTGTATTACCTTGAGGAGGATACCTCTAAGGAGGTTGTGATTCCTTTAGACACTATCCCAGCCATCAGGGAGTATTCGGATGTGTTTCAGGAGATACCAGGCTTACCACCCAGTTGAGAGATAGACTTTGTTATAGATTTGATACCGGGTACGAGACCTATAGCACGCGCACCGTACCGTATGGCTCCAGCCGAGATGAGGGAGTTACGGGATCAGATAGAGCAGCTGTTAGGCCAGGGCTTTATTCGCAGGAGTACCTCACATTGGGGCACTCCAGTTTTGTTTGTGAAGAAGAGGGATGGTTCACTGAGATTTTGTGTGGACTACCGAGAGTTGAGTAAGGTCACGATACGGAATAAGTATCCGTTGCCTCGAATCGATGACTTATTCGACCAGTTGAGAGGAGCTTCTTTCTTCTCGAAGATTGACTTGAGATCGGGATACCATCAGTTGCGTATCAGGGAGGAGGATGTCTCGAAGACCGCGTTCTTGTCGAGATATGGTTCTTACGAGTTTCGGGTTATGCCTTTTGGTTTGACCAACGCTCCAGCAGTGTTTATGGACTTGATGAACAGAGTGTTCAGGGATTTCCTAGATCAGTTTGTCATTGTCTTCATTGATGACATTCTGGTTTACTCTCAGACAGAGGAGGAGCACGCCGAGCATTTGAGGCAGGTTTTGCAGACACTTCGTCAGAACGAGTTGTATGCAAAATATGAGAAGTGCGGGTTTTGGCTGAAGGAAGTCCAGTTTTTGGGGCATATCATTTCCGACCGGGGAATATCTGTTGATCCGGGGAAGGTGTCAGCGGTGAGGGAGTGGGGACAGCCCACGACACCAACTGAGATTCGTAGTTTCTTGGGTCTAGTAGGATACTACAGGAGGTTTATTCGGGGCTTCTCAGAGATAGCGGGTCCTTTGACACATCTGACTCGTCAGGGTGTGCCGTACATCTGGAGTGATGCCTGTCAGTTGGCATTCGATGAATTGAAGGACAAATTGACCTCAACACCTGTGTTAGCATTGCCGAGACCGGGAGTTGAGTATTTGGTTTACACCGATGCGTCTTTGCAAGGACTGGGAGGTGTATTACAGCAGGAGAGACAGGCCATAGCTTATGCTTCCCGTAAGTTTAAGCCTCATGAGAAGAATTACCCCACGCATGATTTGGAGTTGGCAGCAGTGGTATTTGCCCTACGAATTTGGAGGCACTATCTTTTGGGGGAGAAGTTCCAACTGTTCACGGACCACAAGTCCCTACAGTACCTATTCACGCAGAAGGAATTGAATATGCGGCAACGTAGGTGGCTTGAGGTTGTGAAAGACTACCAGTTCGACATTCAGTACCACCCGGGTAAGGCTAACGTGGTAGCAGACGCTTTGAGCCGTAGGCCAGCAGATGAGGTGGCAGAGGTGTGGAAAGCAAAGTGGAAGGAATTGGGACACCAGGATGCAGTGGCCCGATCTTTCATGTCTGTAATGACCGTTACACCGCAGATTGTCACGAAGGTAGTACGGGCACAGGCTAATGACTCGTTCTGTCAAGAGCAGATAGTTCGATTACTAGCAGAGGGAGCCGAGTCCTATACCGTTAGCTCAGATGGGGGATTACGCTTCAATGGAAGATTGGTAGTTTCGGAAGGAGAGGAATTGCGGCACGATGTAATGGCAGAGTCGCACGGCTCACGGTTCGCGGTACATCCCGGAGGGGACAAAATGTGCCAAGACATGAGACGGCAGTATTGGTGGAGCGGTATGAAGAGAGACATCGCTGAGTTTGTTTCGAAATGCGCCACTTGTCATCTTGTAAAAGTGGATAATCAGAGACCGGCAGGATTGCTACAGCCATTGGAGGTCCCGGTGTGGATGTGGGAGAGCATATCCATGGACTTTATCACGGGGTTGCCTACGTCGCAGAGGGGTCACGACTCCGTTTGGGTAATTGTGGACAGGTTGTCCAAGGTCGCTCACTTTTTACCCATAAGGACTGACTACACTACGGGACAGTATGCCCAGCTCTTCATTTCGAAGATTGTGAGACTTCACGGTGTGCCCCTAAATATCGTGTCTGACAGAGACAAGATATTTGTTTCGCGGTTTTGGGAGAGTTTCCAGGAGGCCATGGGCACGGAATTGCGGTTGAGTACGGCTTATCATCCGCAGACTGATGGGCAGACAGAGCGCACCAATCATATGTTGGAGGACATGCTACGCATGTGCATTATTGACTTCGGGGGTGGATGGGAGCAGTACCTCCCACTGGTGGAGTTTGCTTACAACAACTCCTATCAGTTCACAATTGGCATGGCTCCGTTTGAGTCATTGTACGGTAGGCCTTGTCGTTCCCCAGCATGTTGGTTGGAGGTGGGGGACAACAAACTTATTGGGCCGAAAGTGATTCAGGATACTTCGGCAAGGATCGAGTTGATTCGGAGTCGCATTCGGGAAGCTCAAGACAGGCAGAAGAGTTATGCTGATGCGAAAAGATTTTTCAGAGAGTTCCAAGTGGGGGACCAGGTTTTACTCAGGGTATCTCCTATGAAGGGGATTATGCGTTTCGGGAAGAAGGGGAAGTTGGCACCAAGGTATGTGGGGCCGTTTCCTATTATTGAGCGAATCGGATCGATTGCGTATAGACTCGGGCTACCTGAGCATTTGCATCGGATTCACGATGTGTTCCATATTTCCTCGCTGAGGAAATACCTTAGAGATAATTTGGATCATTCTCACATTGCTGTGGAGGACATCGATCTCCAGCCGGATAGCTCATACGAGGAGGGGCCGATTGCTATTTTGGATCGAAGCGAGAGGAAACTGCGGTCAAAGATAGTTCCGTTAGTGCGTGTTCAGTGGCGACATCACAATGTCGAGGAGTCCACATGGGAGCGCGAGGATGAGATGCGCGATCGTTATCCAGAGTTGTTTTTAGCAGGTACTTTCTAGTTTCGAATTTCGGGACGAAATTCAGTTATTAGGGGGGGAGTATGTAATACCCCGTACTTTTGACTATATTTATTTTTGGGATTAATTAATTAAATGCGTATTAATTGGAAATTAATCCGGGTTTTAAATACTAACGAGATGCGAGTTGGTATTTGATTATGTGCATATATGTTTTGATATATGTATTTAGTATTATAAAATTTGTCGTGAGATTGATAGATGGCATTTTAGAAATTTTGTTGAGACGCGTGAGGCCGCCGCGTCACGGTGTAATATTTTGATAATAAAAGTGAATTTAAAATCTATAAACCGTATGGTCGTTTTGAGTGCGCCAACGCGTCCGGAAGGGTCGAGATAGTCAGAAAACACTAGCCGGGGGTGTAGTTTGGGTCCCGGGGTATTTTTAGGCCATACCGGCATCTTAAAGGGTATTTTGGTAATTTTACATTTTGAGGAATTAAAAGTGACGAAAATTGGTTAATTAAATCTGATGTGGATTTGACCCACTAAGCCCATAACCAAACCATATTAACCTAGAAGGCTACGTAGGTTATCATTTAGGTCTTCTAAATTCCCAAATCAAAACCCTAGCCACCTTAAGCCACCATTGGAGAGGAAGCTTGGAGAGAAGAGATTTTGCAGAAAAGTTCTACCAAACCTACACCAAACTCAGAGACAATCAAGGCAAGTGACTTTATTCCATTTAATTTCAGAGAATGTCTCTTCCATGTTAGAAATTGAGGAATTTTAATTGTTCTTGAAAGATGAATGAAAACCCATGTAGTTTGGAGTTTAGAACTTGAAAATTTTGAAGAGAATTGCATGTAGAATGATAGGTAGATGATTTCTCTCATGATAATTGTGATTAGGAGAAATTAAAACGGATTAAATTCTGGGATTTGATGATGATATAAATCTAGGGTTCATGTTCTTGATAAAATTGGGGAAAAGTATAAAATCTTGTGATTTAATGATGTTTATGATGCATTAATGTATTAAACGATGTTAGTATATGACCTTAGCATGTTATAGTATGATTAGAGGACTTAACACTTTGTTAGAACGAACTTTGGAGAAGGATTGAGGTGTTAAAAATGGTGAGAAACGTAACTTAGAAAATCTGGGAAGAAACTGGCAGCTCGTTAGAAGCCCCTACCCAGGTCGTTCGAACGAACTCGTTCGAACGAGCTTCTAACGAGTTGACCAGTCGCTGCTAACGAGAAGGGATCTCGTTCGATATCTCGTTCGAACGAGATATCGTTAGAAGGTAGAGTTCGTTCGAACGAACTGGAATCTCGTTCGAACAGTCTCGTTCGAACGAGACTTCTAACGAGTTGACAGTTTGGTCCTTTTTGGACTGTTTTGATTTTTAGAGTCCCGTAAACTGGTTCGAGGGTAGAATTAACATTCCTTGTTGATGTAAGGATAGATTTGGGACTTTTGGATTATTATGAGGAGTAAATTATATACGAGAGTTATATTCAATGAACCATTTGGGTTGAGACGTGAGTGTCTACTACGACGTGAGGATGAATTATGGCGCGTAGGATTACAAACCGAAATAGTATAAATTGTGATAAGTATAAGTTAGTACGAGAATGCGATATGTACTACGATTAAAATACGGTATTACTAAGACGTGTGTTTACTTAGTATTGGTATATGAATTGTGTCTATGACATACCTACCATACTTGCTATCACGGGAGGTTTGCGTTCGCTTAGGGCCCTCTAATCCTTGTGTTGCCCGGATTTAGACTGGTTACCTCGATGAACATAGGTCATAGAAAGACTTATTGGGATATTAATAAGTCCGCTGATCGTGGGAGCGTAGGTATGTACGTGACCCATGTGATGTGACTGTGTTCGCCTCCACTATTTGTGATTTGTGTTATCTGAACTATTCCTGAGAGATTCGGAATATGTGATCCTTATGTACGTGATGTACCGGGATGGATAGCAGAGTATGTGTGCACCACAGCTTAGTTCTCGGGGTGCTTGTATTGTATATTTATGATGTGAATAATATACACTTAATTAATGAGAACCTTCATGTTAATGATGTGAATATAATTACGGTATTGTTTCGAGAAATATAACGAGTTAACTGATAGTTATATATATTGCATATTGAACATATGAGTTACGTTAAACCCCTACTTAATTACGAGCGTTATTATGTTAATAGAACCGAATAATAAGGGTAAGACCTATGATAGTCTAGCTAGATATGTTGTCACTTAGCTAGTAGTTTGTATCACTCTAGATGGGTACTTACGTTAGGAGTGCACAGTTAGACGAGAGGTGAGAATATCATGTGAGTGCACGTCCTAACATGTACTTTGCATTTAATGTTTTAAATGTTTTTAAAGCACTTGCAGGTTTTTAAAATATAACTCCACATTCGGGCTCTGACCCGTTAGCTTTTCAAATCTCTTTTTCTTGTAAAACCATTTTAGGTGCCCAGCCATAGGGACACCAAGCATAGGATTCTCATTCAGGTAACGAGCTGTAGCTGTTTGTGGAAGCTACAGGGATTTGCTTGTAGACGCTTCTATCTTTTGGATTCCAGAGTCACTATCTATCAGTTGTAGGGCATGTTGCCCATTTCTATTAGAGACATCTTTTACATTACAGTTTTCAGACTTTGATTTGTATTGTTTTAGCATTCGGTTATTTATTTCAGTATGGGATTGTAGTGAGGAGTTTTCCTCCAGACTTTATTTGCACTATGTGATGGTTATTCGTTTTACTTCAGTATGGTGAATGGTGTTACTTATTTCTTCATTACACTTGTTGCATGTTAATCAGACTTATATTAAAATTTGGCAACTTACTTTTTAAATACTAGCTGGACAGTAATAATAAAATGTTTTCGACAGTGATGCTATTAACTGAGCCAATTTGGCATTTTGAATTAATTTAATAAAGGAGTAGCTACCCGGTATTTAATTAGTCGGGGTGTCACATCGCCTCCCTAGGGGATGTACAAATTCAAAACCAGACGCTATCAACATGGGAAATTTCAACCAACTTAGCGGAGAATCTAGAGGTGGCAGCCATCATGCAAGTGAACTGGAAGATATCCAAAGCCAAAGTCATTATCAACACCCTGGAACAGATGTGGGGAACGAGAAGGTAATCACAGCGATTATGGAGGAAATGTGCAGAGACATTCAGCTACACCAAAAAGTTGCTAGCAGAATTTTTTGGACGATCAATGACGTGGATTCGCTCATTCATCAAAAATCGTCAATGGTAGTAATTATTTGGAACTGTCGGGGGGCAGGTAAACCCCTTTTCAAACCCACTATCACTGAGCTGAAAAATATTTATAACCCTGATATCGTGGTGATTCTGGAAACCCAGAGGCCTATTGGTAACTTGGCTGGATTTTTTGACAGTCTTGGTTTTACAAATAAAGAGGTTTCAGAGCCAGTGGGCAGGTCTGGGGGCATTTGGGTTACCTGGAACCCAAACTCCATTATGCTGGAGACTTTATCTATAACTAGACAAGCTATCCATCTTCTCGCTACTAAGAACAATTATGAGGAGTTGATTTTCTCTGCGATTTATGCCAGCCCACTTCGACAACTGCGCAGGAAACTGTGGGACAACCTATGTGATATCTCTGAAAATATTAATATTCCGTGGTTGGTTGCGGGTGATTTCAACGATCATGTGGATGATTCTGAAAAAAGGAGTTTTGGTAAGAAGGTGACAGATAACAAAGACAATACACTTCTGGAAAATATTAACAAATGTAACCTCACAGACCTAGGGTGCTCGAGACCTAGATTGACTTGGACCAACAGCAGGAAGGGCATGAGTAATACTCTTATCAGACTTGACAGAGGCCTTGCTAACGCGGAGTGGAATCTGAAATACCCTAACACGAATGTAGAAAATATCCCGCGGACTGCTTCGGACCACTGTCCCATAGTTATCAGAATGGAAGGTATGGCTAAAACACTCATTGTTCCTAAAACCTTTAGACTTTTGGCTTGTTGGTTTGATAGAAATGATTTTAACGATTTAGTTAATTCAAATTGGAATAATACCTCAAATCTCGATATGAATATTAAGTTATGTACGGAAAATATTAAAAATTGGAACAACAATAATTTTGGTAATATTTTCAAAAATAAGAAGCGTATTCTTAGACGCCTAAGTGGTATACAAAAAGCCCAAGAAAATTGGTATTCACATAACCTCGCCCCCTTGAAACCAAATTACGCGATGAGTTTAACACGTTGCTTAGACACGAAGAAAGTCTGTGGCAACAAAAATCGAGAATTCAATGGCTTAATGAGGGTGATCGAAATACTAAATTTTTCCACACTACCACTATTATAAGGAGAAGGAAAAATTGTATCAAAAAACTCCTTATTAATGGGGAGTGGACTGACAATGGTACTATAATAGTAAATCATATTAATAATTATTTTAAGGAGCTATTTAATGCCGATTTTAATTATGATATTCAAAGTCAACTGCGAATTTTGGATAATATGAAATTTGTGGAGGATGATAACTTATTTCTAACTACCCCTATTTCATTAGGAGAGGTTAGGAAAGCTACTTTTAGCATGAAAGCACTTAAAGCTCCTGGACCGGATGGTGTCCAACCGATTTTTTACCACCATTTTTGGAGAACCATTGCAAATAACCTTTTTACTTTCTGCCAAAAATGTTTTCGAGATAAGTGCTTTCATAATGATTTAAATAATAGCTTTATTACGATCATTCCTAAAGTGGATAATCCTGAGAACATAACTCAATTTAGACCTATTACCCTTTGTAATGTATCCTACAAGATCCTTGCTAAAATTATTGTGGATAGACTTAGACCTATCATATGCCTCAATATTAGCCCCAACCAAGCCAGCTTCCTCCCTGGGAGACAAGCCTCTGACAATGTTATTGTTACTCAGGAAATTATCCACACCCTTATGAATATTAAAGGCAAAATAGGGGATTTTATTTTAAAAATTGATTTGGAAAAAGCTTATGACAGAGTGGATTGGGATTTTCTTGAGGGAGTCCTAAATTGGTTTAATATGGATAAGGAATTTTGCAGCCTTATAATGAGTTGCGTTAAGAATGCCACTACTTCTATTCTTTGGAATGGTTCCCCCCTCCCTAGTTTTAAACCAACAAGAGGCCTCCGACAGGGAGACCCTCTATCCCCCTACCTCTTTGTTATGTGTATGGAATACTTATCTGCTATGATATCGGAAAAAGTTAAATATAAGAAGTGGAAAGGTATTAGGGCCTCACCTGGGGGCCCTCGTATCACCCACCTCTTTTTTGCTGATGACCTTATATTATTCACTGAAAATGATAACAGTTCGTGTAAAGCGGTCATTGATACCCTTGAGGAGTTCTGCCACATATCTGGGCAGAAAATAAGCTACTCTAAATCTAAAGTATTTGCGTCCCCCAATATACCAAAAGGAGAGGCTTTAAAGGCTGGACATTTGTTTGGCATGACACTTACAAATGATTTAGGTATTTACCTGGGAAATAGACTCATCCATGGTAGGATAAAAGACTCCCATTTTAAAGACATTATTGAAAAAATCCAAAAAAGATTAACGGGGTGGAAATCTAAGTTACTATCACTTGCGGGAAGGAAAACTCTCATACAGGCCATTACCTCCACCATACCTAACTATAACATGCAAAATGTCATAATCCCGGTGAAGATTTGCAATGAGATTGATAGACTTAATGGAAACTTTCTATGGGGAGAAAATAATGATAAGGGAAAGGTTCATTTGATAAACTGGAATAAAATTTGTAGTCCCAAAGTTACTGGAGGCCTGGGGTTGAGGAAAAGTGTACAAAATAATCAGGCTTGTGTCACTAAACTCGGATGGAAAATTATGAATAAAGAGAAATCTCTATGGGCTGAAGTAGTTAGGAATAAATATAAAGCTGATCAAAACCCAAGAATGTGGAAAAAGTGTAATAAATCGTCTCATATTTGGAGAAGTATCATTAAATGTAGAGAAACTCTTGAGAATAATGTTAAATGGATTGTTGGAAATGGAAAGAACATTAATATCTTAAAAGAATGGTGGGTGGGGAATAAAATAATAAACCCTGTGGATCACCCGGGAAATTTGGAGAATGTTAATGTTGATATGCTCATTGATGAAAACAGGAAATGGGATGTAAAATCTATTGAAAATTTATTTAACGAGAACACTATGAATGATATTCTAAGCATCCCACTTCCCAGAAATTGCCTTTGTGATGACAACCCGTCCTGGTCTTTGAATAAAAAAGGAAAGTTCACAAGTAGTTCTTGTTACCAAGCCCTTGTTAACAAACATAATGAACATCAACCATGGGAGGCTTGGAAAAAACTGTGGAAACTAAATGTCCCACCAAAAATTTGCACCTTCTTGTGGACTATTATGCATGGAAAAATCCTCACCAATGAATATCGCATGCGAAGAGGCCTTACATCAAATGGGGATTGTCCACGGTGTGGACTCCTAGAGGACATCGAACACCTATTTAGGGACTGCACCCACACTAAGGAAATTTGGAACGCGCTTGGCTTCGATCACACCCTTGACCTCAACATACCAGGTAATGTAAATGAGTGGATTACCCAAAACATTTGGGGTGATTTGAAGAAAGAAAGGTACAAATGCTTTATGATTACCATGTGGCATATTTGGAAATCTAGAAATAATTACATCTTTAAAAACATGGATGATTCTCCACAAGCTGTTGCCCGCTTGGCTATGAATTACACAAATTGTGTTTTGGAAGCCAATGAAACCAAGCGAGCAAGAGTTAGTGGGGAAAACAATAATATACTAATTTGTAATCCGTGTTCTTTTGCAGGAAAAATCATCATCCACACTGATGGTGGTTTTGACCATGGATGTGGTACGGGGACTTTTGGAGGTATAGTCAGAAATGAGGATGGTGATTGGATCTTGGGCTTTACTGGAAAAATTCAAGGCACTGCCAGCCCTTTACGAGCTGAACTGGAAGGGATTTTCCATGGGCTGAACCTAGCACTTAGAAAGAAGTGGATAAATGCTTGTCTGAAAAATGATTGTCTTGAAGCCATCTTGCTCATCAAGCAGGAGAGTACTCAGAACCACCTCTTGGCAAATATCATCGAAGACTGCAGGGAGCTTACGAAGGAACTAAAGATAAACATAGTCCACATTCCAAGAGCAAGCAACTTTATGGCGGATTGTATGGTGAGGTTTGCGAGAAGGGTGGATGGTCTGTATAGAGAATATGAGCAAGCTCCGGAAGATTACCTTAGGATGGTCGAGGAGGAGGTGGAGGAGGATGGGTTCTATTTTGTCTAGAGTCGTTTATTGTGTGTTCGCTTTTTTCTGATTTCCTTTGTCACCAAAAAAAAAAAAAGTATATATTGAAATTAAAGAGCAAAGGATACGAGGAAGTGAGTGGAGAATGTTTAATGGTGGGTTTCAAGTAGCCTTAATACTTTCGATTTTCCTTAAAATAAAAATAGTAGAAATGCAGTAATAAATTGTAGCAGAGTACAATAACATAGCTAATAATCTCATCCATCATGTACTATTTTTATCACGAAAGATACTTTATGATTTAAAAAAAAAATTGAGCGTAATATCTTTTGCTTATATTTTATGTGTAAATGTACATGAGATAAAGATGAGTATTTAAATGTATATGCACTATTTTGTTGATTATGAATCTTGATTTTGAGGCACGATATTAAAAAAATGTCGATTAGTGATATGCGCTGGTGAGATGAATGAATTAGATATATATTTTCTTGGGACATAATTTTTTATCTTTGTTTCAAACAAAGGAAAAAAAACTGCATGCATACTTGATTTTCTTTCAATAGAAGAAAGTATTTATTTTTTATATATGTACCATTGCCGTATGGTACTACCGAAATTGACATGCTAAATTCACGAGTTATGCTGATGATTTGAGAAGCTTTAAAATCGTTTAATCTGGAAAAAAAATTATGCACCTTCAAATTTATTATGGTGTGTGCTCAAAAGACATTAAATTATGCACGATACACCTACGAGTATCAGTGGTTATGATTCATTACACAAATATCCCCGGACTTTATTTATTTTTTATTTTATTACATCAAATAAAATAAAATAAAGGGGGCCTGATGAGAATTGTAATTGGATATTTACTGAGTTTTACTAACATTTGTAATTTTGTATAATTGGGTCAGAAAGATATTATTTTGCAGACGCTTCTGAATGAGCAAATATTGAGCGACACAAATATCAACTCATTGTTAAAAGACATGACAGTTTGAGATACACCCCATGAAATGTAATAATTAGGTTTCTTTTATTTTTTTCGGGTGGGAATTGTAAATGATATATGTAATTTATGTTATTTTATTTTATCTTGAGATAAAATAAAATAAAGGGTGGAAATGGATATTATGATTTAACATAGCTTGTAGTGTAAAGCTTCTTTGACATCCTCCATGGCAAGGATAGATTGATGAACCTTCATAGTATAGTAACATCCAAGCAGGCCATTACAAAAGCTTTTTCAGTTTCTTTCGCAAAGAGTTCAAACGGGTTAATTAGTTGTCATTCAAATATTGACCAAGTCATAGTCATCATTCAGATATGATATCATATTATGAGAACTTTGCGAGTATTGAGATAAGAGGTGTATTATATTCCAAAAAACTTTATCAAATTGGTCGATAGTTGAACCATGATCGTTATGACTTGACTCGTCCGAAGAAGTTGGTCGTTAAAGAAAACAGACAAAGGACCACGCTCAGTTTATCATTCGGCAGGTATGGGATCACGTCCTGAAAAGCGATACAGAAGAATGAGTTTACAAAAAATCTTAACAAGTCGTTTTCATTGTTAAGTCACCGTTATAGGTGGAGTTTATGAAAATCTTAACAAGTGTTTTTCATTGTTAAGTCATCGTTATAGGTGGAGTTTACGAAAATATTAACAAGTGTTTTCATTGTTAAATCACCGTTATAGGTGGAGTTTAAGAAAAATCTTAACAAGTGATTTTCATTGTTAAGTCACCGTTATGGGTGTCACCGTTATTAATGGAGTTTTACAAAAATCGTAACAAGTGGTTTTCATTGTTAAGTCACCGTTACTGGCGGAGTTTGACGAAAAATCTTAACAAGTGATTTTCATTGTTAAGTCACCATTACCGGTGGAGTTTAACGAAAAATTTTGACAAGTATTTTCATTGTTAAGTCACCGTTATAGGTGGAGTTTACGAAAAATCTTAACAAGTGTTTTCATTGTTAAGTCACCGTTATAGGTGGAGTTTACAAAAAAATCTTAACAAGTGGTTTTCATTGTTAAGTCACCGTCATAGGTGGAGTTTACGAAAAATATTAACAAGTGTTTTCATTGTTAAATCACCATTACTGGTGGAGTTTGACAAAAAAAATCTTAACAAGTGGTTGTCATTGTTAAATCACCTATAACAGTGGAGTTTGCGAAAAACCTTAACAGGTGTGTTTTCATAGTTAACTCACCTCTAACGGTGGAAGAAAAATCTTAATAAGTATTTTCATTGTTAAGTCACCTCTAAACGATGGAGTTTACGAAAAACCTTAAATAAGTGTGTTTTCATTGTTAAGTCACCTATAACGGTGGAGTTTGCGAAAAACCTTAACAAGTGTGTTTTCATTATTAAGTCACCTCTAACGGTGGAAGAAAAATCTTAATAAGTATTTTCATTGATAAGTCGCCTATAATGGTGGAAGAAAAATCTTAACAAGTTTGTTTTCATTATTAAGTCATCTCGTAGGTTTGAGTTCATTTAAAAAGGAATGGGGGCAACACTCATAGTATATCATTTGTATGAAAAGAATGATTACGAGGTCCTTCGGAATAACCCATGAGATCAAAACCTAAAATATGAGATTTAAGATATGAAATATGAGATAGAAGTATATCATCGAGATGAAATGAGATATAAGATTACTACCCACGATTCACAGGTTGATCGAAAATATCAAAATCGATTAAAGGTGTTTCGTACATACAGTCGATATATTTCAAACATGCATCAATATATCAACTATATGTACGAGGGGGAAAATGTAAGAGGGGATTAATGACAAGCCTATCATTTAAATTATTAAATGAGATTAGAGATGATTAAAATTGATAAAAGTCCACGTGTTTATACAGCTGGAGTATTATTATGCGCATCGGACATATCACGCATATATGTGCATTATTTATGCATTAAATAGACAATATTCTAGTGTTGAGAGTTTGACATATGTTATGAGACACATACCACTTAAAATAGGACATGTGTCACCACAGGTTATTTGACATGTGGTGACCCATTTGTGTTGGTTTTAGCTATAAATATGCCTCACCCCCATACATTTTAGAGAGAGCTTCTTGTGAGAGTTTTAAGAGTTGTTTTGAGATGAGTTTCAACACCTCCCACCTCTCTGAAAAACCACCACAATGAGTTTTATGATGAATAGTACGAACCCACGAACTAAGTTGACTTTGATTCCGACTATCCTGGATACGTAGGCGCAACCGAAGTTGCTCTAGTCAAACACGTGCTAAAATCCAATATTTCCCCAAGTTAGACTACTCTCTTACAGTGTGTAAGATATCTTATTAATTTATTCCCCACTATGTTAGGGCACTACTAGAAATGTTAAACCTTTATACGATGTTCACAACTCAATTAGTTAATGACTACAATTTTTTAAAAGTCTTTCTTTAAGTCTTCAAACACTTTTCTTTCGCCTGGTCATTACTACAAATAATTTAGTTCATCCCTAATATTAATAATTTGTTCTCCATGAGTAATACGTACCATGCTTTTGTATACTAAAGTTTGAAAAATGGGGTATAATTTATAAAAAATAAAATGCCTCATTACACATTCATCAAGAACTAACTTCTTATTTTGAAAAGGACAAACCTTGAAAATCAATTTTTAAACTATAATTAAAATATTATGTTTTTCATGCCATTGAGTGACTTATTATACATATTCAATGAAACTCAATCAATCTTCCTACGAAGGAAGACTGATATTTTCCCGATACTTTTTACAATTTAATAGGAGCGCCTTCACATCTTGATGCCCCGCGGGTCTTAATGACTGAGAGACCGTTCTTATTCTTATATCATATACCTAACCTTGTTCAAACTAATCAAGATTTGTAAACTATCTTACACTTTCTAAACTATTAAAATTTATGTTTATACTACTAACACATGCCGTGTTGAATCCATCTATAGATAATTTATCTCCAATAGTCCAACTGACTCGTTCATTATGTCACATGTCATTGAAACTAACAACTTTAAATAGATTTTTTTTATCTCGAACATAACCATCGGTGGCATGACCTTCTATAACTTTAACATGCTTTTACTTTATGTGACAAAACCCATAATCTTGATGTCTTTCTCGTATACATAAACAATTATATAATCCCAAATTCATTTTACAGATTATCTTTAAACTTAATCCCGAATCATCAAAGGATTTAATCATATTCCAATAACCAATTCTTACCCTTACCCTCAATGTAGCCAAAATGAACTAATACCTTAGTGTTGATAAAATATAGATAACTATTACAAAAATAAAAATGAAACATAAGCTTACTCCCTGATAAACATGTAACCTATGCTCTGATATTAAGTTGTGACACCCCAATTTTAGGGGATCAATGTGAAAAACCTTTTATACTTTGATTTCAATTAAGAAACTCCTTTTATAAACTAAAATCTTTCTTTTGCAACTTTGTTTCGTAAAATTCCTTTAATTTAATTAATGAAATGATGTCCATCTAATTAAATTCATAAAAAAACTTGAAACAAAAGAGTTTTTCCAACATCATTGAATAAATAACAATTAAAAAGTACACATCGTCTTGCCTTATTACAAACCAAATTTAAAATGTTTCAAAATAGTTCCAAATAATGTAGTCAAAGTTCCATTTAAATAACAAATTTAAAGTTGATAGTAAACATATCTCTTTTGTCACATAAATCTTTCCTTGCCTCTTATGGTTTCTTTGCCTTTATCTTTTCTCGAAGTACCTAGGTGTTTCTAAAATGGTGGGGCCTGAGCATGCGCCCTGCAGGAGAAATACTAGTAAAGTAATATGTACAATGAATATTTATACATATTAAATATATTTTAGCAATTATGAAATCATCCATCCTTTGATTAAATGTTCTCATGCAAAATGCAACATGACATGCAATTTGTGTTTTGACCTTGTAATCTGAGCGATGAGCCCACTCACACTTAACCTTTCTTTTAGTACCACTTGTATCTCATTAATTTAACCATTAACATAATTTTTCATTTTTCAAGTTGTTTCATAAACTTTCCTCTCCATTAATGTGCGACGTGCTTAAAAATAATCTTTTAGGTCTAAGCATTAAAGCACACCCCAGGGCTCTGGGCCCTTCTAAAATTTCCAAATTACCTTTGAGTGCCTTTTACTTGTTACAACCTTGCAACCCTTTTTACTTTCTTTCTTCTTATTCAATTTAAACCTCTTTCCTTTATTTCCTTCTAACCCACCAATGAGGCTAAATACCCGAGACGAGATAAGTTTGAACACATTTTATTTCCAAGTATCACACTTTATAACAAGTCCATTTTCATTTTACCTTGAACTCGGTGTTTTAGTTAGTGAAAACAAATTTATTTATCATATCTTTTGAAACTTTAACCTTTGAGTTCAAATACCCATTTATACCCTTTCATGTGTTTTTCAATATTCACACACAATTGTAAACTTGCATTTTATACATTTTGACAAAAATTCTTCTTTTCAACTTTATCCAACTATTTTACTAGAGTCCTCCTGATTTGGTAAATCAATATTCTAAAATATTTCTTTAGTCATTTCAAGACTTTACCCTTTATAAACATTTACTTTTACATTTTCTACCTTGTTTCTCATCATTTTACCATTTCATATTCTTTCTTCAAAAACAACATTTCAAAATAGTACCCATTTGTGCAAATGTTATTATTTAGTCCAAACTTATACTTTTGGCCCAAAAACCATACTTTTGACATTTTAAGACTGACGTTTAATACATCATTTTACCATCTCATATTATTTCCTTAGAACCAACTTTCTAAAATAATACTTATTTTTGCAAATGTTACTACTTTGTCCAAACTTTTTATTAAATCATACCTTTCGCCCAAGAACCATACTTTTGGCATTTCAAGACTTGTCTTTCAATTGATAACTTTCCAATGTTACCCTAGTTCCTTATTTCACCTTGGGCCTTAAGATTTCAATATTAGCCATTTGAACACCCAAAATTTTTCTACTTTTACACTTAAGACCCATTTACTTTGTTTTCTTCATGTTTCTCAAACTTTGTTCACACAAATTGTATCATTCTATGTTATTAAGATTCTAAAATTTTCAATTTTATCATTTCATCCTCAAAAGCTCATTTTAATACATTTTCACCATACTTAACACATTTATCCGAACTAAATGAGTTTATGTTCATTAAAGTACATTTTTATGCCAATAAGACCCAAAAATGCATCCCACTATATCTTCATAAGTTTATTATAAAATTTTATCATGAATTCAATAAGTTTAACGTGAGTTATGAAAGAAATACTTGAATAAACATTTTGAATTTTTTCTTTCTTTCAAAATTTAACTTTTCTCTATTTTATCTCATTTATTCACCATATTGTGACACCCCGCCTATTAAAATAATGGGTGGTCAACCCTCTACCAAAATAAAACGGGAGTGTCAAATGGCTCGTTCTTAGCATCACTATCGAAATTCAATTAATTACTAATCACCAATTAGTTTAGCAAGTTGTGTCAAATTTTAATATTTAATTGCAATACCGAAAGCAATCAATTCATCACAATCCCATCCACAATAACTAATGTCGATTATCAAATGCATAAAGAAGTCTAAATGTGAGAATAAATAAAATCAAGTATCAAATAAACCATCGATTACCAATAATCTAATACAGTCATCCAAATGGAACGAAATAAAACTGTAAGTAAATAAGTCTAATAAAAGGGGCGACATGCCCAACCAACAACTTAAATAGAACCTAATATAATATAACAATAATATAATCGACTACTCCCAATTCTGCAAGCCTCCACATCAGCTGCAGTTGCGTGATCCCTAGAAGTATCATCATCCTTGGCGTCTATGGATGGATATGTAAAAGTTTTTGAAAATATTTAATGCGGGTCAGAGACAAAAACCTTTGAAAAATATTTAGCAAGTGAAAAAATTGTAGTAATGAAAATGTAAAGTAATTTTCCATATTTAAACTGGTAGCGCACTCATAGAGACAATACTCATCCCTCAACTGTAGTGTGCACCTAACGTATGCCACCCACCCAAATAGTCCCATAACATCCTAGGTTTGACATGTTACCTCATCCCACATATTTTTATAAGATTAGTTATCAAGTCTGCTTAACCATTATATTTCCCAATTATAAATTTATTACTTTATTTCCAATAACCGTCACAAGCTATTTAAAGAGTACACGCTTAATATTTTAACCTGTATATTTGTCTACACATACAAATACCTAATAATATACTATAAAAAACATGCATATCTCGCGTATAATATCCATCCCTCAGAGTAATAACTCACTAGATGTAGGTCTTTACAAGGCTATCATCTTCAAGGGCATACTCACCTCATCCTAGTTACCAGGGGTCGGCCTCTCACTCCGACTCGGTAAAATCTCAAACTTATTGGAGGCATAATAGTCCTTCGATAGTGAGTCATAATCATACCCAAAATTACCTCACTTCAAATATCAATCACATAAAGCATATACAAAGTGCTTTGACCTGGGGTCGATAATTAGTAAACTGTGTTTTGCCTGGGAAGATCACCCACATTGCGCAACCCCCACTAATAGCACTTGCGACCATATTTCACATAAATTTCATACAAACTATATATATATATATATATATATATATATATATATATATATATATATATATATATATATATATATATATATATATATATATATATATATATATATCCATAAAATCCGGCAAACCGTGCTTATGTCACTCATGGCACTAGCCTATAATTCCTTAGTGAAAACCCAACATTATCCATTGATTCACACATATCATTATTGTTATGTACACTAAATTATTCTTCTCTAGCTCGTAACCTATCCCTTTTGAAAATCCCAACCCAATTTCATAAATCATAGACCGAGTGTTTTCACCCTAAAACACCCGTGCATTCATACCCGGATTTGATTTCCGACTCAAGATTTTAGTCTCAGATACCCTTTCGTAGAAAACTCATAACTAATTAAAAAAAATAGAAAAATATGAAACTGGCGGTCACGCGTTTGTACTGAAAAGATCTAGGTTCGTGATTGGGCTAAGTAGTGGAACTGAATCGGTTCACCCCTAGAATTTTGCAAAAACGGACCTACTACGATTTAACATGAGTTTCTCCAAATTCCCACCCAAAAATGAATCCAAATTTCATCCCAAAGGTATATAATGTCACCCTGTCAATTGTTAACATGATCTTATGTATTTGATTGTCTCAAATCATCAAACACTAAATTTAATCATGGGATTTACATAATTTTTTTTCTAGTATAAATCATTTCACGACTTCTAATAAAATTCCTATATTCACCATTAAGCTTTCATCTTTTCGATTCAAATTCGTCTCTTTCCATTCAAGATCAATATATACCTTTATCTTTCTTAGTTTTCTCCAAAAAAAACTAATTTTCATGTAGGATATTCATCCAATGAAGATCATAAGAATATCACCATATTCATCTTTCAAAAATCCCCTTTTTCCTTATAAATAACACCCCTAAATTTTGTTTCTTCGTATACCAAAGTTTGATATGAATAATAAAATTAATAAAACACATAGTAAGTTTAAAAATTTGCTTTGAATTAGTAATGGATGTGAATCTTCTTGTTTGTAGGGTTGAATCAAGCCAAGAACTCCCAAGAATTTCCTCCAATTAACCTCCCATTGGATTCCCTTTTGTTTTCCCCCACTTTTCTCACTATTTAAGCCCTCAATTATTTTCACATGTAATAAGATTTCCTCCCAACCCGTAACCTATTATTTAAATCCCTAATCCTGAAATTAGGTTATCCCTATAGTGTAAAGTGTCATGTATGCCACCAAGTGAGTCCCAACTAGTCTAAAAATCCCCCGGTACCCATTTACAACCCATGGGTACCTAATTTTGACTATTTCAACCCATCCCAGACTCGAAATCACCATATGAGTCACCTATCATCAATTTACTTCCTTATTTTCAATATGACCCCACATGTGCGTCCCGAATAAAATCTTGTTATCCTTCGCTTTTACCCAATTACGACATAATATAAAACAATATAATTTTATTTACTTAACACAAAAGTAAATGTAATATCACAGAAATATTAATCCATTTCTCGTTAATTTATAAATATTTAAATTCACATTATTTCTCAAATTAATTAAATTACAATGACACATATAATTTAGATATTCTTAGAAATATGGGGTGGTGCACATATAGTTGTATGTAATGATAATAATCATAAGTAGTCATACACATATACATATATCTACCATACTTGATCCAAACTTGAAAATAGTTTCAAACCCATACCTCTTAAAGATATTATTTCCTTTGATGAAGTTTATCATTTCTATAAATGTAGAAATTTTTTCTTACCAATATTAAAGGGGTAGACTAGATATTTAATGGGAAATTGTTTGTTTATGAGCCCATTGATTTGCGAAATAGCCTTCAACTTGCACTTTTTAGTCTACTTATCCATATAGAAAACAATCTTGTCTCTATTAGTTAATTTCCCTGATGAAGATTCAAAAGCTGCCACCACTTTGAATAATTTTTTATTGATCTTTGGCCTGCATTACTAAAAATGATGAGATACTCTACAAATCCCAGATGAGAGATAATAATACTTATTGGAGGGTGGGAGAAAGGAGTATCTATATTAGAATTAAACAACTCATCATTCTTCTTGCTTAAAATTTGAGCAACTATAATGAAAAGGCTTGGAGAATCCTAAATTATTTCATGACTCCTACAAGAAAATTAGTTCTTTTAGAGAAAACTAAGAATGGGAATGGAATATATTGATCTTTAATGGAAAGAGATGAATTTGAATCCAAAAGATAAAATCTTGAAAAGCTTTGAAATCTACCTTATTTTCCCCAAATTTTTCATCGGGATTAACAATAATATTGAAGTCCACAATGACTAAGAATGCATGAAGATATAGCTGATTACTAAGATCCTCTAAGGTATCCTATAGATGCAATCTTTCTTTAGCTGAACATTTAGCATAAACCAAAGCTTTAAAAAACTAATAGGTTGATATTTTGCAATTTAAATTTCAAATAAAGTAATTGATCTTCATTTATAATAATTTGGATTACAATATCACTAGACCAAAAAAAAATTGTTCGAGTAGTTATTGATACAGTTTCTAAAGTTCCATTTGAATTAAAACTTTTGAATTTTGGAGGTTAGGCTCTAATAAAGCAATTGCAGGAAGAGAATAAGTCTTTATAACTATTTTGATTCTTCTACGGGTTGCCTTATTTCCAACCCCTCTAGCATTCTAGTATAAAAAATTAATCATTAAAAAGAGGGAGATTGATTTTTTAAGTTTACCTTTCCAGAAGCCCTTGTAATTCTCCTATAAAAAAGATCAAAATGGAATGGTTTTGGTTGTTTTCTTCCCTTTGCTTTAATGGGGAATGAAAGTTCATAGAGCTCTTAAACAGAAATTGGTTTCTTATTAGCTTCAACATTCTTCAACTAGTATTTGCACCATTTACTATCAAACTTTTGGGAGAATGATTTTAGTTCCTCAATTTTTGGTGGGACAAACTCTTTGACATCATCATCAGTTAGGTAAATTTTATCAGTTTCCTGATGTTTTATCATAATCTGGAAGAGTATTGGCTCTAGGGGAGATGTTGCATTGGTGTAGCACTTCAACCTCTTCAGCAAGGATCTCAGATTGGTGAATCTTCTTGATATGCTATTGGATCAGAGCATGTTTTTTAGGCCTGTGGGGCTTACATTGAGTTCTTGATTTCCTGTATTGCTTAGCTGATTTTCTATAGGGGTACTTTTGATAATTTATTCAACAAGAGCCTTCTTTTTCTCTACATGTGCACCTTTTGCACTTTGCTCCTTTCTAGGTGCATTCTTGATAGGGTCTTTTGGAGGAGGTTTTTTGAATAATCCTTTTGATTCATTGTGACCTATTTTCTTGTAGTAAGAACATTAATCTGGGATATTCTCATAATCCAGTTGTTGCCATAAGCCTTTAAATCCACACCCAATCCATACTCTATGAGGGTTTTGGTCTAGGAGGTTTAACTCGACACAAACTCGGGTTGTACTTGGTTTAGTGTTTGGTGTTGAGGAAGAATCCAATTTGAGAGGCTTTCCTATTAGTTGGGAAATTAAGAATAAGGATGATTTGGCAAAGAAATGGATGGGGAGATTTGAAAAAGATATCGAGATAGGAGCAGTAGGTGATTCCTCATCTGGTCTAAAGTATGCAGACCATTTGAAGGGTCTCATAGGGAAACGAATTATAAGCCATTGATCCCTTAACCATAAATGAACATAGTCCTCTTCACAATTAGGTCTTATCAATATATGTTTGGAATCCATTTGATCTATTGAATATGCATATTTAAAGGAAAAAGTTTCAAAGGTATTACATATAACTTCTAGAGAAGTCTCCCACGTGACAACTTACCTATGATTGAATGTTTGAATGGTTATGTAAGGGATTGAATATGATCATCCTAGAAAACCACATCAGGCTCACCCTTAAAGGTTGTAGGTTGTTTGAGTTCAGGTTCGGTGGGGATGTTACTAGCCACCACACTCACAAAAGATCTAGTCCAACGGTTATGGTTTGGAGGTTTGTGCATCGACAATACAATAGTGGTTCTTTGCATGTCATCCATGCAACCATAGATCTCCCTAACGGGAGAGAGAGAGAGAGAGAGTTCCAATAAAATCATGGATCATTTGCAAGATTTTTCCTCCAAAATAACACCTTCAAAACTCTCAATAACCCTTAATAATGGTAGGGTGGAATGATGGCTTGCAGGATGGTAGTATAGAGACGTTTATGAGGAATTAATGCTACTGAATGAGGGAGGAAGAATACTCAAATGTATTGGTTTAGGGGTTGATTTACTTGCTACGGAAATGGGAGATGAATGGGAAATGTACATCCTCCATCTCTCTTATAATTGTCCCAACACCCATTCTAATCATTTTGTAACACTCAATAATGCTTTCACTTGGCCTAATGGGGGTATAAAGTCAGATGTAATGGCATAAAAACGTGGTGGGGGAGGGGTAGGGTGTCCCCTTTAGCCTCTTAATCATTCCAAAAGTTTTTCAACTCAAATTTGGCCAATGTGATGGGTTCGAATTGATTCGGCCATAGCCTGAATCGATTCTTCCTTGCCATGTCTGATTTTTTTGAATTACTTACATATCTTAATATATTATAACATAAATATTAATATAATTTATTTTTTATAATTTATTTAATTCGATTTAATATGCTTAACGTAATTTAACTTAACACAGTACCCGGCATTTTATGGATTTTCCTTCTTAATTTTAATCACAAGAATATTTTATTTAAATTAATCTCATAATTTATCGTAATGAAATTTTTATTAATTTAAAAAAATCCAGGCATTACACTATGGGTCATGGGTCTTTATTGAACCAATATTATCTTTTAGGCTGACATTGTTTCCAAACCATCACCATTTTTTATTATTTAAATCTTCACTAAAAAGCATTGTCGTTTTAATTAAAATTAAAATTCCAAAATTTTGTCATTAAAAAAATCTCACCATTTTAATTAATTTAAAATGTTATTTATCTAGAGAATCAGTTATAATGAATCAAATGTGGGCAATTAATTCCACAAAGGAACTTCAGGGCCTACAATTAAGAGAATTTTCAATATTTTTCTTTAATTCTGAAAACCATTTCCTTTAATGCTTATTCTTCTTCAATGAGAGGAATATAAAGGATAACAAATTTTGTTCAGTGGGGAAAACACATTGCACTTCTTCTTGCTCTACCATTAGACAATTTCTTCCTGGGAGAAAGACGCTCTTTGGCCAATTTTCATAACCATCGTAGTGGGGGGGTCTATCATAAGGAGATAGTGTAAAATGTTCGATTCGATGATCATCTACGAGAATCGACGATTCCAATAATAATGTTTTGTATGTTCTTATTCCTATTTTATGTGTTCATAATTATCTGTATTATTTAGTAAATATGTATTGGATAATTACAATTCGGAGTTTTTACCATGTCAACGGGATCGCGTAGGCAACTTGGTCCCAGATTATTATGTAGTGGGTCACATATTATGCTAATTTTGATTGCTTTGAAACTAATTCGGATATTGAGGTCAAGTTTTAAGGCTTTGTATTAAATAGTGCTTAAAGTTTAACATCAACGAAGTTGAAATTGAGTCAGACTCCTTGTTTGTGGTGAATTTGATCAACAAAGATTGGAAACGTCCATGGAGACTAAAATCATGCTTAAAAGAAATCAAGTCAGAATTAAACCTAATAAAGATTTCATTATCTCATTTCATTAGGGAAACAAATATGGTAGCAAATTGCCTTACTAATAGTGGTATCAACATTTTTGGCATAAGATGAGGTGTTACTATATTAGGTCTAGTGTTAATAGTATTAATGTGTAAGGAGGTCTTCATTTGTGACGGGGTTAATATAAATCCCCAGATTTATTTTTCCAAGTCTTGCTTTGCAATTGGCTCCTCAAAGCATTCTTTATGTTTTCCAGAATCGCTTTGAGAAAGTAATGCCACTTTGGAGAGGCTCTTTCTCCAATAATTAAAAATATTTGTGGGGGTTCCATACCTCTTCCTTACAAAAAAATTGTCTTAAAAATCAATTCTTCTAACAAATTACTCTTCTGTTGTGGCAATAGCTATAACTTCACATATTTTCTCATAAATTGAACAAGACTGAGTTAACATACCCATAAGCTAATTGCAAGTTTGTTAAAATACTTCCAAATAAAATAAGTACAAATAAAAACTCTATAGTACATTATGGTAGTTTTGAAAAAATTCAAGATAACAGAATGTAAATTTGAGGGTGGTTTTCTTACCATTGATCAATCTTCATCTACCATACCACTATAACCTCCAGATTTCATATAACTCAGTCTGCCAAAGAGATTATAAACAAAATATTGAATTTTATTGAAATGGATTTGAAATTCCTAGTTGGTTGGGAGATACATCATAAAAAAAACATAAAGAGTATGAACAACAATTAGAAAATATATCATACAACTTGAGGACGATTGGAGAACATTAATTTAAGAATCATATGTAAAGGTGGAGGTCATAGTATCTCGAATGTATTTACTAAAAATGGTAAAGATCAAATTCACTTATGTTCAAATGGTAAAGCTCAGATGAAATTTCCTAGATAAATAAAAAATCATGGCTATAATCCTACTCGTAAAAAAATAATTATTAAATTTAAAATGTAAAAAAATAATTTTTTGGGGTTTTCAAAAGAGCTATGTAATAAATGGGAACATGAAAAGAAAACATATATGAAGAGATCATATACATAAATACATATTGTATCAAATAACAAGTCAACAATCCGATTTTAAAATGTCACACTCAAGAATAACTTAAAACTTGATATACTTAAAATTGACTTTTTATATTTTAAATTTCCAAACGAGCCAGAATATTTCTGTGACACACCGCCTAATAAAATACCGGGCGATCAATCCTGTAGCAAATTAAAATAGGAGTCTCATATGGTTCATTCTTAGCATCACTGTCGAAAACCAAATTAATTACTAATAACCTATTAGGCTGGCATCAAAATTTTAATTAACTAATCCTTTTTAAACAAACCATTCAATAAAAACATCCACACAATTTATATATAAATGAAAAATGAGATGAAATAAAAAAAATAACGAACACTCGGTTTAACATAATATAACCAAATCGATCGCCGCACTAAAAAGGCGATAAAGGAATAAATAAATGCAGTTGGGTTATTAGCCCGAATATTTATACAGTACCTCCTATATAGATTACAAGGATAAAAGCATCTACAGTAGACCTGCATGCATCCACAACTGCTGCAGCAGACGTCTGACTCGAAGGAAGCATCATCTAGGCATCCCTGTGTCTGGACACCTATATATATATATATATATATATATATATATATATATATATATATATATATATATATATATATATATATCGCAAAAGAGAGGAAAATAGATAAATGGGTCATAGCCCGAGTTGTGAAAATATTTTGCAAGCGCATAAATACTTAATTTATGAAAAATATGTTTTTATCTCATTTAAATTGGTATCGCACTCCCATGAGATACCCCCCACCTCTATTCTAATGGTGCACACCTATCGCATCCCTCTAAACATCCAAGTCAAGATACCCTTCCTATATAATCCGTCACCCCCAAAATCTGAAAGTCCTAAATAAACCGAGTACTAAAGGCTAAATTTATCTCCATTCTCAACACTGTGCCATGTTCGTGCATGGGGTGTCTCGCGAAGAGAAATCCAAACAAGGACCCCCCGATACATTACTACTTGGCAGTGTCGGTCGTCGAGATCCATTAGACCCTCAGTACGCATTGTATATATTTATATATATATATAAACTAAAATACTTATATACATCATCATACTCACTCTCATTTACATATCACAATATAGGTCCCGGTAGAATATCCCGGAATGAGAATTAATCTTTATTCATTTCATCCCTTTACTCTAGTAGAGATATATAATATTTTTTCCTCATGTACAGGTATTATACTATACACATGAGTACAATAACCCTCCCAACGAACTATGACTCGAGAATGCAGTATCTCAATGCTATCATCTTCCAGGGCATTACTCACATACCATCCTGGGTACCAGCGGTCGGACTAAATAACACCACCATGGTAAAAACTAAATCACAACGTATGGGAAGTGGTCATCGTTCCTTCCTAGGAATGAGACGAAACATACCCATCATATCTCACCCCTAATAAAATCACATAATATAACGATGCACGCTATAACCTGGGGACTATACGCTTCCTGCTCCTCGAGCCAGGGGCCTCACCCACATCACGTAACTTCCCATGATAGCATTAGAGGATGTATGCTTCACACACACACACACACACACACACACACACACACATATATATATATATATATATATATATATATATATATATATATAATCGTATCATATTACATTAATACTACAATCACATTGTACACATACATTTATCACTCCTAAAATAAATACATGGCTATACTTGCCAATCTCATAATAATATTTAAGTATTCTCCTACTTAAATACTAATCCCATCGGTATGCTCTTACTTAAATATATCTCGCACCTTGATCACTTTTAGGGATTTATATACTCTCCAAATATTCCAATTCCTAACCATTTAATAAGTATACCCTTAACTTATATTTAGACTATAACCCCAAATTACATCCTAGTCTCCTCATAGGATTCACTTAATCACATATGGCCCCTATCTATTCCGTCCACATAGATATACCCATATATGCTTACCGAAATTTCTCCAAATGTCACTCTCTTCCTAAACATTCGATAAGTCCATACCCTGGATTAACCTCTTAAATAACCCAAGGTCAATTCACAATTCCTCAAGCCCTTTAGAACATAACTCTCTTTAATAATCTGATTTAAAAAGCCCCTAAACTTTAAACTCAAAAAGGAGAAGGAATAACAATCTCCAAAATCTTGGGCTGAAAACTGAGTGTCGGTCGATCGGCCCTGGATCCTCGGTCGAACGCGGTTCGTAATTAGGCCTAACAAACCATACAGTAGAACCTTTTTCCTTGATATGGTCGACCGTCAATAGGGGCTCGATCGACCGGTCATACCAGTCCCTCGAAAATCTGTTTTCCAAAATGCCCACCAAGAACCCCAAACTCCATTTTATGGTCTCAAATCTCCACCAACAACACTATAGTCATCAAATTAATGATTTATCATTAATTTGGGGATTAAACAAATTTTCTTAGATTTGAACCTAAAAACCCATTAAACCTTAGTTTTACCATTTTCCCCATTTCAGTTTATTTCTTCACTCCATTTACTTAGATTTAACACTAAAAATCATTAAGAGTTTACATTATATCAATATGTAAAATCATACTCCAATTTTCCCAAATTTAATTTAAGGGTTCTAACTCAAAATCATATATTTTACCAACTATAATATGAGACATATGCACGAAATGAAATAAAGCAAGTACACACTTGCCTGGAGGATGAAATTCGATGACCACGAGTCGAATCCTGCGGTGTTTGGCCGGAACCTTCCTTTTCTTCCTCTTTTCTCTCTTCCTTTCCACTCCTCTTTCTTTTCTTTCCTTTCTCCCACCCTCTCTTGTCTTTTATAGGAGAGAAAACGGTTTATCCCTTATTAAACCCAAAAATGACTCGTTTACTCAATTACGAGTCCCTACTGGTCCAAAAATTCCCAAAGTCCAAATACTACTCCCGAATACTCTATTCTTACTATCTCGGCCATTCCAAAATCAATCTCACACTAGAAATCTCCATCCGATGTACTTAACCACAAATCACTAATTTGACCCAACACAACTTAATGCGAGTTTTCCAAATGAAATATTATCCTTTGTCGCTTTACCCAACTGCGATAAAATAAAATTTCTCCGACTCATTTACTTAATCCCAAAGGTAAATATAACACACACCAAAAATCATCTTCTCCTTGAAAACTCCAAAATATACTATTCACGATAATTTCTCAAATTCCCAAATTACACTTACTTATGAATTTTAATTTTCCATAAAAATGCGGGGTATTACATACTCCCCCCCTACAACAGAATTTTTCCCGCAAAATTCAGATGCGACCGGTACTACCAACCTAGGATCGGTAATCAAACCTTAACCATATACGTGTTCGGTACCTACCTATCTCAATAGCTTAACTAAATCCTTGAGTGCTACAATACTATCTCGTTGTAAGGCGACTCTTGTAACGTCAAATCGTACCCATCGTTTCTAGTACCACATATAGAGAAAACGAGCCTATAGCCGCTCTAACGTCTAAATATCACCGGAGAATCACAATTCTAAGCATCCACTCATCTACATAGGGATATCTAATATCCCTTAAAAAGGAAATTACTCTAATGATTGACTGCTCCCGTCAGTCTCATCACTTTTCTTGGGCATGCAACCCCTTATTGCCCTATACAATTGGATTATCACGTACCTCTTACGACATTCCATCCAACACACTCCAAATCCATTTATGACTGCCTCACGGCATAATCTTCAAGTTTATATACTACTCCCCTTCTATGTCGAGGGATATATAAATTCAACTCACCAAGGTTCCCATACACCTTTTTGACCCGTGCATATCAGCACAACTATTGTAAACGTCCGACACGTACACTCTCTCTAGACAACGAGCCTTATTTCCTCGGTGTAATACTCACACATGGGTTTTCTTAACCTGCAAAATTCAATTATTCCTATACTTGGAAATCCAATCCTTCTTCAAAGTTAACCAACAAATCTTCTCGTTGTTAACTCACCACAATCTCCTGATATCGGCGCCACTAGTCCTACTGGCCTTACTTCCTAATAACCCTACGATCAAAGTGTTTTCGACACACGTAAGATGAATACTAACCTAAATTATGTCCCTAGTGCCCAAGACCTTTCTTAACACCCGACATTTGCTCGGTTTCATGCGTGGGACGTCTCGCAAAGCGAAATCAAGACAAGGAACCCTCTCGTTATACTACTCCCTCGCGTCTTCGGTCATCGAGATATAACGGCCTAAGGCACACCGGGGGAGGTCCTAAGCTCGAGGTCCTAAGCTCTACCTCACTAACCTACTACGCTCATCTACCACTTTATCCTTCCACCTTAGCGAAATGGAAATTCTAACTAATCGAGGTGCCTACTATATTCTAATATTTTACGAACATCATACCCAAAACACAATACCTCCAAATTTTTCTTTTCATCCAAGGCCTAGCTATAAGCCTCAAATCAATTTCTCTAACTCCTGCTTCACCCACCTACTTGCGATGAGATAACCATTTCAGTGCTTCTACATAGCACTTATATTTTCATAAACCTACCATCATCACACGGCTCTCAGTCTACAGTGTTTCCTCCACACTGTACAACTTATCATCAAAACCAACATCCTTGCATCCTATAACATCTCTCCACTCCCGACGTCATTAAGGTTCATGCGTGGAGCATCTCGCAAGAAAAATCCAACTAAGGAATCCCTCCAATACACTACTACTTAACTTTGTCGATCGTGGAGGTCCGTTAGCTTTCATGTGTAACCGGGATAACCCTATCCCCTCTTTAAATAGAATGTGGTGTGAACTTATATTCCTTCCCAGGAGCCACACCACCAAGTGCTCATACTGGCACTAATTCCTTAGCGCAAATAATATTGAGCTTAAACTCATATCTCAACGATAAACCCTGCATACCTTAAATCATATCTATTAGGTCGCCATACACTCGTATCACGATAATGAAACATCTATTCACCGAAGTTCCATTTATACATATAATAAAGGCGAACTCAACCTGTATCCAGGTGAGATATCACAAAAAAAACCTGTTCCACCTTGGAACTGTGGACACGATAGTCTTGCAATCATTAGCTTGATATCGCTCTGATCAACGAAGAACACATTATACTCAAAATAACACCTTATTCGTATAGCACACACAAAACAAGCAATATAAACCTGATATAAACTCAAAATACTAATACCCACTTTTAACAGCGAATGAAAGAAAATAGATCCCCGCTATCGCGGAAAAATACATCAACATATACTCTATAATGTTATCGATACTACTAGTAAACTCGAATCACACAAGAATATAAGGCTAATAAAATAATGTGACTCAATCTTGTCACACAGAATATACCTCCTTCATCCGAGGTGAAACTCATAATAACTTCGCCAATCTCCCTAGCTACTCCAAATGGTTCCCGGACATGATATACTTGCCCTAACTGAACCAGAAACTACTTTAATCGATGTCCCACTTTGGCACCCTATTCTTGTCCTTTAACTCCTACTGGGCAAGGTCAAAATGCATGGTTCTACCTTCCACATTGCAAGATTTCTCACATGTGGTCACCCTGACCAAGTTAAGGTTATCAGTATCTCGGACTCTATAGCCTCGATCATGACAATTTCTTTCATATTTCCCTTAACTTCTTTGTTAAATGGAAACTACACTACTAACTTCCACAGCCCTGGTTCAATGAATTCCCCGGGTGTATGTCCACCAATGGGGTTTCATGGATACAACATCTCCACAAGTGTTAGCAACACTTATCCAGCGAGCCTATCATTCCACTAAAGGACTCTGTCTTCATTGTACCTACATTACTTCGGTACAAGGTTCACTTCTCCATGCCACTCTTTATTCACAGTCGGCCTCTGACCGATCCTGATGTAAATAATCTGAACTGTATTCTTTTCCTTCCCAATCAACCAAAGTAATTTGCGGTGAAAACCGTTCGTGAGATTCCTCTACGAGCAACACGTCTTGCTCCCCCGAATATGGTGACCACCGTTCTCACCATTGCAATATTACTCCTTAAAGTGAAATTATCCTCAAATTTTCACATATGGGTATTTCCACACCCTATTTTAAGCCAAAGCTTCTGAGCCTTTCTCTTCCACTGAATCACATTAGACTTACTCCGCATAGCTTGACTTCACATTATGGTCCTTATCGAAGACCTTTCGAACCTTTTTCCCAATTTACTTCACTATGTAATTCAAGTTTAGCACCACTCTCTACTATGGCGGTACCTGGATACTCATAACTACTATTATTTTGTAGTCATTGCAACCATCCTTGACAAATGCCATAAGGAGAGTGACCTCTACTGCGATCCTAGTCTCCGACTTAAACTAACCGCTCCCATAAGTCCCGCCTTCTGCTACCCTTGCAATGGCCTTATGTGGTCATCCTTCATTGATCAGCACATGAATCTCGAACGAGCACGCAAAAGATTACTATAATCTTATGAAATGGCAGGAGAACGAAATCTCACAAGAGGAATTAACAATCCTAATTCTAAAGGTCTATATCAAATCGAAAGCAACGCTGAAAGCGTAGTACATCCGCACAGATTCCTAAGGACACTAGAACCTGATGCTCTGATACCATATGTGACACTCAGCCTAATAAAATAACAGGCGATCAATCCTGTACCAAATTAAAACAGGGGTCTCATATGGTTCATTCTTAGCATCACTGTCGAAAATCAAATTAATTACTAATAACCTATTAAGTTGGCGTCAAAATTTTAATTAACTAATCTTTTTTAAATAAACCATTCAATAAGAACATCAACACAGTTTATATATAAACGAAAACTAAGATGAAATAAAAAAATAACCGAAACACTCGGTTTAACATAATAAAACCAAATCGATCGCCGCACTAAAAAGGCGGTAAAAGAATATATAAATGCGGTTGGGTTATTAGCCTGAATATTTATATAGTACCTCCTATCTTGATTATAAGGATAGAAGCGTCTACAGTAAACCTGCATGCATCCACAGCTGCTGCAGAAGACGTCTGACTCGAAGGAAGCATCATCCAGGAATCCTTGTGTCTGAACACCTATATATATATATATATATATATATATATATATATATATATATATATAGTAGAAGATAGGAAAATATATAAACGGGTCAGAGCCCGAGTTGTGAAAATATTTTGCAAGCGCATAAATGCTTTATTTATGAAAAATATGTTTTTATCTCATATTTAAATTGGTATCGCACTCCCATGAGATACCCCTCACCTATCTTCTATTGCTGAACACCTATCGCTTACCTCTAAACATCCTAGTCAAGCTACCCTGCCTATCTAGTCCATCACCCCCAAACTCTAAAAGTCCTACGTACACCGAGTAGTAAGGGCTAAACTTCTCTCCATTCTCAACATTGTGCCATGTTCGTGCGTGGGGTGTCTCGCAAAGCGAAATACAAATAAGGAACCCCCCTGATACACTACTACTTGGCAGTGTCGATCGTCGAGATCCATTAGACCCTCAGTACGCATTGTGTGTATATATATATACTCATATACTTATATACATAATCATACTCACTCTCATATACATATCATAATATAAGTCCGGATAGAATCTCCCGGAATGAGAATTAATATTTATTCATTTCATCTCTTTACTCTAGTAGAGATATATAATATTTTTTCCTCATACATAGCTATTATACTATACACACAAGTATAATAACCATCCCAATGAGCTATAACTCGAGGATGTAGTCTCTCAATGCTATCATGTTCCAGGGCATTACTCACATACAATCCTGGGTACCAGCGGTCAGACTAAATATCACCGACATGGTAAAAACCAAATTACAATGTATGGGAAGCGGTCATAGTTCCTTCCTGGGAATGAGACGAAACATACCCATCATATCTCACCCCTAATAAAATCACATAATACAACGATGCACGCTATGACCTGGGGACTATACGCTTCATGTTCCTCAAGCCAGGGGCCTCACCCACATCGCGCAACTTCCCATGATAGCATTAGAGGGGGTATGCTTTACATATATATACACCATTCACACAAACACACACACACACTATATACATATATATATACACTACACCAAATCTGCCCATTTGTCAAGGTCATTGACCTTGACAAATCCACCTTGTCAAGGTCAATGACCGTGACATTTCGAGGCGAGACAACTTTTTTTGTCACGGTCGTATCATGGTCATTGACCTTGACACAAAACTCGCATTTTGTGTCACGGTCGTGTCAAGGTCAATGACCGTGACACGTTTGTCACGGTTTATAACCGTGACAAAGCCGTGACCCTTTTTAAAAAAATTGTCGCGGTCATTGACCGTGACACGTCCATGGTAAAATTGCCACGGACGTGTCACGGTCAATGACCGTGACAATTCTAGGCAGAATTAAAAAAAACTGCTAGGCAGTATGGCCACTGCCACTGCCCAGCAGTATATTTGTACATGTTATAGCAACGTTGTACCTGTTCCAAACATCATATATCCGAACAAACTAAAGATAATGCAAATATATATTCAAATAAGAAACTATTTAAAAAGAAACAACATAACCATCATTTTATCTCAAATCTAAAAACTATTTGCATGGAAAAGAGATTTTGTACCGCGACGCTCGGGAACACCTCCTTATCCTTCCCTTCTCGTCCGAATAGCCACATAAGTATAGAGCATATGTGGCCTACCCTTAGGGCCACTCCCTGTCCCCTGAATTGAAATAAAGTAAAATTAGTATCCGCCCCTCAAATATAGATAAATATAAATTGTAATTGAAATCGAAATCAAAATTGACATATAAATATAAATACATTACCTGTAGTGTCACTCAAACAGCTAACTTGAGCTCATATGGCACCTCCTTCCAACTAATGTACCCCGGGCAATCGTGTCAATTATAATTCTCTTCATATCTAAACACTAAGAAATACCATAATCCTATGGAGGTATGCGTTGCAAATTCCTTCCAACCGTTGTGTAGCCAAAAATCAGCAGTTGAAGTTGTCAACTCCACCTTTGAATGGTCTCCCATGTTTTGCTAGAAGTTCCAAGTGGTGGGGTATGGAAAGTGGAATTGACAACTTCAACCGGTGATGTTTGGCTACATAACGGTTGGGAGGAATTTGCAGAGCATCGCTCCATAGGATTATGGCATTTCTTAGTGTTCGGATAGACGAAGAGATTCAGTCTCCTCTCCACAAATAGGACACCCCAAATAACTATGTACTAATCACCTATTAAAGGTAAGAAGCGTATATTCATGGATTAGTATAAACAAAACTTAGATGTAGTTGGAATATTTATGTATTAATATCCTCTCCACACACGCACACTACACAAGAGTGAAAATGATAAAGTGCAGATCAAGTAAAAGCATTAAAAATGGATGTTTCGGTACAAATTGAAATATTTATTACAAATTGAAAAATTGTTTCAAATTCGGGTTATCATAAAAAATGGATTGATATTCGGTAGGAGCAGCCAAGTCATCCACACTACTATTTAGACGCCTTGGCGCGTGTTGGACAATTGACCACGGCTCGTTGTTGATATACTCCGAGTAAAACACTTGCTTAACCTTTTGAAATGCACAAACAAACGGCTCATCGCTCACGTGGTCGTTGCTCTTCAACTTTGACAAGTCAACCATGATCAAATTGGTGACAGGATCAACTTTACAAGCATTTTTATCCTCAACTCTTACCCATTCATAGTAAAATACAACCTCTTTGAAGCTTATATAATCCAATTCAAATATATTTTGGATTACACCATAGTAATTCATTTCAGCTTCAACGAGGTTTTTATCTTTTGCGCTCGCTCGAAAGAAAGTAAGAGCCTTGTATGAAATTCCCGAGTTCTGTACATTTGTACTTTCCTCGTACACTTTAGCGCCGAAAATGTAACCGTTCAATCGATATTTTTTATACTCTTGTGCCACGAACAAGGGTCCAGTGGCTAGACGAGCAAGCCTTGATGTCGCATCACCCATCTTTAGGAGCTGAGAATATAGATAAATTAATTATATTAGTGGTAAAATTTGAGTGTAATGTAACGTTATATAACGACTGTTTTCATTGTAATTACCTCTTGTGTCAACCATAGCCTAAATTCGCTGTCTGATTGTACCACTGTTTTTCGTCTTTTATTGTTCTCACAGGCTTCATATTTACTGCATATTACAAAATTAATCATGTATAAAATAATCTAAAATAATATTAAACATTATAATATTCGAAACTTACTTTTTCCATTCTTCGACATCTATATGTGTGTCAAATAGATAACGAGCTACTTGTTCATGTTGCAAACTCGTTAATTTCACTCGTTTTCCCATCACATTACCACCATCATCGAGGAATTCATCAGTGTCATCAACGCTGGTAGAGTCAGTCATATATTCCCGAGTATATATTGATGACTCCACGGTGATGTATTCCTCTGCAATTGATCCTGCAATATATCGCGTATTCTTGACGTAATCTTTAAAAACTTTCATCAATCTTTCAAACGGATACATCCACCAATATCTAACTGGACCACAAAGAAGTGCCTCATCGCATAGGTGTACCAACAAGTGAACACTTATGTCAAAGAATGCTGGGGGAAAGTACTTCTCCAATACACAAATCGCTTCGTTCACAGCCAATTTTGCGGCCACTATGTGTTCTCGATTCACTACCTTCTCACACAAGAGGGAGAAGGTAATACTAATTTGCATAATAGCCCTACGCAAATCTTTGTGCTTGGAGAAACAGTGCTTAAACAATAGAGGAACCAATTGCATGATCACATGCCAATCGTGGGACTTACACTTATGTAAATCATGAGTAACATAATTCACAATCCTTTGCAAGTTGGACGAAAAAGTAGATGGGCCCTTCAAATTATATATTGTGTCTAGAAGCACCTTCCTTTCCTCACTCGTCAAAGTAAACGCACAAGGGGGAATTATTGTCCTTCCCCTACTATCTTCTTTCAAACATAGTTGTGGTTTAAGTTCTAACGTTTTAAGGTCTTTTCGTGCATTTTCTCCATCCTTCGAATGACTCCCCCCAAGGCAAGTACCCACAATATGTTCAGCGAAGTTCTTCTCTGCATGCATCACATCCAATACATGGCGCACCGGGTTTTTCTTCCAATAAGGCAAGTCAAATAAAATTGACCTCCGAGACCATGCCTTTCTTATCTCAGTTTCATTCCCAGTTGGGGTCTTCTTATGCTTGACATTCTTAAATTTGGGATTCTTACCTGGCATATTTGGGCCACATTCAGAAGATTTACTTTCAATTCTGAACCCGAAAGTTGTCTCGGCGGTAGCCTATGTTCAACTCCGCCCAATCAAAAATTGGAAGCTTTCTCAAATCTGAAACTATGAGCTGGGGGTAAAAACCTCCTGTGGCAATGGTATACATTTTTTAAGCTGGAGGATAGACGAAGAGATTCAGTCTCCTCTCCACAAATAGGACATATCTAGGTTCATCGCATATTGGACAACGATCGAGATTTTCATACTCCTTTCGGTATAGTATGTAGTCATACACACAAGCATGAATCGATTTGTACTTCATTCCCAAACCTTTCAAACTGTTCTTCATAACAGGATAGCTATTTGGAAGTGTATTCACCTTGGGTAATAAGCCCTTCACCCATTTCAGAATTCCCGTCACGCTATTGCCAGACAAACCGTACTGCGTCTTGAAACTGTGCAAACCAACCATGGCATGTAAAGTTGTTTGATATTTCTCACAGCCAGAGTATAACGGTTGGGTCGCCTTAAATTTTAAACTTTGGTAGTCATCGTCAAGTTTTATCGTGTTATCTTCACGAGCACTTGAATCTTCTACATCATCAGTAACCTCATTCTCCTCAGCTTCATAAACTCCGTACGCATCATCAACTAAATCCTCTAACATATTATGATCTACGTCGTCCCCTTCTTCATCTATTCTACTTGTTGAAGGATGTTGTGAAGGTTGGTCAGGGACAAAAGGAACTTTCAATTCACCGTGAAAACTCCAAAATCGATAACTATCTTGCATACCCGATCTTAACAAATGTAGTTCAACTGTTTTCCACTCAAACAACTTACCATTCTTACACCTAGCACGCGGACATGGAAACTCTTCATCATTACGACATCTCTTTGCATATTTCACAAATTCGTTAGCACCTCTGCGAAACACATCCCCCATTCTATTAGTCTCACCCATCCACTCTTTGTATTTCGGATATCCCATCAAAGCTACCACAACTAAACACCTATTAAAGGTAAACAAAACTTAGATTTATAGTATGGTTTATTTAATTATCCCATCATTTAATTATCCTATTAAAGGGTAAGTGGTCCTATCCCATTCAAGAATGCATTTTTCTGTAATATACTTAATAGCTCATGCACATTGTTACGATTTGAAAAAAATTCGACAGCATATCCCCTTAGTTCTCCAAGTACACGACGTAGATTGGCAGGTGTGAGTGTTATTTCAATTGGTCAATTAAAATAACAGTCACACTTGTCAATCTAGTATGTACCCAGAGAACATTAAGATACGACTGCAGAACTTCCTCCAAAAGTAACAACTTTAAGCCAATAAGAATATTATACAGAAATTATACAGTCTCAAACTGTCCAAACGGGACAATTCGAGAGATCTCATTACAGGGGTAATGACTCTCTAAGGGTTATTGAATGCGTACGCATAAGAACTAGAATGCTAGTATCTATGCGCACTATATTTAATTTCAAGTATGTTTCATATAATGGGTTAATTCAAATACAAAAATAAATTCATGGGATAATTCAAATACAAAAATAAATTCATGTATTGACCACATACACACACACACACACACTATCTAAGCTGTTCTATAGGTATAAAAACAATTATTATCCAATTATTATCCAACTATTATCAATTATTTATTTTGAATGTAAATAATATTCAAAACCCCACCCACCCCCACCCCCTCCCGATGTTTATTATCCAATTATTATCAATTATTTATAAAATTGATGTCTACTTTTAGTGTTGTGTATACCCCACCCAACCCCACCCCACCCCCTGCCCCCCTCCCCCACCACACACACACACACACACACCACCCACCCCACCCCAACCCCTACCCCCCTCCCCCACCCCCTCCCCCACCACACACCACCACACACACACACACCCCACCCCACCCCCTGCCCCCCTCCACCACCCCCTCCCCCACTACACACCACCACACACACACACACACCCCACCCCACCCCACCCCCTGCCCCCCTCCACCACCCCCTCCCCCACCACACACCACCACACACACACACACCCCACCCCCTGCCCCCCTCCACCACCCCCTCCCCCACCACACACCACCACACACACACACCCCACCCCACCCCCTCCCCACCACGCCCCACCCCCTACCCCCACCCTGCCCCACCCCCCACACACGCACACACATACACACATATATATATACACATACACACATAAATATACACACAAATATATATATATATATATATATATATATATATATATATATATATATATATATAAATGGAAGAGAGAGAGAGAGAGGGAGGGAACGACTCGGAGGGAAAAAAGAGGGGGGATAGGGTTTTTGCTGCGAACATTGTCACGGTCGTGTCAAGGTCTTTGACCGTGACAAGTATTTAAATTATTTTCACGGTCATTGACCGTGACAATTAGTTGTCACGGTCGTGTCAAGGTCAATGACCGTGACATAAAATGGGTGTTTTTTGTCACGGTCAATGACCTTGACAAGGCTGGCCGGCTGAAAGGTGACAATTTGTCCATTTTGGTGTAGTGATATATATATATATATATATATATATATAATCGTATCATATTACATAAATACTATAATCATTCCTCAAATGTATACATGGCCATACTTGCCAATCTCATAATGATATTTAAGTATTCTCCTATTTAAATACTAATCCCATAAGTATTCTCTTACTTAAATATATCTCGCACCTTAATCACTTTTAGGGATTTATATACCCTCCAAACATTCCAATTCATAACCATTTAATAAGTATACCCTTAACTTATCTTTAGCATATAACCCCAAATTCCATCCTAGCCGCCTCATAGGATTTACTTAATCACAGATGGCCCTTATCTATTCCGTCCACATAGATATACCTATATATGCTTACCGAAATTTATCCAAATATCACTCCCTTCCTAAAGATTTGATAAGTCCATACCCTAGATTAACCACTTAAATAACCCAAGGTCAATTCACAATTCCTCAAGTCCTTTAGAACATAACTCTTTTTAATAATATAATTTAAAAATCCCCTAAACTTTAAACTCAAAGAGGAGAAGGAATAGCAATCTCCAAAATCTTGGGCTGAAAATAGAGTGTCGATCGATCGGCCCAGGACTGTCGATCGATCGCGGTTCGTAATTAGGCCTAACAAACCATCCAGTAGGCCCTTTTTCCTTGACGTGGTCGACCGACCATAGGGGCGTGGTCCACCGATCATACCAGTCCCTCGAAAATCTGTTTTCCAAAATTCCCACCAAGAACGCCAAAACCCATTTATATGGTCTCAAATCACCACCAACAACACTATATTCATCTAAATAATGATTTCTAACATATAAATCAATTAATTTGGGTATTAAACAAATATTCTTAGATTTGAACCTAAAAACCCATTAAACCCTAGTTTTACCATTTTCCCCATTTCAATTCATTTCTTCACTCCATTTACTTGGATTCAACACTAAAAATCACTAAGAGTTTACATTATATCAATATGTAAACTCATACTCCAATTTTCACAAATTTAATTTAAGGGTTCTAACTTAAAATCATATACTTTAACAACTATAATATGAGACATATGTACAAAATGAAATAAAGCAAGTACACACTTGCCTGGAGGATGAAATCCGTTAACCTCGAGTCGAATCCTGCGGTGTTTGTCCGGAATCTTCCTTTTCTTCCTCTTTTCTCTCTCCCTTTCATCTCCTCTTTCTTTTCTTTCCTTTCTCCCACCCTCTCTTGTCTTTTATAGGAGAGAAAAAGGATATATCCCTTATTAAACCCAAAAATAACTCGTTTACTCAATTACGAGTCCCTACTGGTCCAAAAATTCGCAAAGTCCAAACACTACTCCCGAATACTCTATTCTGACTATCTCGGCCATTCTGTAAATCAATCACACACTCGAAATCTCCATCCGAGGTATCTAACCGCAAATCACTAATTTGACCCAACACAACTTAATGTGGGTTTTCCAACTAAAATATTATCCTTTGTCGCTTTACCCAACTGTGACAAAATAAAAATGCTCCGACTCATTTACTTAATCCCAAAGGTAAATATAACACACACCAAAAATCATTTATTCCTTGAAAACTCCAAAATTTACTATTCATGATAATTTCTCAAATTCCCAAATTACACTTACTTATGAATTTTAATTTTCCATAAAAGTGCGGGGTATTACAATTTCCCCCATCACAGCATACAACTATAAATTAAAAGGTGAAACAAATCATATTTGTGTAATAAAAAGTTGACAAATAGAAAACAAATAATTGAAAAAGATGACGAAGTCAAGTGTTTGACACTATTTCTTTCAGACAAAATGCGCTGCAAGCGTAACCTCTTCCCTCATGACTTTGACTATACTTGAGTGATTCAGTTACATTATGTGACCTAATTGGGCTTTGGATATTATGGGATGAATTATGGGTCAAATTTGGGTTAACATAGTGGCCTTGGTGCAATTAATTGGAAGATGAATAGGCCAAAAATTAAATTTTGGAAAAGTTAAGGTCGTTTGAAAGACATCTGAAATAATTCGAACGAGATTGGAATCTCATTAAAACGGTATTTTAACGACTATCGAATGAGACCACACTAGATAAGAGTGGCTACCCTCGTTAAAACCTCGTTCGAAGAAGATCGAACGAGATGTCGTTCTCGTTTGAACGAGTTACAACTTTGTTCGAAAGAAATATGAGTTCTCTTTCAAATGTTACCTATTCTCATTCAAATGAGACATTCAAAAATCAATTATTACATTTCCAAAAGTGCAGTCAAATGTGGACCCTTGGCTAAGGGCACATGTCATGCTCTTGCAATAGCAGATAAAATCGCGACTCGGGCTTGGGGAATTTTTGGGTTTCGCCCCAAATGGTTTTAGGGTATTTGAAAAATGTTAGGGCCATTGGGGGCTCATTGTTTTATCGAAATTTCCCCCTCTCTCTCTAGATTTGAAAGCTTACCCACCACGCACCACCTCCAACCACCCTAGAACTACCATCCCCCCTCCCTTTAACCACCATATTTGCCTCATCTTTCTTGAAGCTTTCATGGAGAGAAACTCTGTGGAGCTAAGCGACCTCTTTAAGGCCACCTTAGGACACACACACACACACATGCACACACACACACACACACACACACATATATATATATATATATATATATATATAAATAATGGTTTCCATCTTCTTGTACATTCATCCAACCATTGTTGGAGCTTATTTGAGGTGGAAAAAACTCTACTCTTACGTTAAAGGCTCTATTTGCCTATTATTTGGTCTTAATGTAGGTCCCCAAAATATAACTTTAAATAAAAAACTTTTTCTTGAGCGGAATTAAGTTAAGGATGAATACAAACCAATTTGCTCATTTTGAAAAAGTCTTTTTCAATTTTATCAAACCAAGTTGTGACACAAATTAACTTAACCAGATTTTATCTTGTTTAACACTAAGCATGCAACTAGTGATTAAAGAAAGTAAAATAAAGTAAAGAAATACTCCCAACGTCGATGTACAAGGAAAAACCCAATCGAGAAAAAAACTCGGACGACCTACGCCACCAGATAATCACTATGACAATGGTTTTACAAAATTAGACGGTAGTCTTATACAATGGCTCGATCCACCCACGATACTTGATGCTCCTCTGATCTTATACCAATCTTCATAGTGCCCATTCAGAAAGTAACCTTCTTCTATGATGGTCATCCATAACAGTCGCCTCCATGAATGCCTCGGTATCCACTGATACGGCCTTGTGTTGTCTACGATGTTGAACACGAAAGTAACCTTCTTCGCTTCTCCACCACAAAACCATACATGTTTAAGTGATGAACAAACCCAACTTGGTGCAATAAACATCACATAAACATACGGTAATGATAACTCAGATCTTTGTAAACTCTAAGAATGTTTTATAGTGAAAAAACTTAGAAAACTTTTGTGAAAAAACCTTATGTATCGAAATTATTTTCCGTACTTCACACCCTTCGAAGAAACTGACCACCCCTATTTATAAATATTTTAAGGCGGTGGAGGATCTCGTTCGAAGGAGATATTGCTTCGTTCGAATGACTGCATCACTCGTTCGAACGAAAACGTTTATGGTTTGAATGACGTCGCCGATTAGTGTTTTGATGCATCCAACTTTAAAAATAAAGTTTTACTTAAAACTAACTCTTACACAACTCTAATCTGTCCTCATCTGATTAAAATGAAGCGTAAGAACACTTTTAAAACATTTGAAGAAAAGTTTTCTTTTAAAAATAACATCGTTATTTTTGTAAAATAAAATTTCGAGTTACATTAACATTATGCATTCATACCTGTGTGATCTCGGAATGCAATTAAAGCTTGAAGATGAGAAATTCGCACCAATTAAACTTCGGCATGATTAATTCTTTATAGCTTTGCCGCAACATCTTCAATTAAATCTTCTACAAGTCATAGTATTGTAGTGGATTGGACAATAAAAATTTACCTACAACTCAAACATGTTTTGTTTCGAGAATAAGTCAAACTACATTAAGACCCAATTGAAAATTTGGTCCTTACAAATCTCCCCTTTTGACTATTCTGGGACAAAACCAACAGTGAAGTGCCTAAGCCGGGTCGTCAACCCATATGATGCCTAAATCCCATCCCATAAAACTGAAAATAAAAAATACATCATCAGTATAGGATAAGATTCTTCAACAATGGACCGGCAAGCATGAAATGTCCTCGAATGTCTAAATTTTTTTAGACTTGAAATCTCGAATCTCTTTAAGCATACGTACACACATGAAACAGAAAAATACCAAGTGACATATGGAGGAACAAATGATATAAATCCGTATGAAAACTCCTATCAGAAATCAGAATCATGTGTTATGTGAGTAAGCATGATACCAATATGTGTAAACAAAAAAAACTCGACTCACATAAAAACTACCCCTACATCGCAGACATCTCTCCCCCTATTTGTCTCGAATAGACAATTTGGTGAAAAGATAAACAAATCTAGCATGAGATATACCAATATGATTAAATCACCATGAAGAATACCTAGATAAACAGCCAACTAAATATGATTGAGCAATGTCAAATCAGTAGTGAGCAAATAATGAATCACACAAAGAATATATCAATCTAAGCAGGTGTAATTAAACGAACTAGTACAGAAAAATATGTCAATGATCAAAGTAAACTGCATAAACAGAAACCTAGTACCTAAATATGAATTAATATACAACAGGGTACTAAAACAGACATAAACCAGAAAAAGTCAAACTGGACAAATAGGATGTCGTTCGAATGAGCCAGGGATGTCTTTTGAACGAGAAGCGGCATCGCTCGAACGAAACTGTATGTCGTAAGAATGACATCATCAAACTTTCAAAGTCTCCCCATAAAATTAAACAGTGTTTCCCAGTGGAAAAATTATATGAAAATTCTAATTGGAAGGGGCTCAAAACTACGAAATAGTAGAAAAATACAAAAACAAACAAATATGAGTAACATGTTATCATAGTACCAATGTGCTAAAACATAAACATGGAATGAATGTGTGTGAACTATAACAAATGAATCACAATTCCAAACATTGAAATGATCAAGAACCTCTAATCAATAGCAATCTATCATCAAACTTTATTATACCCATATGTGACAATTAAAGTATGAGCTTAGTGAACTAAACAAACATCATGCACACGAATCCAGAATTTTGACGATTCTACAAAAAATAGCGCCATGACATGAATTTTCAACCTTAGGATTCTTTGTGCAAACCCATTTAAATTTTTAATCCATCCAAACTCCCTCAATAATATCATATTTGCTTGAATGAACTAAACTAATTTGGCCCATTTTTGGCAAATGATTCTTTTTATTTCCATTTAGTTTTTCGGCTTCTTTTAAGCAGTGGCTTTCACGATGAGTCAATTCACTCTCGCAGCCCTTTTCTGTGAACACTTATCATTTTTTCAATAACAATACTCATGATAAATGGATATTACATCCACACTTCCTCCATATGCCGACTTACACATAGATGAAAAAATTGAGATAAGAACGTCTCACCAAACTCAAATATGCAAGAGTAGTCAAACATCCATATAAACTCGTGCATGTTTGCAAAGATGGCATATATACAAAGTTGAATCAAAACTCATAACAACTTCTAAACAAACCCATAATACAATGGTTAATACCATTCTAAGCATCAATAATAATGACCAAATGTCCTAGCCACATGAATAATGGAAGGAAGGGGGTCCAAGCACACCAATATGCCACATCAAACATGTAAACTCACAACACAAAAACAAAATCAAAAATCTTTTTGGCTTTTTCAAAATATTTTGACTTAAGTAAAAGAAAAATCTTTTTGTGTTTTTCTCAATATTTTTCGAAAACAAAAATCTTTTTGTATTTTTCAAAAAATTTATCAAAAACAAAATATTTTTGTATTTTTAAAGTAAGATGCAATAAATGAAAAATATAATACAATATGATAAACACGGTAACACACTCAACCTTTAGATTTAGCATGGGAAGAATCAAGTGCAACCAAATGAGAACCATGAAGTTTTATTCCTAAAGCTTCCAAATCTTACTTCCTAACCTAAGTAGGTGTGTAACGACGCATGGAGGTGGGGGGAATCAGAGAAACTTTATTCCTAAACTTCCTAAACTTTCGAGGAGCATTCTTAAGGTCATAGAAAAGATTTCTAAGTTGACCTTTCCTACCACAAAATGTGCTAGTGTAGCGATGGTCTAGAAAGTGACCTACATGTGGACCTTTTCTAACATTCCTATGTGGATCTCTCACACGTGCGGGGGGAATGGGAACAACACGATCATCAAAGACAATACCACCCATATCACTCTTAATTTGGACGGTGCCTAGCATCCTATCCAACTTCTCACTTCTATCCTCCAAGTCAAACTTAACTCTAAACGAGTCTCTCAAACTCTCCTCTAACTCCTCAATCATAGACTCAAGTAGACGCCTAGACTCCTCAAACTCTATCACCTCCTTTTTCAAAGCCTCCATCAAACCTCTAAGGGTGTCCTCTTTTTCTCGATGTACTCTATCTTCTCCATAAGCTTATTTTTTATGGCACGTTCTTTCAACTTAGCTTGAAATTTCGAGTTAGCCTTTTTAACATTCACCATCTCCTCACGCAACTCTCGAAATGCAACATGCAAATCTCCTACGTCGATCTCCTCATCCTCGCTCTCATAATCCTCACCCTCTTGGGAAGCACTCTCAACAGCCTCGAAAGTCTCATGCATATGAGTATCCTTGTGGGAAGATATATTGTCATTGCTCAGATGCCATGCCATAAACGCAATAAAGTTACACTCAATGGGGGGATTATCTCCCTCTTCCAGTTCATTGTCACTTAAGGTGGCGTTGTATGCTATCGATTTCTTGCCCTCTTTCTTAAGTCTAGTGGGACACTCATCTACTTTATGACCAAACCCCTCACACCCGAAACACCTATGAGAATCATCTCTCTTAGGTTTCTCACTTTTATCGCCAGGGGTGATGTCTCCCTTGTTCTTGAATTTCTCAAATCTTTTGGCATCTTTGGATTTCTTATGAATTTGAAGAAACTTCTTGAAATTTCTTGCCAACAAGACGACATCCTCAAAGTCGTAATCGGAGTCGTCATTCAAAACTTTAGTCTCCTCCTTCAGAGATTTCAAAGCAATGACCTTTTATTTCTTTGGCACTTATTTGGAGGTAAACATATCGAGTTCATAGGTTTGTAAGTCACCTACGACCTCTTCTAGTTTCGACGAGTTAAGCATACCGATGGAATTCATAACGGTCTCTTTAGCATCAAACCTACTCGGCAACGATCTCAAAATTTTCTTAATCACTCGGTTATCGGGAATCTTCTCACCTAGGTTAAACGCCGCATTAACAATAGTGGACAACCTAGTGTAAAACTCATCAAACATCTCACTCTCTAACATCTTAATTGTCTCAAATTGTGTAGTGAGATTTTGCAACTTAGATGCCCTAACCAAGCTCTTGCCCTCGTGAGTGAGTGCCTCTGTATCCCAAGCTTCTTTCGAAGGTTGAACCCCTGGCCAAATGATTTAAAATGTTTATTAGGTCCCTCCTGGACTGATCGTTGGGTTTCCTAGTAAGGAAAAAGCATGAAAGCAGTACAAGTATATAGGCTGGTAGTTCTAGGGAAGTACCTCTACCATGGCATGTTACATCACTGACATCCTTCGGTGTTGGAGCTTCGAAAAAATAGTTGATAAGGGGGGCAGATGTGGCTTTGTTTGAAGAATCAGTGCAACTGCGGCAGATCCGATCCAGCTCAACACGATCAGCGACCTCTTCGGCATCCAGAGGCTCGTCGTGGTAGGTGGACTCACCCATGGGCTCAAACCCAAGGAGTTCACAGACGCCCTCTAGTGTAACGATGAACTCCCCCCACGCAGCAAAAAAGGTGTGAGTTGTGGTGTTCCATCCGGAAACCAGCACTTGTAACGCCGCATTGTTCTTTGAGAGTGTGAACTCCCCAAACCTGTGTATGCGATGAAGGTCAACCTTAGCAAGAGCAACAGCATGGGAGCTCTGCATGTGTGTGTGCCAAGTAGTGAAATGGGCTGGTGACCCCCCAGGTGCTTTGAAGTCAATCTGGGAATAGGGAAAGTCACCACGGTCCAGACGAAAGCACAGAGTCCCCTCGGGTGGAAAATAGCTCACTTTGATGAATCCATCTCCTCATCACCCAACCGTAAGGGGTCGAATTTGGATGAGAAGTGGTAGGTCTTTCATGCCTCGAAAAACTTATCATCTTCTTCAAAGATGTGCACCCGACGATAGAAGCATAGTTGCTCTTGACGATCAGCAACCAGGGCAGCGCCGCTCAGGGCGGTGGCAGCACCAGCAGCGGTAAAGGGGGAACCTGGCTGAGTAGTGGCGGCAACCTTGGAAGTACTCGGAGAAGCCATGGTAGAGTAGTGATGAGTAATATAGCTGGGTAAAAAGGGCTAAGAACAAGAGGGGAGGAGCACAACTGCAGGTGGTGGTGCAAAAGATGAGAAGAGGAGGAGACTGTGTAACACCCCGCCTAATTAAATATCGGGTGTCTAGTCCCATACCAAATTAAAAAAGAATATACAGTTGGCTCATTCTTAGCATCACTGTCGAAAACATTTATAACTCACCCAATACCCAATTAAGCTGGTGTTAAAAACTTTTCAAATTTTAATTTCAACAAATCAATTTTTTGTTTAAGAATAACGCAACACATTTTATTCTACAACACTTATAACTGAACAGATAACACACAAGAATTTAAATGCAATTGGAATAAACATTCCCAAATAATATTAATCCGTTACAGTAATCCCAACAATAACAAATGTATTAAAATGACACGAACACAATAGTATATGACTCCAATAGAAAGTGATAACTGAAATCCTTTGGGCGACATGCCCTAACTGTAAGAATACTGTGAATCAAAAGAAGATAAGCATATAAGAAATACGCCATAGCTCCATAGCTTGTCATAATCCGCTAAGGTTGGCGTCCCTGCTGCTGGACACCAGATATAGAAGGTACAATGAAAGAGAAAATATGCAAGGAAATGGGTCAGAGCCCGATTGTGAAAATGATTTTAAAAACAGCAAGTATTTAACAAGTGCAATAAAGCATTTATTATTTACATGTTAGATCCAACTCTCACTTGCTATTCTCACCTCTCAACTAGAGTGCACACTTAACGTTTCCTATTAACCTCCTAGTTAATGGTTCCTCTTTACCAATTCCATAATATGATTCCATTCCCATATCATAAACCCGTATGTCCCATACCATACGTAATCTAATCATTCATATACTTTTCTTATTAATATGAATCGTTTCTCATTAATATGAATCAAGCTTTTCAACAAATATTCATTAACTTATTTCAATTCTTTTTCTTCATTTACCATCATCTACAATTATCACACAGTAGATAGATTTAACCACAATATACGCATTCATTCATTATATATATACACATATATAATATGGCACCCCGAGTCACAGCTGCGGTGCAATGCATTACTCTGCTATCGTGTCCCATCATCGCTGGTCACCGAATAGGAGACAAAAGGCTCGATAAGGATTCCTCGAACCACAAACATCAACAAACAAATTGGAGGCGAACATAGTTCTCGTATCCATGGGTCACGCACATACCTACGTTCCCACAGTCAGCGGACTTATCAACTCCCCAATAAGTCTTTCATAGACCTATGTTCTTGAGCGACAAATCAAAGATCCCATGGATTCATCAGGATATGACTGCCCTCACGCGCAAACCTCCCGTCGATAGCAAGTAAGCTAGGTATATCATACACATAATCATCAATAAATCAAATAGGCATTATCATACCTATAATATACTATCAACAAGGTACTCATATTACCCTTAGATGATTCCCATACGTAGCGTTATATCCCTTTAAATCCCACGTATTAAAATATCATAACTTTACTTCTTAATTTAATTATCCCTGAGCCTCACTCAATATTCAAGGTTCAAATAGGTTTTTCCTCAATATATATTCAGTAATAAATCACTAATATCCTTCTGGTCCATATTGTCATCTTTCCCGAAGTACTACGAATTAAACTCTCCCTTTAATTAGGGTTAAAACCGATAGTTTCAAATCTCTTATAAACACATCTTCTTTCACTTAGGATTAAACCCTCTTGTAAAATTAAGGATACCCAGGTGTTATATTCAATCAAACCTAATGGTACTATCTTAAATCCTCATTCATACCAATTAGAATCCAATAAATGAATCTAGCAACCGAAATTCCTTTAAATTAATTATCATTATTTTGATCAATTAAATCCCAATCAAATTAATTCAAATCTTATCTAGGGTTACTGATCTTATATAAGTCCCATAATATCCAATTAATAATCACCAAAGATATACTAAAGGTTTGGGATAAGAATCAACATTAAAAAGAAACAACTTTAACCATCCTGGGGAGGTCGATCGATCGAAGGCAGGGTGTCGATCAATCGATCACTCAGGTAACAGTCCAGTTTTTCTGCATTTCTGCAACTACGGGTTTAGCCATTTTTTATCATTCAAACCTTCATATTAACATCCCAAATGACTTATTATCCTTACTACATGATATACCAACATATATAAATGATTTCTATTGCTCTAAACATCCTAGAATCATCAAAAGATCGAATTAAAAGCATGTTTATATCCACTTTTTCCAGAAAATTATCAATATAATATCTTCAAGAACACATCAATGGTTTTCATAATTTCTTCAACAGATTCATGATTATTTCGTGGATTACAAACTACCTACAACATGAGTTTGATTCCAATATATTTTCAGTTTCCAGAAATCCATTTAACGACTCCATTATTTCTTCCAAACATGAAAAATCATCTCTTTTAATAACTATTCTAACGTGGACAATATACAAACTTAGATTGCCATTATCAAACACTTTCCTCTAATTAAGGTCTGATCCTTTGGTTTAGTATACCTCAGGTGATTATCCCTTCTCCAATCAACCTCCGGTGGTGGTTGGTGGTGGTGACCCTTGGTTCTTAGTTCTTCTCCTTCCCAAGTAAACTCTTCTCTTCCCAAGCAACCTTTTACTCTCTCTAGGAAGATGAATTCTCTAATTTGTGTACATGAGATGAGTAACCCACGTACACTTAATCTTCAAATACTTATAATAGGACAAAAATCCGAAATCACTATTCACCCCCTATAAAAATGACTAAAATGCTCTTCTGGGTTGTCTATTCATTTCCAAATGACCCGAGACCCAATTTCAACATCCAAATAGACTTTTCTGACTATTTGAAACCTTTCAGACGTAACGAATCAGCCAAAATGACTATAAGGTTGATAGAAAATAAATTTCCTTTTTAATTTTACAAATTAGTCCCGACACGTCCCATACCGCGTCTAACTAAAATTTCCAAATTACTGAACAACAATTACCAATAATCATCACATTCATATATTACCTGAATATATTTAAGTAATATTCAGAATCATACATTTTAATATCCTCAATTCAGATAAAATGCCAATGATTTAATTAATAATAAAATCCAATTAATCCATTAATTTAAAATATAACTCATTTTAAAAGTCATTAAAAATTACGGGGTATTACATACTTCCCCCCTTATAACAGAATTTCATCCCAAAATTCAGGAATATAAATCATACCGGTAAGGTCAACTCCTAGTATAAATCTCACATCGTAAGAAATCTAAGATGTACCGCCCATACAGTACATTATCAAAATCCCTATTGATGTTATACGTCCAACGTCACCATATTGTTTCAACTGAATTTAATATAAACTTTAACCAATCTTCCCTATACCATCCTCGTGACAAAGTTTGGGAAAAACAAATGATCCTCAATCATCAAGTAAATACATCCTGAAGTCACAGCTACTCACTATTTCACAATTATGAAAACTACTACCATTCAACCATCCAGGGCGCCCATACACCCTATCGTACCACTTTCATTATAAAATTTATCGCAAAGGTTATAAACTCTTATCCTAAAGACCTAAGTTATTTCGACTCCCAACGGTTATTAGTTTCATGCGTGGGGTGTCTCGCAAGCGAAATCCAAAAAAGGAACCCCCCCGATACACTACTACCTAAAGTAGTCGGTCATCGAAACTCCTCAAGTCCTTAGTCAATAGTATATAAAAATCAGGTTTATTGATTTAAAAAAAAAACAGGTTTATCGATTTAAAAAAATTAGTTTTATCGATTTCAAATTGAGTCCACTCATCTACTTTCTTATATAAGACAAGATGCTAGAAAGTAGTAGTACATACGCTCTCATATACCACAAGTCAATGCACACCGATAGTCACATCATGCTCGGACATGCCTAAAGTAAGTAATCCCATGAATAAAATAAGATCCACATGATGACATGAAATATATAGATGTCCCAAACCCCTCGGTAAGTGTACATAAATAACAATGCTATAAGCTAAGTTTAGCAACCCTTTAGCCCACACACTATTAATCGCTACAAACATCAATATATGCCGCATAATTCCTTAGATAGAAAACATACCCTCATTCGCAGGCGGTGGTTGTTGAATCACACTAATTTAACTTTGCTCCGATGAGTCAAGAAAAATTTTACCCCAAATTTTCAGTTCTAGTTAACCACACTCCACTATATGCCCAAGCCTTTGAATATATTGCCTTCGTTAGGTAACACACACAATTCCCGCAATTCAATAACTTCTAATGATGACACTCCTCAATTTTCCATAATAGGGGTGACCTCAACTACGGTCATCATACTCGAACATACTTCATAACCTTCTAATTACGATCTCCGTTATCCATTCAATGGCCCTCATCTGCCATACCTCTCGTACGAACCCGTCCGAACGCAATAAGCTTCAATAATATATACGTGATCTTACCTAAGAAATCAACAATCCTAAACATAGGGCTCTACATCAAAGAACGCTATGCTGAAAACACAGTAAGCCGTACAGACCCTAAAGGTACAATAGAAGAGAAAATATGCAAGGAAACGGGTCAGAGCCCGATTGTGAAAATGATTTTAAAAATATCAAGTATTTAACAAGTGCAATAATGCATTTATTATGTACATGTTAGATCCAACTATCACTTGCTATTCTCACCTCTCAACTAGAGTGGACACTTAACGTTTCATATTAACCTCCTAGTTAATGGTTCCTCTTTACCAATTCCATAATTTGATTCCATTCCCATATCATAACCCGGTATGTCCCATACCATACGTAATCTAATCATTCATATACTTTTCTCATTAATATGAATCGTTTCTCATTAATATGAATCAAGCTTTTCAATAAATATTCATTAACTTATTTCAATTCTTTTTGTTTATTCACCGTCATCTACAATTATCACACAGTAGATAGATTTAACCACAATATACACATTCATTCATTATATATATACACATATATAATACGGCACCCCGAGTCACAGCTGCGGTGCAATGCATTACTCTGCTATCATGTCCCATCATCGCTGGTCGCCGAATAGGAGACAAAAGGTTCGGTAAGGATTCCTCGAAACACAAACATCAACAAACAAATTGGAGGCAAACATAGTTCTCGTATCCATGGGTCATGCACATACCTACGTGCCCACAGTCAGGGGACTTATCAACTCCCCGATAAGTCTTTCATAGACCTATGTTCTTGAGCGACAAATCAAAGATCCCACGGATTCATCAGGATATGACTGCCCTCACACGCAAACCTCCCGTCGATAGCAAGTAAGCTAGGTATGTCATACACATAATCATCAATCAATCAAATAGGCATTATCATACCTATAATATAGTATCAACAAGGTACTCATATTACCCTTAGATGATTCCCATACGTAGCGTTATATCTCTTTAAATCCCACGTATTAAAATATCATAACTTTACTTCTTAATTTAATTATCCCCGAGCCTCACTCAATATTCAAGGTTCAAATAGGTTTTTTCTCAACATATATTCAGTAAGAAATTACTAATATCCTACTTCTCCATATCGTCATCTTTCTCGAAGTACTACGAATTACTCTCCCTTTAATTAGGGTTAAAACCGATAGTTTCAAATCTCTTATAAACACATCTTCTTTCACTTAGGATTAAACCCTCTTGTAAACTTAAGGATACCCAGGTGTTATATTCAATCACCCCTACTAGTCCTATCTTAAATCCTCATTCATACCAATTAGAATCCAATAAATGAACCTAGCAACAAAAATTCCTTTAAATTAATTATCATTATTTTCATCAATTAAATCCCAATCAAATTAATTCAAATCTTATCTAGGGCTTACTGATCTTATATAAGTCCCATAATATCCAATTAATAATCACCAAAGATCTACTTAAGGTTTGGGATAGGAATCAACATTAAAAAGAAACAACTTTAACCATCCTGGGGAGGTCGATCGATCGAAGGCAGGGGGTCGATCGATCGATCACTCATGTAACAGTCCAGTTTTTCTGCATTTCTGCAACTACGGGTTTAGCCATTTTTGATCATTCAAACCTTCATATTAACATCCCAAATGACTTATGATCCTTAATACATGATATAGCAACATATATAAATGATTTCTAATGCTCTAAACATCCTAGAATCATCAAGAGATCGAATTAAAAGCATGTTTGTATCCACTTTTTCCCGAAAATTATCAATATAATATCTTCAAGAACACATCAATGGTTTTCATAATTTCTTCAACAGATTCATGATTATTTCGTGGATTACTAACTACCTACAACATGAGTTTGATTCCTATATATTTTTAGTTTCCAGAAATCCATTTAACAACTCCATTATTTCTTCCAAACATGAAACATCATCTCTTTTAATAACTATTCTAACATGGACAATATACAAACTTAGATTGACATTATCAAACGCTTGCCTCTAATGAAGGTCTGATCCTTTGGTGTAGTATATCTCAGGTGGTTCTCCCTTCTCCGGTCAACCTCGGGTGGTGGTTGGTGGTGGTGACCCTTGGTTCTTAGTTCTTTTCCTTCCCAAGTAAACTCTTCTCTTCCCAAGCAACCTTTTACTCTCTCTAGGAAGATGACTTCTCTAATTTGTGTAGATAAGATGAATAACCCTCGTACACTTAATCTTCAAATTCTTATAATAGGACAAAAATCCGAAATCACTATTCATCCCTCTATAAAAATGACTAAAATGCCCGTTTGGGTTGTCTATTCATTTCCAACTGACCCGAGACCCAATTTCAACATCCAAATAGACTTTTCTGACTATTTCAAACCCTACGGACACAACGACGCAGTCTAAATGACTATAAGGTTGATAGAAAATAAATTTCCTTCTAAATATAATAAATTAGTCCCGACACGTCCCATACCGCGTCTGACTAAAATTTCCAAATTACCGAACAACAATTATCAATAATCATCACATCATATATTACCTGAATATCTTTAAGTCTCATTCAGAATCAAACATTTTAATATCCTCAATTTGGATAAAACGCCAATGAATTAATTAATAATAAAATCCAATTAATCCATTAATTTAAAATATAACTCATTTTAAAAGTCATTAAAAATTACGGGGTATTACAGACTGAGTAAGGAAGAGGGAAACAATGGAGTTCTCACAGAGTTTATCTCTCTAGGGAGCGTGGGAGCTTGAGGAAGAAGGAAAGATAAGGGTTTGAATAAAATTGGCGTTTGAAGCTTTTAAACCTTTTTAAATCGGTCATTTGAGTTTCCCACCATGGCACATGTAGGGCTGCCTATAATCATTTCAAATGAACACGTGGCACCTCGGGAAGGGTCTGAATAGTTGAAAAGATAGCACCACATCATTAATGAAGTGACGCTTGGGGAAAAAAAGGGGGTTTCCTTTTCCAGCAAGTTTGAGTTTTGGCGCCAGAATTTTTGTCAGACATATCCAATGACTCCCAACGAAAGCACTCCCCTAACGATTCAAATAAGCTACGATGTCCCCTCGCCACATGTCCAAACGTTGTTTAAATTGTGAATCAATTACATCGGGGGAATTTCTACTTTTTCGAACACAGTGAAGCATCACAAGGGAGAATTTCACTTACCAGGAGTCCAAACGAGTATTTTAGAGGGTTAGTAGGCCTTTCGGGAAAATTTCAAATATAAAAGCTAGAACGGTTGAGGCTCAGCATGAGGAAAATGTGGTGATGTCCCTTTGCCCAAGAACCAATGATAAGGGCGCTTCGGCTCAGGTACATCGGGGAGAATTTTACTTTTTCCAAGAGATTATATCGTCGCGGTTCTAACAGGGGAATGAAGGCCAGAAATTTTTCACGCAGAGAAAGTTCATCAGATTGAGAAGTTTTGTGCAGACATTTCTTGCTCTAACAAATCTCTCCACGAAGGGGCAAATGTAGATGGGGCTTGAAGGTAATCCGGAGATTAGGGATAATTCCCTAATTAGCAATAGTTTTTGAGATTAACCGACTGAGGCAGCTCAAGCCTGGCAACTCAAGCGTGGTAACTCAGCAAGGCAACTTGGCGTGGCAACTGATACTTTAGCTTGTTGTATTAGTCATATTGCATTTCTTTTTATATTAACTGTAAGCTATAACTGTTGTAATGATGTAACAAGAATAATAATGAGTTTTAGTATGAGGTCAAATGGTACTCGCGAGAGACCAGGCTTGGCAGGTCCTAGGAGAGCTTTCATGCTCTATCGAATAACCTCGTCGTGGGAACTTTAGAGGGACTTGGTTTGGAGGATTGAGAAGTGAGGCACCATTGGGGCTTATCCTCACCATCTTAGATAAACCTGGTAAAATACCGAGGGACCCTAACTGTGGAACCTCGGGCGGAGCAGCTCAGAGTTCCATCGGGCGTTAAGTTGTGAACCAAACAACCCTCTACTTAATGTCACATCTATTGTAGGTGATGTCACTAGCCAGCTAAACAATGTTAGACCTACACTTGAATAAACCACCGTGGTATTTGGGGCCTGTTAGGCAGTTGGTGAGCCACCTCTGCGACAACATCCCCCTAACACACAGTGGTTAGGCAAAAGGCATGTCTTGGCATTTAATGTTTATGATGTGGAGAAAACTAGAGCATCAGGAATTTAATGTTGTGACAAAAAGTATGAGGGATGTCTTTCATAGTCTTTAATGACTGAGTTGCCTCGGAGGTGGTGTGGGGGGCTATTTAAGGACCCCAACTACCTTTGAGGAGGGGGGATATTTTGGAGTTGAAAGAGTTATTGCTAGAGAGAATACACATCAGAGAGAGTTATTGCAAACCAGAGGGTTTACTCACTCACCATTGTTATTTATTACGAAGCTTTTAATACTTAACAGAGATTCCTGAGGGTATTTGGTGTGTTTATACCTGCCTATCGAGGTGTATCTAGGGTGCTTACTTCTCTCTCCCTCTAGCTAAGTTACTTCTAAGGTTCTTTACTATTTCCTGAGTTATACACGAGAGATCTGTGAGTTTAAACTGAGTCTTATCTTCATTAGGTTTGTGTTTGCATGCCATATGATTAATCCAAGGTCTTGGGCGAATTAACTTATCATTACCATACTCAAAAGGGGTTATGCCTCCATCTTATCTAAACTACCCTCTTACACATATGAACTGGAACACTCTCTAATAAGGCACGTCGATCTGGGGCTCAGCCTCCACCCATTTAGAAAAACAATCAAAAACTACAACTAGGTATTTGAATCTTCCCTTGGTGGTCGGTAATGGTATGACCGAGTCAATTATCCTTATAGTGAAAGGCCATGGAGAAGTGATGGGTGTTAAGCTTGCTCCTGGTCTTTTGTGTATGGTAGAAAACTTCAGGCATTTATGACACTTCTTGGTGAAATCAACATAATATACTTTATCGTCGACCAGTAATAACCTTACGTGGCTATTCGTTGTTTTCAGGGACCTTCCAACTGTGTGTGATCCACATGATCCTTCATGCACCTCTTTGATCAAATCGTTCACTTCATTTGGATGAACACAATGAAGTAATGAAATAGTGAATCCTCACCTGTATAGGACACCTTTTTCTAGAACATAACTGGATGCCTTGTACCTCATCTTTTTGGCTTCCTTATGATCGGATGGCAATGTTCCTCTCTCGATGTATTCTCAAATTGGGTCCATCCATGAGGAACCTAATTCCACAGTTTTATTTCCATCCCATCAATGCTTTTATGGGCAAGAATATCCACTAGGATTGTTCGTCTGAGTTTCGCTGGAGTTGCTAAAGCAAGCCGAGAAATAGAATCTTCCTGGGCATTCCCAAGTATGGGAATCCTCACTATTTTGACTAAAGTGATCACTGAGATGACTTCCATTGCTTTTATGATATCTCATCACATTCTCCCCTTTAATTCCATAACTTTACTGTATTTGATTAATAATCATTTGGGAATCACTAGATACCAGTATCTTGTTAGCACCCAACGATGAAGCCAATTCCAGTCCTATGATCAAAGCTTCGTATTTGGCCTCATTGTTGGAAGCCTCTAATTGTAATCTTAAAGCTTATTCCACATCCAAGTTATCCTTAGTGTTAATGATGAGGCCTGCTCCACTTCCAATAGCACATGAGGATTCATCTACAAATAACTACCAAGTTGGGATATCTTCAGAGAATTCTTCTTCTACAAATACTCTATACTTGAATACCTTCTTGCTTTGCTATAATTTTTCTTGAGCAGCTCACGACTCAGGTTGGTCGGACTTAATCTATGTTTGCTTTTGAGCTAAGATCTCTTATGTAGAAGTCTGCTTGGTAGGCAAGTGTGGATTATGTTGCTCGTTTTCATATGTGAATTCAACAATAAAGCCTCCCACCTCTTGGCCTTTTATTGAAACTCTGGGTTCGTAAACAATTTCATACTCTCCCAATTCAACTTCCTATGACATTAACCTTCCAGACTTCTCTAGTTTGTGCAGTGCTTGTTGTAGAGGAAAATCCGTATAGACAATAATGGTCTGGGCTTAGAAATATGGCCCCATTCTCCTAGAGGCTTCAATAAGAGCTAGGTATAACTTATCCAAGAATGGATACGAGATCTTTTCTATTCAAAATGCCTTGCCGACGTAATACACTAGTCACTGGACTCCACCATCTAGTCAGATCAAAGCTGAACTGACAGCCGACTCTAAAACAACCAAGTATAAGTATAATTTTTCTCCCATAACTGGTCGAGAAAGGAGTGGGGGAGAAACTAAGTACTTCTTTGGGTCCAGGAAGTCTTTATCATATTTGTCATTCCACTCAAAGGACTTTCTTAACAACTTCAAGAATGGAAGACACTTGGCATTCGCTCAGGAGAATAAATGGTTCAATGCAACTACTCTATTTGTTAACTTTTGAATTTCTTTCTTGTTAGCCCGGGACTACATTTCAAGTAAGGCTTTAATTTGTCAGGATTTTATTCTCTTACACTTTAGTTGATAATATACCTTCAAATCATCCTTTCATGTACTCCGAATATGTATTTAGTTGGGTTGAGCTTCATCTGGTGCTTTTTCAATTGATCAAAGGTTTGATCTAAGTATGTAATGTGGTGGGCAACATGTTAACTCTTGGTGAGCATGTCATCTACGTAGACCTCCATGTTTTTATCGATCTAATCATCAAAAACCGTATTCAATAATCTGCAATTAATAGCTCCTACGTTCTTCAACCCAAAGAGCATGACATTGTAATAGTAAGTTCCTAGGTTGGTGATGAAGGAGGTGATTTCTCTGTCTTTGGGATTCATCTTAATATTGTTATAACCAGAATAGGTATCCATAGAACTGGGTAACTTATGACCAGCTATAGCATCAACCAATTGATCAATCCTTGGTAAACAAAATTGATCTTTTGGACATGCTTTATTGAGATCTGTAAAATCTACACACATATTCCATTAATTAATTTTCTTCTTGACCATGACCACATTAACCAACAAATTAGGGTAATTGACATCTTCAATGAACTGTGCTCATAGTAGTTTCTCTATCTCCTCCTAGATTGTTGTGTTCTTCTCGAAATTGAAGACTCACAACCTTTGCTTGATCGTCTTGGAACATGGATAAATATTAAGCTCATGGCATATAAAGTTCGAATCAATGTAATATCCCGCACTTTGAAAGGTATTTTAATTACACTATGAATTTAATTTGGTAATTTGAAGAATTATTATGAATAGTAATTCTGGGATTAATGAGTGAAATTAAATAAATTCAATATTATAAATTGAATAGTAAATATTAGTTTTCGAGTGACAGATTAATATTTATGTGGATTATATTTCGAGATGGAGTATATGAGTAGATTATTTTTATTACATGTTGCAGTTGGGTAAAGCGACAAAGGAAAATATTTTAAATTGAAAAACACGCGTATTGAACGTGTGGGGTCAAAATAGTGAATTTTAGTTAAGTGACTCAGATGGATATTTTGACTCCGTCATTGGGTTCGAAATGGCCGAGATAGTCAAAATAGAGTACCCGGGGGTAGTATTTGGGTTCCGGGCATTTTTGGACTAGTAGGGACTCGTAAATGAGTACATGAGTCATTTAACAATTGGGTATATAACCAATTGCGGATTTAAAGAGGTGGCATCCCTCATTTCCCCCAAATATCAGCCCCTAAGAGAGAGAGAGAGAATATAGAAAGAAGAGAAGAAAGAAAAAGAAAGAAAAGAGAAGAAAAGAAGAGATTTCCGGCCAAAATTCGCGGGATTCGACTCGTGGTTGTTGGATTTAATCCACGAGGAAAGTGTTTAACTTTCTTTATGATTTAGTGTGTTTAATTTCTCATATGGTAGTTGGTATAAAACTAAAGATTTTTGGGTTGAAATTTCGTGGATCAAACGGGTTTTCGTAAGATTAAAACGGATATAACTCGATTTATACCCAATTTGAGATACTTGAAATGAATTGAAATTAATTGTTGGATCTCGGTTCTAGGATGATTAAAACCCTTTAAATGTGTGTATTTATGATTATTTGAGGTTGAATGATGATGAGAGAGGAGATAAAAAGCTTGGAGGTGTTTTAATGGAGGTTTGGATTTTTGGAGAAGAAGGTGAATAGTGACCAACGTCACTTCCGGACCGTTTCGGATAAGAAGACAGCCGATTCAGCTCTCGATCAAAACATAAAAGTTGTAGAACTTTTTGATACGGTCGTGTGGGTGTGGATCGCGTATTTGTTTGATTTTTTTTCTAATTGTTAAGATTTTTATAAGATGGAAGTTCCGGGGTCAAATCACCAACTCGGAAATTGGAAAAATAAACGGCTAAAATTGTTTGGAAATAAATATTTGGGGTTCCTAAAAATAGTGTGGGGACTTCTAAATATATATTTTTTTAGTAAGGTGTGTATTTTGGATTAGTTGAAAGTAAAATCCAAGATTTACCCAAATAGGGGTGTTCGTGAGGAATAACACTTAAAGAGATATTTAGGTGTGATTTGAATATTAAAAAAGGGAATACGTATTGGGGTATTTTAATTGTGTGACGGCTTATATTATTACGAATGAGAATATTAGAGGCTATTGACTATCGCTATAAGAGTTTGGAGATTATAGCCATAAAAGATTGAGAAGAGATAAATAATATATATCGATGTTGTTGATATAATCATTGTGCAGTGAGAAAAGCTCAGAAAATAATATATTGAAAATTGGTAAAATTGATAAATGCATAGGATATCCAAGATATAAATATACTACGTATGGGATGTATTGTATGGGCTATGAGTATGCCCTTATATTATATATGTGTAAAAAATCATGCCCGCGCTACTTGCTATCACGAAGGTTACCGCGTCGGGACAGTCTTATCTCGATGGGACCTTTATGGGGGATATTGACTTGTACCCTAGAACATAGGACTCCTTGGTACAGGCTATCAGATTGATAGTCAGACAGTCCTAAGAGACGTGAGGCAATGTGCTGACCTCTTAGTGACTTGGAACTATGCTTCGCCTCCATTTGTATGTGGTTTGTGTGATACGGTGAGTTGATAGTAGAGTATGCCAGCACCATAGATCTTATATGGGGTGCCGTTAGTATATATATTATATTTGTGACTAATATATATACGTATATTTATATGGGAACTTTCTACTGTGCGTATAAGTAGATAAGTAAGGAATAAATGCTTCAACTTTATGACGATACAAGGGGTTTCTTAACCAGGGTGCAATAGTGCGATATATTGTTATATAAATTGATGTGTATGCATAAAGAGAATAATGTTCGTATACCGAAATCTTGTTTGGTGTCCTATATGGATAACTAATATACTTGTTGCGAAAAGTATATTGTATATATATGAGATGAAATATCATATAACCTAACCCTGTATAAAAAGGAGAAGAATGAATAAAGTGATATACTCCTTCCGGTAGATTTATATCCGGATTTATATGAATATGGATCATAGGTTCTAATGAGAACTATCAATAAATACGGAATGGCATAAATATATTATGTACTGAAGGCCTAATGGATCCTGATGATCAACATTGTCACGTAGTAGTGTATCGGGGGGGTTCCTTGTTTGGATTTCGCTTCGCAAGACACCCCACGCACGAACATAACGTAATGTTGGGAATGGGGAGAAGTTTAGTCCTTAGTAACCGAATTGATGAGGTTTATTAGAAGATGGGTAATTACATTAGTTAGGCAGGGTAGCCTAACTAGGTTGTTTAAAATGGTATGTGCTAGTTGTGCACTGTTAGAAGAGGGGTGAGGTGTATCTCATGTGAGAGCGATACCAGTTTAAATATGAGAAATAACATATTTCAAAATATGGATTTTAAGCACTTGCTAAAATGTTTTCAAAAATCGAGCTATGACTCGTTTATCTATTTTCCCTCTTTCTATATATATATATATATATATATATAGGTGTCCAGACACAGGGGCGCCTGGATGATGATTCTTTCGAGGAATAACACTTAGAATTTTTCCTGCACTACCTCTTTTGCCCTTGAACATATTGATTTCCCCCTCTTTTCACACGCTCTAATTTATTTTCCCTTATTCTTCAAAATTCAAACACAAGGGTATAATGGTATTTGCACCCATTCTCACACTTAGGGTGAGAATTGTGCCACCCATGCTTAATCTAATGGCTGAGCTTCTCCTACACCCTCTGTACATTTCTGAAACAACAACATCAAACCATTCATACTCACTCTCTCTCATCTAAAGCACACACCAACCACAAAGCCATTAAACGACCCACACTATTCTCTTTACGCTAAACCCTAACTCATTATGGCCTCACTCATTCGTCTCCCTCTATCTCTCTCCGCCCCTCTTTTCTCTCACCCTCACAATCCTTCATGGTTTCACTCACACGGTACAATTTTGTTGTATTATTTTTATTTCAGATCTTTTTCTTTTCCTTTTGTTTCCATATCTAAATCTAATCTTACTCTGTTTTGTTTTCCCTCTCTTTTTGGGGATTTTCTAAAGCTAGATCTTCACAAATCGACCCACTCTTCACCATTGAAAGACTTCAAAAAACTTACTAATTCAAGTACACATTTTATAATGGTTATTCTTAGGTTAGGGGTTATTTTTTACATTTTTTGTTTTAGGTATTTTCATTTGCATGTTTGTACTGTGCGTTTGACAATAGCAACCCAAAACCCTTATTTTTTTAGTACAGTTTATGCCTTTTTTGTCTCCCTCTTCTATTTTGACTCCCCAGTGGTATATTTTGCTATCTTTAGTTTTATTTGAATGAGGGTTTCAGGTGGGTTTTTACAAAAGATCTGAAAATTTTAATCTTTTTGTGTTTTTTTTTATCTGAATGAAGGTTTCAAGTCTGATTCATTTTTGCAGGTTCATTCAAATGACTTACAATTGAGCTGTGATAAAAAAAAATTATGGATGCGACTTACTATTGTTGGTTATACACTTTCTTTTTCAAGAAAGGTGTTAATATTCTGGGAAACAAATTTCATTGTTGAGGTAATTTTATTTTTTTATCTTTTTTTCATTTTTCTTTAATAATAATTAGGAGTTAATTATTTTTTGTGATTTGACATTCACAGACCTTTTCATATTGATTTAATTTGTTTTGTAGATTTTTTTTTTGGTTTTGTTGTTTTGATCATAGTAGTGGCTTTCTTCCCTGTTAAGGGAAAATCATATCAGATCATAGTAGTTACTTTTTTCTGTTTTTGCAAGATGGGCGCCCAAAGACAGATCACTATTTGCTTTGGTTTTTTAACTGAATTTTTATGGTTTTTTCGCTGAATGTATACCAGTGCACATTATACGGTGTTTTACTATAATTTTTTATGTTGTTTATCATGAATTTGTGATAATTGGGACAGAGGTCTACTCACTAAAATGGAGGTTTACTCCAGCCTCTGTGATCTGGCTTGGTTCTTTTAATTTTTAAAGTTTTAAATTTTTAGTCCATCTCAACTCATAATTTAAAATTTTTAGTCTATTTCATATAACTAATGATACTCGAATTGTTCTTTGTAAGAAGACTCAAGCTTTGTGCCGACTTTAATATATTTCGTTCTTTGGTTCAATCTTGATAGCATCTCACATGATGGGGACAATGCTTAGTGAGAGTTTCTTATACTCAAGAACCAATTCTCTATCTTCAATTGGCTTTTACTGCAACATTCTTTTTGGGTATAGTTCAGCAATGGTTCCTTTTTTTAAACAGGTTGACAGTGGTTCATTATTTCTTTTTTTCATGTCATATTAGTAATAAACATATGTTTTAAAATTAATTAAGTTTATGCTCATTCATTTTTTTGCTTTGATCTTTCTCATGAATTTTGAACTTTCATCATGATAAAAATTATACTAGCAGTTATATTATCTATATGAGGTAATTATGTATTAAAAAACAAATGTTTATTTCAATTGAACATATTTGCAACAAGAGGAAAACTCCAAAATGAAATAGATCCAGCGGTTCAGCTCCCATAAAGGAAAAAGCAGTTGCAGCCGAAGATTATTATTTGAGCAATCATGGTAGTTATGAGGTTGAACTTAGTGATGCTATTTGGGACATCTTTCATAGGCTGGATATAGTGCACTAAGAGGAAAACTCCTGTTGTATTATTTAGACAGATGCTGGGGGAATCAAATTAACGAAATGATAGTATGGCTAGTGTTAAGGTGATGTAAGTATTTCCTCGATAATGCACTACCTTTTTTTAAACTTTGGTTGATTTTGGAGGGGTGGGAAAAGGGTAGATTTGGTGGTGTGAAATTTCAATAAGCAAAAATGATGTATGTTGATGGCATCTCATATAGATTTACAAGAGTATGCCTCTATGGTATATATTTTTCTCCAAGCCTCTCAATTGTAACCAACCGACCATTTCGGCAAATACGTTTTTTTTTTCCTAATAGTTGTCAACATGGTGTACATGTTTTGTGTTATTGTTTAATGCGTTAAAATGAAATCAGCACTGCTTAGTGCTCTATTATGATACGTTAATGCATTAGATTTGGTAGGTGAACAAAAGTGTGCATGATAAGTTCTTGGTTGGATTATAATACTTTTTTGAATTTTATTTTTTCATCTTAATTCATATGCATGCTATTAGTTAACCAAGTCCTAATTGTTAGTGTTTTATTTTTTTTGTACAGGTAGAAGTTTAATCTATAGCCTTATAAAAATTGATTAAAAGACCCTAAATCTCTCAACTCGGAGTGGTATTTTCTGTCTTTCATTATTCATAACTACTTACGACCCAATTTTTCCAGTTGACGCTTCTCATTACAGGATTGTGATACGGTGGAATTGGAAAGATTAAGTTCACAAGACCCTCTTTTCCATTTGAAGATCGCAAAAAATAAATAAAGAGGGAGGTAAAGCAAGACAGTGATATTTACATTATTTTATGGACTTTGGAAGCTTAGAACGCCTACCTCCTGATTGAATTGTTACAACTGTGGGACTCAATATTAGTCGTATTGAAGCTCATCGCATTTTGAAGATTGAACATCTAGACTTAAAAAAGTTTTTCGGCACGAGGATCTGCAAGCAACACCTCTTTTGATATTAGCAAACGAGCAGGATCTTATTGAATTTGTGTCAGCAGCACACCTTGCTCGACATCTGGATCTCAAAAATTTAAGACGAAAGGGCTTACACATTCAAAGCTATTTCGGCATATGACGGACTTGATATTAAACAAAGTGTGGACTGGCTGGTGGACGTGTTGGAGAGAAGTAAGAGAACTAAAATGTTAGGAGTTCGTGAAGGGATAACAAACACTGGCTCTGCATAGAAGACACCATATATAAATTTACAACTCATGTCATGGTAAGATTGTTGTTTTAATATTGTCGGATTTCTTTTTTCCCCTACCATCTATGCCTATCTATTTGACTATTTAGAAGTTCATTTCCAATAATAACTAAGTTCATTTCTAATTGAGATTATTTTTTATTTTTGGTTTACATTTGGTTTGATGTCAGTTATGTACTATATCTGTTCGATTCAGATTAGTCAGAAAGTATTGGAGCTTCCACAGAAGGAAATGAATTAAACAGAGGGCAGAGTCCACCAAAATAAAAGATTTCTTTGTCGGAGTTCTTATAATCGCAAATAACATGGCCAAGTGAGTTGGAGTAACCTGGGACTGATGTTTAAATCAGAATCTAGAATAGCACCAAAGTCCTATATTTTTAAATCAGAATCAATAACAGCACCAAACGAGGATATAAACGCTGAAGGCCCTACTTCTAACTAAAAATTCGAAGGATATAAACGCTGAAGGCCTTGCTTCTGCCTCATTATCAAACCCCCCCGAGACAAAATTGAACAGATACAGTGACACAAAATAGAACCCCAAGCGTTCGATTGATGGATCAAAGACATAAAATCATTCCAAACATTCTAAAGGTCCCCATCGCAATCACGGCCAGTTCTAGAACGTCCCCGTTCTGGTACGTCCCCATCGCAATCTTTGTCGGCTACATCTTCCATCGATTATTTATCTATTTCTTCTGGAAGGGTGAGTTTTTTCTTTATTTTTTATTTTTCGTTAACGATTGAGATAGTTAAATAAAAATTTCAGGTTAAAACCGCGCCAGTACAACTTTGAACATTAGTTAATAGCTTGGACAATTAAAATTGAGGTAATCTGATTTTCATTCCAGGAAATTTTCAATTTTCATTCCAGGAATTTTTCATTCCAGGAATATCTATTTTATCTTTTATTATGTTATTCTCTATTTCGGTTGTTTGTCCGTCATCAATTTGTTTTTTTTGTTTAAGAAATATAATTTTCTTTTATTTGTAGCACAAGTATTAAAGCCTCGCTAATTAGTATGATGTTTATTTGTGATAATAATGATTTTTATTTGTGCAGTGATGTTTATTTGTGCTAATGCGGAGAATGGAACCATATACTCAAGCCCATTAGTACATCACAAAGCAAACTAGGCTATCTATGTTCATAGATCACATTCTGTTATTTGAAGATACTTCCCAAAGATGGTTCGTGGCATATTGCTATCATTATGAGCAAGTGATAATAAGAGATTCAAATGTATCAACTTTTGTGCCATGAGATGAGTTACTATAACATCTTTTGAGATGAGTTACTTTAAAACTTAGGTTTGTGTATTCTATATAACCCCAATACAAAATGGCAGGGCACAAGTGTTTGGGTGGAAACCAATCCGATCCTATCAAAAAAATCCAATCCTACCGGTAGCAGCACTACTGATAGTGGGAGGAATAACATCAATTGGAGCCGCTGGTAGAGGTACATCCGCCGCGTCCCATCCACCGTCAATTGCAATTAGTGCGGGACCTGGAAATCCACCCAACACCAGGAGATGCTGAAATGGGGGCTGCAACACCATCGTGGTTCCATTGGGCATCAATAATTTGGGCAGTCCATTGGTTAGAACTACCACTGAGGGCAAGAATAGAGTACTCCCTATAGTCTGCGCCTACAGGTGCAACCATTAAACCCGAGGGTGTATATTTTCGCTGTTTGATCTTTATATGTATCAAGCCAAATAGAGAACAACTTTGCAATGAAAATAGTGAATATAAGTATGTGTATATCATTGATGTGTTGGGCTTTTCCAAGTTATAAGTCAAAATGATGAAGTGTTCTTTGCTGCTGCCCAAAAGGGAGTGTATTGGTTTTCAGATTAGTAATACAGGTTTTTTTTCTTTTTTTCAATTGGTTTTCAGATTAGTAATACAGTTTTTTTTTTTTTTTTCAATTTTGAAATATTTGGGGGTTGGTCTTTTGTATACTATTTTTGGTAGTATATCTTTGATGCCACTTGATTGAAGCCGAAAACGTATTAGCTTTAGTTTTAGAGCGTATCTTTAATGCCTCTTGTTAATTTTAGGGATCCATTTTGTCCATGTTTTGCAACTGTTAACAATGGATTCTTGCCATCTCATGTTCAGTTGTGTCAAGTTAGTTAATTGTAACATTTTATTTCCTTTTCTAATTTTCTTGACAATGGATATACATATAATCATTGAAAATTTGATCTTGAATTCATTTTACATTCACTAGCACGTGAGATATAGAACTAAGAATGCTTTTATTTTCATCAAACAGAGCACGCTAATTGATTCCCTTACGCTTCTTGACATGGGTCAGGAAAGCAGCTATAGTGACTCATATTCTTTCTTTGATGTGGGTCATAATCTTTGCTATAGCTCCTCTTTTACTTTTTCACTTTTGTAAGCAGGAGGAATGTTAAACACATGTTTCTTTCTCATTTAATCAAAATGAATAGACCTGTAATACACTAAAAGTACCCAGTATGGTATATATGAGGTACTCGCTTTATTAGCACTGTTAAATGCATGTATAATATCTAATGAAATTTTGAACTTTTGTTCGTTTAATTTAAGGTTGTCATTTTTTTGGAATTTTAACATGAAGTATTATTTTTATCGATTTTTTTGCAATTTTAACATGAAGTATTATTTTTTCTTTAAAATAGCTTTGAAATTTTTTATCGTTTTGCGATTATCAGCGTGCCTTCAGGCACGGGCATACCCTAGTATATATATATAGTTGTCCAGACACAGGAACGCCTGGATAATGATTCTTTTGAGTCAGACGTTTGATGCAGCAGCTGTGGATGCAAGAAGGTTCATATTAGACGCTTCCATCATTGAGATCTAGCTAGGAGGTATTGTAGAAACATTCGGGCTTATGGCCTAACTGTACTCATTTATTCTTTTATCGCCTCTTAGTGCAGCATTCGATTTGGTTGTATTATTTTACCGAGTGTTCAATTATTTTATTTTATTTCATTTCAGTTGGTGCATGTGAACTGTTGTAATTGTTTTATTTGAATGGTTTGGTTAAAAAGATTTGTTAATTTAAAATTTTGACACCGGCCTAATAGGATATTAGTAATTAAATGGGTTTTCGACAGTGATGCTAAGAATGAACCATATGAGACTCCTGTTTTAATGTTATATAGGAGTGATCGTCCGGTATTTTATTAGGCGGGGTGTCACAGGTGGTATCAGAGCATCAGGTTCTAGTGTCCTTAGGAATCTGTGCGAACGTACTATGCTTTCCGCGTTACTTTTGATTCGATATAGAGCCTTATGATTAGGATTGTTGTTATCCTCTTATGAGATTTCGTTCTCCTGCCATTATGTAAGATTATAGTAAATCTTTTGCGCGCTCTTTCGGGATTCATTTGCTGATCGACAAAGGGCTACCATGGAAGTCCATTGCGAGGGCAGCAGGAGGCGGGGCTTAGTTAGAGCTATAAGTTGATGATGGAAATGAGGACCGCGGTAAAGGTCAAATTTTCCTTGCGGCATTATCTTGGATTGCTACAATGACTACTATAGAATAGTAATTATAATTTTCTATGCACCGCTATAGTAGAGAATGGTGCTAAACTTGAATTACCCAGTGAAGTTAGATGGGGAAAAAGCTTAAGAGGTCTTTTATGAGGACCGTGCGTTGAAGTTGAGTTAGGTGGAAATAGTGTAATTTCACTTCTAGGAAGTTGAAGGCTTGGAAGATTTGGCTTTGAGTTGGGTATGTAAATACCCATATGTGAAAATTTGAGGAATGTTTTTTTTCACTTGTTGGAGCAATGTGAAATGGTGGGAACGAAGGTCATCATATTTAGAGGAGCATGATATTTTGGTCATAAATTAATCTTACAGCTGGTTTTAAACTGCAAATTCCCTTCATTTAGAAAGAATAAAGTGAATACAGTTTCTAGGTTATTCACATAAGAATCGATCAGAGACCGACGATGAATAAAGAGTGACATGGTTAAGTGAACGTAGTACTGGATTAAGGTATGTACAATTGAGAAAGAGGCTTTTCCAATGGAATGATAAACTCACTAGTAATTGGACTTATGTAGAATGAGTTATAGTTATTTTAGTGGAAGATGTGAAATCTGCAATAATAAAAACTAAAGTTGTGAGACGTCGTGATTTTTAAGAGTCTAATGGGATGAAGACTCTTGGGATTTGAATTGGAATGTCAGATGTAATTGGGATACGAGCTAGTTGTGATAAGCTTAATATTTATTTATATTATAAGTAAGTGAATACTTATGGGATTAAATCGAATATGTATATTCGTGAAATATGGGCTAATGTAACGAGAGATATACACGATTAGCAGGATTATACTGTATATATATACGCGCATATTAAGACGTATATATGTGATATGTTTAAATATATCTGTATGTGATTGGTATATTTGTATGAAACATACCCCTTGAGTGCTATCATGGGAAGTTATGCATTTTAGGTGAGGCCCCTGGCTTGAGGAGCAGGGAGCACACTACACCAAATCTGCCCATTTGTCAAGGTCATTGAACTTGACAAATCCAACTTGTCAAGGTCAATGACCGTGACATTTCGAGGCGAGACAACTTTTTTTGTAACGGTCATGTCACGGTCATTGACCTTGACACAAAACTCGCGTTTTGTGTCACGGTCGTGTCGCGGTCAATGACCGTGACACGTTTGTCACGGTTTATAACCGTGACAAAGCCGTGACCCTTTTTAAACAAATTGTCGTGGTCAATGACCGTGACACGTCTGTGATAACTTTTTGTCACGGACGTGTCACGGTCAATGACCGTGACAATTCTGGGCAGAATTTAAAAAAAATCTGCTGGGCAGTATGGCCACTGCCACTGCCCAGCAGTATATTTGTACCTGTTATAGTAACGTTGTACCTGTTCCAAACATCATATCTCCAAACAAACTAAAGATAATGCAAATATATATTCATGACGATATAATCCAAATATTCAAGATAGAAATAATATACATGACGATATAATCCAAATATAATTAAAATGGACAAACTTAAAAATAATGTTACTACATGTCTTGGGTAAATGTGAGGAGGTGAGTAGGCCACACGACATACGAATTGACGCACCCACTAATATACGTCGTGCCGCATTGTTCGCGCAACCACAATAGGGAGTTTTCCTTCCCGGGTATGACATGCGTGACGAGCACCCTAGACTCCATCTGTTGAAGCGCACGTCCATGAACTATTTCACCCTCGATGACATTCGGGTCCCTCAACCCCCGACCTATCCGCTGGCCATCAAATACGTCCAATATGAACACGCTCGGCCAACCAAGTGTCGTCATTGGTCTGTTAAAGGGCGCTAAATAGGGAAGTGGATCATCGAAGTACGAACGTGTCAGTGATGAAGCAACGAGGTCCACATCCTCGTCATCCTGCGCCTCGTCCTCCCGCACCTCCTCCTCCACCGCCTTCTCCTTCCCTTTCCCTTTCCCTTTACGGTCACCGCCCAACGTACGCTTCATGAATGCGTACATATCTTGGACAGTCGCCTCCAAACGGGACAGCTTCGCGTCGTGTGAATCCACCGTTCGAGCCAACCCGGTGTCGCTCGTCTCCAATCCGATGATCCTAGACTTGGCCACCCACGAGCTCACTCCCCTTATCCTCCCCTTGCGATCAGAGCCAAGCACTTGGCTGAGTGCGTCTGTGGACAAAGATGCCTTGTCGGCATCAGACTGTGACTCATGCACTTCCTTAAGCTTTGCCTGAAACGACAAAAAGCACATGATTAGTAAAATAAGTAAACTAAAAAATTATAACGTAATTAACAAAAATTAAACTGTCGGATTACTTACAATCATGGTCGCGACGCTCGGGGATACCTCCTTGTCCTTTCCCTTCTTCGTCCGAAGAGCCACATAAGTATCGAGCCTACGTGGCTTACCCCCTGGCCCACTCCCTACCCCCTAAAATAAAATAAAGTAAAGTAAAATTAGTATCGGCCTCGCAAAGTAAAATAATGAAGAATAATATATTTCTGTAGTTATAGAAAAATTAAATCTTACCTGCATCCTATGCTCCACCTCGGCGTAAGAGGTCCGGCCGGAGTAGTGCACGTCCGTCTTTTTTGCCCGATTTTCCCTCCCCGATTGGCGAGATGCCAATTTTCGATCCTCGATCTCATTGCCAATGAACTTCTGCCATTGTGCCAATGAGATCGGCTCCTTGGGGGGGACGGATTCACGCCATTGGATAATCGACTCTCTTGTTTTCCCAAAGTACCGTGCCCGCATATTTTTTTTCCACGACTTGAGTTGCTCCCTAATCTGCTCCAAGAGGGGATCGCGTAGCTTTGGATCCAAGTTGAATTGTTCCTGTCCAACAAATACAATGTTAGTTGCGAATAAATATAAATATAAATATAAATATAAATATAAATATAAGTATAAATATGAATATGAAAATGAAATTGAAATTGAAATTGAAATTGAAATTGAAATTGAAATATTCATATAAATATAAATATATTACCTGTAGTGACGCCCAAACAGCTAACTTGAGCTCATATGGCACCTCCTTCCAACTCATAAATCCCGGGCCGATGACCCTCTTTAGCAGCTCGAGGGATCTCGCTAATAGCTCCGACTTGTTCTCGACGGTAATCCCAAATTTTCCATATTTGGGGAGCCTAGGGGTGGAGGAGCCGTTGTCGCCTCCGCTACCACCGAGCCCAGACGACATCATCATAAACAGCATCATCATCTTCGCCTTAATATCTGAAGGAGACATTTTTGCTGTAAAAAAATGTTATTAGTACAGATAAAAAAAAATGTTAATAGTACACATACACACACCCCTACCCCACCCCCACCACACACACGCACACGTCATGCCACTTTTAAAACTAACCAATCCAACATTTCATCAATTAAACTAACAATTAAAGTATACAATTATTAATTTACTAATTTACAATGAGGGACAATCCTACTTTCATATGAAATTGGCACTAATTATTAATTTACTTTCATCTAAAACAATACAATTAAAATTACAATTAAAGCTATACAATTTCTTAATTAAAGATATACAATTGTTAAAATTGCCCCTCCACACCCCCCACACCCCACCCACACCCCACACCCGCCACACCCCTTGCCCCCCTCCCCCCGCCACGCACACACCTACGCACACACACACACACACACCACCCCCACCACCCCACCCCCACCCCCCACCACACTACACAATTCTAACTATCACTAACCTTGCATTCATACTAAGGTTTACATAGTTTTAACAAATTATAACAAAATATTATCATATTTTTAGTTAGAAAATTCCACCCCCACCCCCTCCCCCCACCACACCCCACCCCCACTACCCCCCTCCCCCACCACACACCACCATACACACACATATACACATACCCCACCCCCTCCCCCCGCCACACACACCTACGCACACACACACACACCCCACCCCCTCCCCCCACCACGACCGTGACAACTACATTTATTGTTTATCGATAAAATTATGACATGAGATAATTATAATTGGAGCATAAATTTCATTATAATAAAGGGATAAATCCAACCAAGTACAGAGATTCTACAAATTAAAGTGAGAATTAAATTTAAGACTTTCTAACAACATGCATGTGTATGGATTCTACATAGTTGGGCACGAAAGTAACTAATGATATTCCTAAAAACATACAATTGGCAACATTTTGTGAATTTACTAAACTTTATATAATATTATCAAATTCTGTTAAAAAATTATCTAGGGTTTTACCTAATTGAATTAATTTCATGAATAAAATTATTATCAATTTAAATATTTATATAATTAAATTTAACATATGAATTCTAGAACTTTTCTAACATTTACACAATTCTAACTATCACTAACATATATATACACACATATATATACACACACATACACATATACATATACACATATACATATACACACATATATATACACACACATATATACACACACATACACATATACATATACACACATATATATACACACATACACATACACATACATATAGAAATGAAAGAGAAAGAGAGGAAAAAAAATATAACTTAGAGAGAGAGAGAGCAGAAATCGCGGATGAGAGAGAGAGAGGGGGAAACCAAAAAAGGTGGGAAAAAAGAATCCTAGGGCTTTTTTTGCTGCAAAAGTTGTCACGGTCGTGTCAAGGTCATTGACCGTGACACAAATCTCGCATTTTGTGTCACGGTCATTGACCTTGACACCACCGTGACAAATAATTGTCACGGTCAACGACCGTGACAAAGCCGTGACAATTAAATTTTTCACGACCTTGTCACGGTCAAGGACCGTGACAATTATTTGTCATGGTCGTGTCAAGGTCAATGACCGTGACACAAAACGCGAGATTTGTGTCACGGTCAATGACCTTGACAAGGGTGGGCGGCTGAAAGGTGACAATTTGGCCATTTTGGTGTAGTGGCATATAGTCCCTAGGTCATAGTGTCCATTTTATATTGTGTGATTTTTATCAGGAATGAGACGTGATGGGTATGTTTCGTTCTCATTTCTTCGGAGGAACTATGATTGCTTCCAATTCATTGTGATTTGGTTTTTACCAAGTCGGTGTGATAGTACGACCGCTGGTACCCAGGATGATGTGTGAGTAATTCTCTGGAAGATGATAGCATTGAGAGACTGCATCCATTGAGTTATAGCTCTGAGGGATGGTTATTATACTTATATAGTGTGTGATATATAAGTATGGATATACTTGATGTGTATATATATATATATATATATATATATATATATATATATATGAATATACTAAATAATGGAATGCAAGATAAATTCTGGATGAGACCGCCTTTATCATATGCTTAGATGGAACTTTGATGAAGACATGTTTCATTACCACGATTTTAGTTCATGGGGGCCTTATAGATATAATTTAAGGTATGCATGATTTATTGTTGAGATGTGAGTTTAAGCTCATTGTTGTTTGCGCTAAGGACTTAGTATTAGTACAAGCGCTTGGTGGTGTGGCTCCTGGAAAGAATTAAGAGTTCTGACTACATTTTTATCGATAGAGGAGATGGGATTATCCGAGTGGCATATTTGAACTAGCGAACCTCCACGATCGACAAAGTTAAGTAATAGTGTATAGGAGGGGTTCCTTGTTTGGATTTCGCTTGCGAGACGATCCATGCATGGACCTTAACAACATCGGGAGTGGAGAGATGTTATAGAATGCATGGATGTTGGTTTTGACGATAAGTCACCTAGTGTAGAGGAAACACTATTGAGTGAGAGCCGTTTGATGACTGTATAATTATATAAAGATATAAGTGCTATGAAGAATCACTGAAATTTTCCTCTCACCGCAAGTATGTGGGTGAGTTAAGGTGAAGGAAATCGATTTGCGACATATATCCAGGTCTTGAATAAAAGGGAAATTCAGAGGAAATAAATTTTGGGTATGATGTTAATAATGCTTTTGTCAAGAGTAGGCTCCCTGATTAGTTGGGCTTTCCATTTGGTCAACATGGAAGGATTTTTTTTGTGGTAAAAGTACATTAGTAGGTTAACGAATAGGAATTTGAACGTCCCGTTGGTGTCCCTTAGACCGTTATATATCGATGACCGACGATGCGAGGGAGTAGTGTAACGGGAGGGTTCCTTGTTTGGATTTTGCTTTGCGAGACGTCCCACGCATGAAACCGAGCAAATGTCGGAAGTCGAGAGAGGTCTTGGACACTACGGATATAATTAGAATAGTACTCATATTACGTGTATTAGAAACACCTTAATCTTAAGACAACCACGAAGTAAGGGAAATAAGGCACTGATATAGGAAGACTATTGTGAGATAACCACAAGAAGATCGATGGGATAATCTTAAGAAGGATTGAATTTTCGGGTATCGGGAGAATTAAATTTCAAATTATTCGGGTTAAGGGATACCCAGGTGTTAGTACCAGGCCAATGAAATGAGGCCCATTATTTAGAGTGAGTGTGATATATAAAAACGTTTGCAATGGTGGTGCATATATGCACGGATGATAGGGGTATGGGTACCCTAATTAGTAAATCCCAAAAATGTCCGAGATGGAAGGACGCGAAAATAAATATGTATAATATATGCCTGAAGGGCGACTATAAACAAGGTAAAATGGTATGACGAATTCAATGTCGTGTGAGAATGACGATAATTCAAGCATTTATGTGCAACGAGAGCTAGCGCACTCGAGATGGGTTAAAAGGCTGTGGAAAGCCATTTGAAAGGTACCTCTTAATGAAAAGGATACCAAATTATTGTGAGAAAGTAGAGAGGAGTCTTACTCGAACGAGTATTGACGAGTGGCTTTCACATGTTTGTTTGTTAGAATACTCCAAGGAAAGACGGAGTATATGTAGTACCAAATTTCGGAAGAGTATATAAGAGTTAATACTTTAATTATTCGGTATAGGGAGTGTAACTTGGAGATTACGAGAGAGATAGTAATCTGAATATTTATACAAATGTTGAGATAAGAATAAAATACGTATGAGAAGTGTATGATTAGGCTGGGAATATGCCTATGAATCTTAATAGGATGTGTGTATGCCTATTATGTGATATTATTATTAAGAGCACTAATGGAAGTTAACCCGGGGGTGCAGGATTAAAATATATATATATATATAGGGATGATATGCCTATATGTATATGTGGTGACAATGGTTGTGCAACACAAATAAATATGAAAGAGGTAATGGCCAAGAAAGAACAAATAAAACGCCAATCTCACAACAACAGGTGTACGTGGTTCAGCAAAGATGTGCCTACGTCCACGGTGGTGCAGTCAGTATTATTTCTCTATATTCTAAAGAATAAGTACAGAGAATACAACTTGTCCTTTGCCCCAGACCTAGGGTTTAATTTATATATGTGCATGCTAGTTAGTGGAGATGATGGGTTCCTTCATATTAGCCATCTTCCCTATCCCTTACCTTCATGGGATTGTGCTCCCCTATAACTTCTCTTCATGGGATCGTGGGGAGAGACCGGATCAATATGAAAGATAGAGGGCCTGGACTTTGGGCCGCCAGAACTGGGCTACTCGTCCAGGCCCATGGTTCTCAATTCTGGGTACCTACAATTGCCCCTAAATTTGTTGGGCCATGTTTATGGGTCCAGTGAATTTAAATGATCAGCCATTATGGATGATTTGTGATTCTTCAAAAACTGTGAAGTTGCTTTAGCGGCACCCGCTTCGCTATCCGTGCGCTATGATTAGAATTGAAGGCTTGTTGGGATAGCCACTTTTTCATTCGTCGTTTCATCCCTTCCTGTATTCTTCCTTCTTTTGAGAACTCTAGCGCCTCGTACCTTCCTCTCTGAATTCCCATTCCCATTGCTTCTTAGTCGTCTTGAGCTCGTGCTTCTTCATCACTCGAACCGATCTTCTGTTTTGTAAGTTTCTTGTGCCCTTTCTTTGCACTTTCTCTTTGGTTTGTAGGATTTGAGTTTTTCAATGGCGAAGATTGGAAATAGGTCAATCTCTGAGTTTAGGAAGTTCTACAATATTCCTGAGTGGGTAGATATTGAATGTTGTGCCTCCCCTCCTAGGAACGTTAGGGATATAGAGGATGCTCATTGGATCCATGTTTTGTTTCTCTCCCAGGGGGGGCTTACTTTTCCCCCTAATGATCTATTTCTGCATTTTTTTGGTTATTTTGATATTGTTCTTCCACAGTGCTCGCCCAATGTGTGGAAGATAGTAAATGGCGTCCATAGAATAAACTAGTTGTATGGTACTAGGTTAGGACTTGCTGAGATCTGTTTCTGCTATTTCTTCTCTCGAACTAGCTCAGGTGTTTTATACCTCAAAGCTAGGAGTCCTGATAGGGTATTGGTAGTAAACCTACCTGATTCCCATAAGGACTACTGGCAAGAGGGTTTCCTCGTTAGGAATTGGCAGTTCCCTCCCCAGTTTGAAGGGTCGAGGTCTGAGAGGTTCACTGTCCCTTTTTATGGGGAAGAATATATAGGTAGACATTGTACTGTTATTTCAACCTTTGCTGGCTTGTGATTTTTCTAACCTCTTTGCTTTTTCTTTCACAGTGAGGATAAATAATTTGGAGCTTGCTCTCAGCGAGGTTCGCATCTCAGAGTTGGTGAAAGCTTGGAATATTAAGGAGCCTCTGGGTGACGACGAGCATCCCAGGTCTGCTGCCTTTTTTCTCGAGTACAAGAAAACAGGCTCCAGCTTCATAGCACGACCTGTGGAAAGTGTGACAGAGTTTGATTTTTTGGGAGAGACTATTGCTGAGCGGATACCGTTGGACGAAAAAGAGAGCATCTCTGAAAGTGATCCTGCTGGTAATCTCGGTGAAGGGAGTTCTGATAGTAGCAGCTCTTCTGATTTTGAGGAGGCTTCTAAGGCTCAAGGATCGTCGAGTACTTCCAGCAGTTCTGGTGAAGATATGCCTCCAAGGAAGAACCTGATCAGAGATGATGATGATGATGACCATGTGCTCCTTGCACAAAGGTCAAAGAAATAGAAGACTGTATCTGGGGTTGTGGCTACAGGTTCTCGGCCTTCCTCTCATGAGCAAGAGAGGAAGAGGAGAGAAGAAGAGCAGGTGAAAGAGAGGGAGAGAAAGAAGGAGGAGGAGAAGAAGAAGGTGGAAGAAAAGAAAAGGGTCGAGGAGAGGAGGAAGAGAGAGAGTGAGAGGGAGGAGGAAAAGAGGAGAGCTGAGGCAAGGACGAAGGCCGGGTAGGCCTTAGTTCTAGTGTCTTCTCTGCCAGAGGGAGCTTCCGTGGTAATCTCCCCTCAGCTAGCCCCGGCCCTGCTTGAGAGAGCTGTCCTCCCGGCTGATCGCCAAAGGGCAATAGGTTTGAAGCATCTGGCCCTTCAGGCTAGTCAGAGGCTTGCTCTGGTAAGGTTTCTTTTCCTCTCATGTTTTGCTGACTTCTCTTGCTTTCCTTTTCTTATATCTCTTTCTTTTTCGTAGTTCGTTACCGACTTCGCTGTGCTGTATCGCTCACGCGACGAGCTGGTAAAGAAGAATAGTGAACTGGAGCAAGAAAACTCTGGCTTGAAGCTAAAGGGTAAGGAGCTCGAGGCCAGTTTCAAGGCTGTTGATGCTGCTAGGATCTCATCTGATTTGGCCCTTGCCACTTCCGCTCGCGAGAGAGATGATGCGGTCAGGGAGCTGGGCGAGCTAAGGAAGGCTTATGATCTGGTATGTACGAGCAAGCTGGACCTTGCAGAGAAGATCAGAGTTCTGTCCGAGCAACTGGAGGCAGAGAAAGCCCAGGCAACCACCATGAAGGAGGACTCATACAAGTCTGGGTGGGCTGCTGCTTATGATGATGCTGAGGCTCACATTGGCTACATCAGCCGTCTGAATTTCAAGAAGGGCTGGAACAAAGCTCTTCTAGCTGCTGGTGTGGATGCTGAGTCTCCCTTGTTTGACGAGCACGACCCGGGTCCCAAGCCAACTGTGGACGAAGAAGCTCCTGCTCCAATTATCGAGGGTGCTGATCTTCCCTCGGATACAGTTCCTGCTGAGGGGGATACTTCTGGTGCAGTTGATAAGGGGAAGAAGCCAGACACCGCTGGGCAGTCTGAGGTTGCCAGTTAATCTGTTTTTAGGATTTTCTTTTGTACTTTTTGCTTATAATCGCCTAAGTTTTTTCTGCTCGATGTACTTGGCCTTTATTAATGAATGATAAGATTCTCCATTTTGTTTACGCTGATCCCTTTTTCTCTTCTATCTTTCTTTTATCTGTAGTTGGTTGATGTGGATGACTATATTCCTGTTACCTCCCAACTGGGTAGGACTCTTGGTCCTAATGCAAGCCCTGCAGTTCGCCAGGCCTTTGCTAGACTTTGCAGGTTTGCTAAATCAAGGAACCAAAAATATAAGGATCCGTCCGAGCTAGTGGTTGAAGGACAGGCTCCAGGAGATGGGAGAAATCGGTGCTTCAGTGCAAGAAGAAGTCAGTGCACTGAGAGTAAGGTTACTGGAGGCCACCGAGATTAACCAGGTCGGGGAGTTCCTGCAGCAGGAGAATGAAGACTTGAAGAGGGAAGTCCTAAGGCTTATGGAGCATTCTCCTAGCATCGCTTCGGCAGTCCTACAAGGCTCTTCTTCATTGCGAGCTGCTCGGCCTTCCCTCCCGCGTGCTGGTAGGAGTGCCAGGGGTAGGAACAGGGAAGTCGAGGAACAACGTGAGAGGGAGATGGAGGAGCTACGCGGTGACGTTCGGCGAGCTTATGTGACTGCTGCTGGGCTCCAGAGGGATGTCACCCGACTACGGCATTTGTTTAAGAACGGTCCTCGACAAGTGTGGTCAGATGGCTATGATCAAGATTGGCTGGATGCTCCGACGAGACTATCAGAGTTCGAGGAGCTCTCCTTCATCAGAGGGTGGTTGAGTGCCCTCAAAGAGCTGCAGGTCCCGAGGAACTCGACGTTGTGGTATCAGCACGAGATGTCCTCCTCCACTCTGATGCCCAATCCATTCAGGCGGGATGATCGATGGATCCCCATTGATGCCATTCCCCGGCAACTATTGGAATTGGACGCAAATGAGGTCGTGGAGGAGCTCGCCCCTGCTCCTGATGATGGAAGGAGAGCTAAAGTTACTGATTATCTTGCTCGGAGGCTTCCACCTCCTTGAGATTTTGTTACTCTTTTTCTTTTTGATAATTGTAAATGCTTTGGGCGAGCTTCGCCGACTAAACATGTATTATCATTGTTTGTAAATATAAAAGATTAATGAAAAGTTCGAGTTTTGGGCAATTTTGCCGACTAAACGTGTTCATCCAATCCTTTTATATTTTTCTGCTTCACAATCCTTTTTATTTTGTCATGTGAGTGTCCGCCTAGTCCAGTACAAGAATAACATTGTGCCCTCACTTTACCTTTTAGGTTGTGTCGTCACACTCCCTTCGGCCTAAGTAGGGCAATTGGCGAGGACACACCTGGTATTGGATGTCATCATCCGATCAGGATTTTGTTCAACCAAAGTAGGTTTGATGCCTAAGAATACTCTGTAGGGCTTCATATATTGCCAGGGGCAATGCTAAGAGGTCTGTCGTGCTTCATGATGATGACCTGAGGAGGGGTGTTCCCCTGCTATGCCGACCATTATGCCTGTGATTTGGAAGGGATGTGTAATAAAATATAACCGTTACTAATTAGAGAGTGATTTAACTGAGAGATTTTCATTAGTGAAGTGAGAAATGAACTATCACATAACGAATACAATAAAAGATTTAATAATAATGTTCCTAAAAATAGAATTTCTTGAGATTAGCCGCGTTCCATGCTCGTGGTATCTCCCTGCCCTCCATCGTTTCCAAATGAGAGGCACCTTGTAGGTCGTCTCTAATTATCTTATAAGGTCCTTCCCAGTTTGGGCCCAGTTTGTCGTCTGATGGCTTCACTGTGTTGCCCAGAACCTTTCTTAGAACGTGGTCCCCAACTTTGAATTTCCTCGGATTGACCCTTTTGCTGTAGTGCTTCGCGAGCTGTTGCTGATAGCTCGCTAGTTTCACTAGGGCAAGTTCCCTGCGTTCGTCGGTCAGGTCGAGTTCAGCGAGCAAAGCCTCATCGTTCTGGCCTTGTTTGACAAGATCGAATCTCATTACCGGCATCCTGCTTCTAGTGGGATGATCGCCTCCATACCATATGTTAGTGAGTATGGTGTTTCTCCTGTTGCTCGCCTAGGGGTTGTTCTGTTTGACCATAGGATATGCGGTAGTTCGGTTGCCCATGCGCTTTTGGCTCGTTCTAACCGCTTCTTCAATCCAGCGATCACTGTTTTATTGGAGGCTTCAGCTTGTCCGTTGCTTTGAGGGTAGGCCACTGAGCTGAAGTGGTGCATGATCCTGTGTTCGTTGCAGAAGTCCTGGAAAGGGCCACTCTCGAACTGTGTTCCATTGTCAGTGATGATGGTTCTGGGGATTCCAAATCGAGTGATTATATTTCTCCATACGAACCTTATCATGTCAGCATCTCGGATGTTCACCAGTGGTTCTGCCTCGATCCACTTGGTAAAGTAATCAGTTGCAATCAACAGGTATTTGCGATTGCCAGCAGCGGTGGGCAGTGGTCCCACGATGTCCATTCCCCACTGGGCGAAGGGCCAGGGACTGGTCAGGGATTTTAACTCGCTGGTGGGCTAGTGGACCATGGGAGCATGAAGTTGGCATTTTAGGCATTTGCGGACATATACTGCGAAGTCCTTTTGCATGTATGGCCACCAATAACCTTCCTTCATTGCTCGGAAGGCTAGAGACCTTCCTCCGACATGACTTCCACAGATTCCTTCGTGAAGCACTGCCTTGACATCGCCTGGGTGGACGCATCTAAGGTAGGGGCCGGAGAAAGATCTTTTATACAAGTCGCCTCCCGTGGATAAGTGAAAGCGAGCAACTTTGACTCTTATCTGGTGGGTAGTTCTCTTGTCCTCTGGAAGCGTTCCGTTCTTTAAATAGTCCTTCAAGGGATCCATCCAGCTGGGGGCTCATTACAATTGGAGTATTGGTTTTGCTTTTGTCAGCTCGCAATTGGGGTAAATGCTTGGGCAACTGAGGAAATCGATAGGGATGACCCTTTTAAGGCTAGAATCAACTGCCGAGCTCAGGGCTGCTAAGGCATCAGCGTGGCTATTTTTCCCCCTGGGAAACTGTTGGATGTTGATCTCTTCAAAGCTCGTCATTAAGTTTTTTTACCAAGGAGAGGTAGGCTGCCATTCTCTCATCCTGCGCGTTATAGTCTCCACTTATCTGATTGGAAACTAGTTGCGAATCTCCGAATACCTGCAAATGCTTTGCTCCCAGAGTTTGCGCCTTTTGGAGACCTGCTATTAGGGCTTCGTATTCTGCTTCGTTGTTGGAGGCTGCAAATCCCAGCCTGATTCCTTGCTCAAGGACTGTATTTTTTGGAGTGATGAGAATAATTCCTACCCCTTCCCCCTTTGAGTTGGAGGCTCCATCAACGAATAGTTTCCAGCTTTCCACTGTAGCTTGGTTGTTTTGTTCTATTGGCTTAGGCTGGTCGAAGGGTTCTTCGCCTGTGAATTCAGCTATGAAATCAGCAAGGATTTGACCCTTGATAGCTGTCCTTGGTTGAAATTGGATGTTAAATCGGCCGAGCTCGACTGACCATTTAGACAGTCTGCCCGACAAATTCGCCTTCCTTAGGACAGCCTTGAGGGGGTGTGATGTAAGGACGATGATCGTATGAGCTTCGAAGTAATGCTTCAGTTTCCTCGAGGCCATTACTAGGGCGAATGCGAGATTTTCCAATGGTAGGTAGCGCTGCTCGGCATCTAATAAGGTTTTGCTCGCGTAATAGACTGGATGTTGGATTCCTGTAACTTCACACATTAGTGCTGAGCTGACAGTATGACTGGATACAGAGAGGTAGAGGTACAAAGAGTCCATTTGTTGTGGTATGACAAGCAATGGTGGAGAGCTTAGGTAGGACTTGAGCTCGTTTAATGCTCGCGAGCAATCTGGGGTCCATTCTACTGTTTTGCTGCCTTTTAAGAGTTGGAAGAAAGGCCTGCATCTCTCGGAGGATTTAGAAATGAAACGATTTAGAGCAGCGAGCATTCCAGTGAGCTTCTGTACATCTCGGACTGTGCGAGGAGGTTGCACTCTGTTGATTGCATCAATCTGGTCCGGATTAGCCTCTATGCCTCGCATGCTAACCCAATACCCAAGAAACTTTCCTAACTGGACACCGAAGGAACACTTGCTCGCATTGAGTTTCATTCGGTACTTCCTGAGGATTTCGAAGGTACTTGACAGGTCCGAGAGGTGATTCTTCTTCTCCTTGCTCTTGACGAGCATGTTGTCGATGTAGACCTCCATTGTGTCTCCCATTTGATTCTTGAACATTTTAGTAACTAGCCGCTGATAGGTTGCCCCTGCATTTTTTAGCCCAAAAGGCATGACCTTGTAACAGTATAAACCAACCATCGTGATAAAAGCCATTTTGTCTTGATCTGGTGCATATAGGGGAATCTAGTGATATCCTGAGTACGCATCCAGGAAACTCATTCGTTCGTGAGCTGCGGTGGCGTCTACTAGTTGGTCTATTTTCGGAAGAGGGAAGCTATCCTTGGGTCAGGCTTTGTTGAGGTCAGTGAAGTCTATGCAAACTCTCCACTTCCCGTTGCTTTTCGGAACTACCACTGGGTTGGATAACCATTTGGGGAATTGCACTTCCCGTATGGATCCTGCATCCAGCAGTTTTTCGACTTCTTTTTCTATTGCTCTGGCTTTCTCGGGAGCAGTTCGCCGTGCCTTCTGCGCTATTGGCTTGAATGTGGGATCGACGTGCAACTGATGGCAAACCATATTGGGATCGATTCCTGGCAGCTCATAGGGTTCCCAAGCGAAAATATCTATGTTGCTTATGAGTAAGGTTGACAAATCCTTTTGCTCTTGGTCGGTGAGTGACGCTCCGATCAGGAAGACTCTGATGTTGTCGCCTTCTTTATCTATCACTTCTACCGGGTCCTCGACGACACGCTCGGAGGGGAGGATCCTGATCCCTTCCACTCCAGGCCTTCCATATTTTAATTGCTATTTGGAAGGAATTGCACCTTCCTCCACTTTCTCGCTGGGTTGAACGGCTTTTTTCTCTGGCTTTGGTCGGATGGTCGCTATGAAGCACTTCCTTACCATCGCCTGGTCGCCATGTATCTCCATTACTCCCCGCTCGATGACATATTTGAGTTTCTGGTGGTAGGTCGAGGAGACTCCCTTCATTGCATGAAGCCATCCCCTGCCGAGGATGGCCTGATATGGTGAATCGATGTCGACCACCAAGAATTCGATCATCTTGGAAACATTTCCAGCGCGCACTGGCAATACTATTTTGCCCAGAGGCATGGTCATTTTTCCAGCGAAGCCAACCAGAGGGACAGTGGTTCCCTTTAGGTCAGCGATGTTCAACTTCAATTTCTAGAACATGTCGATGTACATTACTTCGGATGAGCTTCCTTGATCGACGAGCAGCCTGTCGATGTCAAAGTTATCTATCCTGAGTGTAATGACTAAGGCATTATGATGTGGGGTTCTTACTCCCATAAGATCTTCATCCATGAAGACAATATGCTTGTTGTAGTTGATGTCCTCTGCTCGCCGACGTTTTCCTGACTGGGATTTTGTTGGGTCAATCTGAAAAGCTTGCATTACCGCTGTCAGTTTCTTTACCTCCATTCGAGCTGAGTTACCTTGGATTTGCTTGACGTCAGATACTCCGTGGATTACTGCAAATTCGTGTCCGGCGTCATCTTCCAATACGTTATCGGGTTTCGCCACTTTGTGGGCGGCCACTTTCTCTACCTTCTTTTCCACAAAGTCATTCAAATGTCCGAACTGGGCCAACTCCTCGAGGTGGGACTTAAGAGCCTTGCAGTGCTCAGTCTTATGCCCTCCCTCTTTGTGGAAAGTCCATCTTAATGCATTGTTTCTTTTCGAGGGGTCTCCTCCCATTTTCCGGGGCCATTTAATGAACGGATCATCCTTGATCTTCGCGAGAATTTTGTTAATCGGCTCTTTGAAGACGGTGTTGACCGCCTGGAATGATTTTGTTACGTCAAGGTTCCCTCCGCTTTTGGAGCCATTCTTTCTCCCGCTCTTTCCTCCTTTCTTCTGGTTTTCAACTTTCTCACTTCCCTTGGTAGTGAGCTTGGCTCGACCGTTCTCTCCTACATTAAGGCGGGTGACGTCTTCCACCTTTGCGTATTTCTCAATTCGGGCCATCGGGTCGTCAATGGTCATAGCTTCCTTCTTCGTCAAGGACTGGTAAAGGAGGGAAGAGCTAGGTAATTCGATTTTAAAGGAGGCCACTGCCACCTCTTCTGCGCAATCCTCAATCTCGTTGAATAACTCCCAGTATCTCTTCGCATAGTCTCGGAGTGTTTCTTGAGGCATTTTCTTCATGGTTAATAGAGCATCCATCCTTTTGGGATGGGAGCTGCTGGTGATAAACCGGGCCGTAAAGATCTCGGCCAGGGATTTGAAATTTCTGATGGATCGATGAGGGAGTTTTTTGAACCATTTCTGAGCCACGTCATGGAGGCTCGAGGGGAAAATACGGCACATCAGTGCATCCCGGTGATTCCAAAGGGTCATGGCCTGTCGGTACTGCTCGACATGATCAATGGGATCAGTCTTCCCATCGTAAATCTTGAACCTTGGAATGGCAAATTTCTTGGGAGCCTCTTCCTCTTCAATTTCCTTCGTGAAGGGTGACTTCATCTGGGTCTTGAGAGCTCTCCTGTCGAGTTCTCTGGTCGACCTGGTGCCGCAGTGAGCTGGATGTTGGTCCATTTCTCTGCGGACCAGGTTCCGTATGTTTTCGTCGCTGCGAGCAGGGCTCTGGTAGCGGCGAGCTCTTCTTAGTTGCTCGCGGAGGTCATCGTCTGAGTTGCCACCTTCAACCCTTTGATATTCCCGCCTAGGGCTCCTTCCTCGACTGCGAGATTTGCTCGCCTGAGGGCTAGGAGTGCGATAGAGGCGTCTCCTGGTATCGGGACGTAGTTCCTTCTCCAGTCTTTCCAGTCTGCTTTTCAAGCGAGCATTCTCAGCCTCGTATCTGCGCGAAGACTCCCTCTGCTCGTGGAGCCTTGCCTTGTAGGCATCAATCAATCTGGATATCTACATGGACTTTGCTGGTCCTTGACTTTCTTCTGAGGATGGCCTTTCCAAGCGAGCCTCATGATCTGAACGTCGAACCTCAGACCTAATCCTGCGAGGAGCAGGTGGCTCTTGAATATCTCCTTCTTGAGGAGCGTTGCTGCTGTGACCAGACATCTTAGATTATTTTGCTAGCGTGAGCTCTTCTCGGGGAAAGATGAACGCTTCCCATAGACGGCGCCAATTGTGGTGACAATGGTTGTGCAACACAAATAAATATGAAAGAGGTAATGGCCAAGAAAGAACAAATAAAACGCCAATCTCACAACAACAGGTGTACGTGGTTCAGCAAAGATGTGCCTACGTCCACGGTGGTGCAGTCAGTATTATTTCTTTATATTCTGAAGAATAAGTACAGAGAATACAACTTGTCCTTTGCCCCGGACCTAGGGTTTAATTTATATATGTGCATGCTAGTTAGTGGAGATGATGGGTTCCTTCATATTATCCATCTTCCCTATCCCTTCCCTTCATGGGATTGTGCTCCCCTATAACTTCTCTTCATGGGATCGTGGGGAGAGACCGGATCAATATGAAAGATAGAGGGCCTGGACTTTGGGCCGCCAGAACTGGGCTACTCATCCAGGCCCATGGTTCTCAATTCTGGGTACCTACAGTATATATATGGATTTGTGAATATTTCTACTGTGTGAGACTAGTAGACATGGTATTAATAATAAATATTTTGCGCCAAGTCATCTTAATAAAAAGGTGCAAGATTTGTGTAAATATATAGAGATGCGGAGACTATATATATATATGAGTATACACCTTAAGATGGCTGGAATATAGTGGGAGACCATTGTGTTAGGCTATATTTAAATTTGGTTAAACTAGGATGTAATGTATATACCAATCCTAGAGTAGTGGTACAAGCTATATCCGAATTTCGAGGAAGAAATTTTGTTGTAAGGGGGGAAGTATGTAATACCCCGCACTTTGAAAGGTATTTGAATTACACTGTGAATTTAATTTGGTAATTTGAAGAATTATTATGAATAGTAATTCTGGGATTAATGAGTGAAATTAAATAAATTCAATATTATAAATTGAATAGTAAATATTAGTTTTCGAGTGACAGATTAATATTTACGTGGATTATATTTCGAGACTGAGTATATAAGAAGATTATTTTTATTACATGTCGTAGTGGGGTAAAGCGACAAAGGAAAATATTTTAAATTGAAAAACACGCGTATTGAACGTGTTGGGTCAAAATTGTGAATTTTAGTTAAGTGACTCAGATGGATATTTCGACTCCGTCATTGGGTTCGGAATGGCCGAGATAGTCAAAATAGAGTACCCGGGGGTAGTATTTGGGTTCCGGGCATTTTTGGACTAGTAGGGACTCGTAAATGAGTACACGAGTCATTTAACAATTGGGTATATACTCGATTTCGGATTTAAAGAGGTGGAAGCCCTCATTTCTCCCAAATATCAGCCCTAAGAGAGAGAGAGAGCGAAGAGAGAAAGAAGAGAAGAAAGAAGAAGAAAGAAAAGAGAAGAAAGAAAAGAGAAGAAAAGAAGAGATTTCCGACCAAAATTCGCGGGATTCGACTCGTGGTTGTCCGATTTAATCCATGAGGCAAGTGTTTAACTTGCTTTATGATTTAGTGTGTTTAATTTCTCATATGGTAGTTGGTATAAAACTACAGATTTTTGGGTTGAAATTTCGTGGATCAAACGGGTTTTCGAAAGATTAAAACGGATATAACTCGATTTATACCCAATTTGAGATACTTGAAATTAATTGAAATTAATTGTTGGATCTCGGTTCTAGGATGATTAGAACCCGTTAAATGTGTGTATTTATGGTTATTTGAGGTTGAATGATGATGAGAGAGGAGATAAAAATCTTGGAGGTGTTTTAATGGAGGTTTGGATTTTTGGAGAAGAAGGTGAATAGTGACCAACGTCACTTCCGGACTGTTTCGGATAAGAAGACAGCCGATTCAGCTCTCGATCAAAACATAAAAGTTGTAGAACTTTTTGATACGGTCGTGTGGGTATGGACCGCGTATTTGTTTGATTTTTTTTCGAATTGTTAAGATTTTTGTAAGATGGAAGTTCCGGGGTGAAATCACCAACTCGGAAATTTGAAAAATAAACGGCTAAAATTGTTTGGAAATAAATATTTGGGGTTCCTAAAAATAGTGTGGGGACTTCTAAATATATATTTTTTTAGTAAGGTGTGTATTTTGGATTAGTTGAAATTAAAATCCAAGATTTACCCAAATAGGGGTGTTCGTGAGGAATAATACTTAAAGAGATATTTAGGTGTGATTTGAATATTAAATAAGGGAATACGTATTGGGGTATTTTAATTGTGTGACTGCTTATATTATTACGAGTGAGAATATTAGAGGCTATTGACTATCTCTATAAGAGTTTGGAGATTATAGCCATAAAAGATTGAGAAGAGATAAATAATATATATTGATGTTGTTGATATAATCATTGTGCGGTGAGAAAAGCTCAGAAAATAATATATTGAAAATTGGTAAAATTGATAAATGCATAGGATATCTAAGATATAAATATACTACGTATGGGATGTATTGTATGGGCTATGAGTATGCCCTTATATTATATATGTGTAAAAAATCATGCCCGCGCTACTTTCAATCACGAAGGTCACCGCGCCGGGACAGTCTTATCTCGATGGAACCTTTATGGGGGATATTGACTTGTACCCTAGAACATAGGACTCCTTGGTACAGGCTATCTGATTGATAGTCAGACGGTCCTAAGAGACGTGAGGGAATGTGCTGACCTCTTAGTGACTTGGAACAATGCTTCGCCTCCATTTGTAAGTGTTTTGTGTTAATACAGTTCGAGAGTGATTCCGAACTAGTATTTCCCCTCGTTTGTGTGATACGGTGACTTGATAGTAGAGTGTGCCAGCACCATATATCTTATGTGGGGTGCCGTTAGTATATATATTATATGTGTGACTAATATATATACGTATATTTCTATGGAAACTTTCTACTGTGCGTATAAGTAGATAAGTAAGGAATAAATGCTTCAACTTTATAAAGATACAAAGGGTTTCTTAACCAGGGTGCAATAGTGCGATATATTGTTATATAAATTGATGTGTATGCATAAAGAGAATAATGTGCGTATATCAAAATCTTGTGTGGTGTCCTATATGGATAACTAATATACTTATTGCGAAAAGTATATTGTATATATATGAGATGAGATATCATATAACCTAACCCTGTATAAAAAGGAGAAGAATGAATAAAGTGATATACTCCTTCCGGTAGATTTATATCCTGATTTATATGAATATGGATCATAGGTTCTAATGAGAACTATCAATAAATATGCAATTGTATAAATATGTTATGTACTGAAGGCCTAATGGATCCTGATGATCAACATTGTCACGTAGTAGTGTATCGGGGGGTTCCTTGTTTGGATTTCACTTCGCGAGACACCCCACGCACGAACATAACGTAATGTTGGGAATGGGGAGAAGTTTAGTCCTTAGTACCCGAATTGATGAGGTTTATTAGAGGATGGGTAATTACATTAGTTAGGCAGGGTAGCTTAACTGGGTTGTTTAAAATGGTATGTGCTATTTGTGCACTGTTAGAAGAGGGGTGAGGTGTATCTCATGTGAGAGAGATACCAGTTTAAATATGAGAAATAACATATTTTAAAATATGGATTTTAAGCACTTGCTAAAATGTTTTCAAAAATCGGGTTCTTACCCGTTTATCTATTTTCCCTCTTGATATATATATATATATAGGTGTCCAGACACAGGGACGCCTGGATGATGATTCTTTCGAGTCAGACGTTTGCTGCAGCAGCTATGGATGCAAGCAGGTTTATATTAGACGCTTCCATCATTGAGATCTAGATAGGAGGTATTGTAGAAACATTCGGGCTTATGGCCTAACTGTACTCATTTATTCTTTTATCGCCTCTTAGTGCGACATTCGATTTGGTTGTATTATTGTACCGAGTGTTCGGTTATTTTATTTTATTTCATTTCAGTTGGTGCATGTAAACTGTTATAATTGTTTTATTTAAATGGTTTGGTTAAAAAGATTTGTTAATTTAAAATTTTGACGCCGGCCTAATACGATATTAGTAATTAAATTGGTTTTCGACAGTGATGCTAAGAATGAACCATATGAGACTTCTGTTTTAATGTTATATAGGAGTGATCGCCCGGTATTTTATTGGGCGGGGTGTCACAATCAATTCTTGGAATATCTTCATGGATCCAAGTGAAAACATTTTTCCTTTTTCTAAGGAACGTGATGAATTCCTATTTGAGAGAATGAGATAAAGTGGAACCGATCTGGGTGGTTCTTTCTAGCTTTTCATCATCAAACACAATAGCTTTTATTGCTTCCATAACCTTTCCCATTTACCAGCGTTTCTTCTTCCCGAGGATCTAGAGTGTCAATGTGGAAAGTGGTTGTGCTCTTCATTTGCATTTTTTATTGGTCGGCTAATGTATAATAACATTCCCTGGCATATTTCGGACTGTTGTCCACTACGTCGACTCCATAATTTATTAGAAATTTCATGCTTTGGTGTACTGTAGATGTCATAACCTCTAATTTCTTAATTTCCGCCCTTCCTAGGAAGATATTATAAGCTGATGGGACATTTTTATCTTAAACAAATAAGAAAATTCTTTCTCTCCTGATTTTCGGCCAAGTGTCGACCAAGACTTCCAGTTTGATGGTTCTTGATGGGTATAGTTTCTCTCCTATAAAGCAAATGAGAGGTATATATTATGGTTCCAGCTTGCTGATCTTCAACCCTAGGCCGTCGAAAGAGATGTAGAAGATTACATCAGCTAAGCTCCAATTTTCAACTGAGATCCTTACAACTCTGCATGTGATAACTAACGGATTGTCATTAGGGTAAAGAAACCCACTCATATCATTTTTAAAGAATCTAATGACTAGCCTGTCTTTGTTAACTTTACTCGGTCGACTATCACTAGATTCAACCATATGAATTTGTGTGACAGTTGGGAAGGCTTTAACTTCATTTAGATATTATTTCCTTTCTATTATGGCATATCCTCCTCCATCATCACCACCTGCAATGAAATTCCATCCAAAAGATATCATGCCGACCTCCACCTCTGGATCATCAAGATTTTTCGGCATGTTTGGATCTTCTTAAATATCATAATTTCTTGATCTTTTATTGACATCCCTTTCTTGGGCTGGGATTGAGATATATTTCGATCATTTTTATTGCCATTTCAATAAACAAACTTGCTCAACTTCCCATGCCGAATAATATTTTCAATCTCATTCTCTAGCATAATACAACTGTTGGTATTGTACCCATGATCTGTGGAAGTCGTAGTATTTGGACTTATCCATCTTGTTGGGAAGGTGTCTTCAATTTACCAGTCTAATTCAAGTCCCTCTTCCCCTTGATCTCCTATGGGAAATGGTAAACACCCTTGTTGAGTGGGGTATATTCAAGCTTTTTGTCTTTCTGATCCTTTTTTAAAGAATTGGAATTGTTTTCAACCCTTCTCCCTTAGACTCAGCAGTTTCCATAGCTGCCATAGCTTCCTCCGCATTCATTATTTTTTTAGCTTTAGCCATTAGTTATGTCATGGTTTTAGGTGTATTCTTCGCTAAATCATAGTAAAGATCTTTAGCGAGCAACCCACTCATAAGTGATGCAATAGTTATTTTCTCACAATAATCCATCACCTCTAGTTTTTCATTGTTAAATCTAGTAATATATTCTCTAGTGCTTTCCCTTAGCTTTTGTCACACGGTCAAGAGATAGTGACACTATTGATCAATTTAGCCCCAAAGAAGAAGTTACCAATTAACAATTCAGCTAACTAATTGATTTTACCTCTTAGGAGATTATTATACCAAATCTGGGCTGACCCTGTGATAGAACTAGAGAAAGCTCTACATCTCATCTCATTAGGCACTGAGTAGATATCGACAGCAGCTTGATATTGCTTTATGTGCAAGACTGGATCAATTTTACCATCATACTTCGAAGTAACCACAAGTGGATTGAATTTGGAAGGTGTGGGGTATTCCATGATTGACTGGATGAAAGGTGACCCTTTAATGAAACTCCTTTGTAATGGATTCTTTGTTTTGGTCATTTCTCCTAGCCGATCTTCCAACCTTTGCATAGATCCCTTCCACGAATGTTCTTTTGGCTTAGACTTTGAAGAGGTAGATCTAATGGATATACTGTGTCTATGTGTTGAACTTTCCTCTTGAGAGGTTTGATCCACACGCACAGAGCCCCTAATGCTAGCTTTAGATCTTGTGGACCTTTCTTTGTATTCACGACGATTATCCTGCTCCTTATGATGTCCTCTAATTACTTGGGGGCCTAGGTGATAAAAAAAAGACTCCTTACTTAGCCTTTCCAAGACACCTGGTCTTTCTTTGGAAAAAGATCCACAATCATAGTAATTCGTTGACCAAAGTGAAGAAGTTACACCAGGACGGTATGATCGATCATGAGAAGAGCGAGAATGATAACTTATTTGGTTTCTAAATGCGGCGGTCGGATTTCCCTTCTAGAATTGGGGGACTTAGCTTTTCAGGTTAAGAAGAATTCCTTGTAAGTCTTCCGCACTAGGAGGAGAAGATGGGATAATGGGAGTACTCTCATTTCGGGTGCTATTTTCAGGATCATTCATTTTTTTAGAGGAAAAAACACAAAACAAATGGCAGAGAACGTTGATAGATAAACGCTCCCATAAACATCACTAATCTGTTGATGTCTAAAAATGGACTAAATCTAAATTTATAATCACTGATAAAATAAGATAGTAACTCAAACCATACACACAAGAGATAAGGTTTTTGGAGTGGCTCAACTGTAAAATAGCATACATCCACTATTGTTTTTATTTAGTAGGGTTAACAATAGCTCAGTAAGGTGTGCATATGAGTGATTCGAGTTGTTCCTTAAGCTAAGGGATTAGTTTGTATTTATAGGGGTGCAAAACCCTAAAGATGGAGCGCCTTTATATGGTCAGGCATTTACATCTGTGTACAACAAGTAAAACTCTTAGAATTCAGTGTTGGTTAACATCCCTTCCTAGAAACTATTGATGTTACCGTTGGTTGGCCTTCTGGAGTTGGTCGACATTCCAGTGGACTAAGTTTATATATAGCCAATCAAGTAGACTAGTTGGCCACATTGGATGACAGGTGTGTGTTCATCATTGGTCCACGTGAGAGTATAATTTTTACATAAAACAAATAAAAAACAAAGTGTTATTTTATGAAAATATGTGTCTTTTTTTTTTAAATTCACTTTAGGGGTGGTTTTAATGAACAATAACAATTAATAATAAATAGTCATGACCTTTAGCGATCGATCCAAAAATAGTCATTATATATAGCGAACAGTCACAACCTTTAGCGGCAATTTAGAAAATTCGCCCCATAAAATTAAATGAAATTCTCAATAATTTTGGTACATAAATGGGAACTTTGAAACCAAATTTTTTATTAATCATTTGTCATTTTTTAACAAATGAATGCATCATGTGACTTATCTTGTTATAATGAATGTGTAAGTACTTGGTCACACCACGTTTAAGGTGCTTGTCCTACTTTTATAATGGTTCAAAATTAACTAATATATTAATTTGGACAAGAAATTAATTTGTGTAAAAACAAAATATTTTTCATCAAAACATCAGAGGTGCGACACCGAAAAAAATCAATGGTATACAATGATGAAATAGGTGTTTCCATGATGATTGGGACCAGTTGTGAATCACGGTGTTGGGATTTTCTCTCAGACACGAGATGGAGTGTATGGAAACAAGAAGCACAAACATGAAAAAAGACATGCTAGTGAAAAAAGGCTTAAGCCAATTTAACCCTTATAATATTTGATAATTGCATGCCAATGTCATCCCATGTGTTCATGTGTGTTATTTTAACCAAATTATGACGGTTCTGAACATTGAATATATTTAAAAGCGTTTAAAGTTTTATTCGAAGTGTCATATAAAGTATTTTAGATCAACATTTTGGTGTACTGAATAAATCTATTTATCCGTTCATAAAAATATCATGGGTTAAAAAACATTCCATAAATATTTTAAGATTTTTTTATTTAACCTCTGAGATAACATCATATTTTGAATTTGGAATTCTTTATAGAGGAGAATTTCTCTCTCTCTCTCTCTCCCTCTCTCTCTCTCTCTCTCTACTCAACCCTAATTAGGGTTGCATGGTAGCCTCCATGCACGTCCATACTGAACCCAATAAACCTCCTGATCCACAAATCCATTGGAACAAATCATTTGCTACTGTGGTTAAAGGTAATAAAGATGAAGCAGATATCCCCTTGATCAACATATGCACTTATAAAGGTGAGCCTGCCATAAAATTCTCCATCGCAGATATCAAGAAACTTTCTGAACCTTTCAAACATTCTCTTGTGGGCAAGTTTTCACATGGTAGTCCTACCATTGAGATTATCCATAAATATGTTGCCTCTCTAAATCTTAAATCAACCTTTCATGTTAGTCTGATTGATCAGAAACATATACTCATTCGTTTGTTTAATGAAGAAGATTTTCAAGACTATGGATGGGGGATACCTGGTACATAGGGAGATTCCCTATGCGTACATTCAAGTGGACTTCTGAATTCAGACCAGATGTTGAAAGCTCTATTGTTCCTGTATGGGTAAATCTTCCATCACTACCAATTGATTTCTTCGCCAAAACTTCTCTTTATTCTATTGCTCAAGTTGCAGGTAAACCTCTTAAAATAGATGGCTCTACTGCTTGTTTAAATCGGCCAAGCACAGCTAGAGTGTGTGTTGAACTAGACTTATTGGCTAATAGATCTGAAAAGGTCTGGATAGGATGTGGTAACAATGGCTTTTGGAAAAACTTGGAATACGAAAATATCCCCTCTTATTGTACTGCTTGCTGTAAAGTTGGCCATGATTTTTTAGCATGTCTATTATCCAAATCCTTTCCAAAAACATCTCATGATCCCAATCTCAAAAACCCCACTCAAAAATCTATCCAATATCCTGTCTCTAAAACCCTCAAATAAAAATTTGTTCCTAAAGCATCCCTTCCTATTGTCACTGTAAAAAAATCAAGCAATAACATTGGCCATTCCAAAATTACTCAAATCCCTACTCCAGCTGAACCATCTCTTATACACAAAGGCCAAACCTCTAAACCAGACTTGATCAATCATGTCGAGCAATCTGATGTTTACCATTCCAATGCTCTCCTTACACCAACAATTGAATCCCCTTGTCACCAAATTGATACTGAAATCTTACCTCTTAATCTTCCAACTGTAGACATGACCAAACAATCTTCTATTCCAGTAACTAAATCTTCTCAGCCTCTGCCTCAAATATGTCCAAAACTAGCTTCCACTATCCAAGAATTTATCTACAAAATCCAAGATGAAGAACTGGATATTCAAGATACTATGATTTCAGATGTCCTTATGCTTTCCCCAAAAAACTCAGTTCTTCCAAAAAAAAAAAAAACTTGATCTCTTTGCAAGCCTCTCACACTCAGACAGAGAAGCAGCTACAAGGCAGAATGGAGTTCCATTCATAGAGGAACTGATAATGTTCTCTGAAAATCTCTCCAAGAAATTGAAAGTTATGGAATCAAAGAATACAGAAAACAATTCTCAGATATCTGAACCAATGATTCCTATAGTCATTACAAAGAAGGCCTCCTTTCTACCCATAGATCCAATGTTCAAGAGACTTACTGGATCTGCTCTCAAAACCTCAAAAACTCCTACCCTCCCCTTTTCCCAATGATTAATTTTCTTATGTGGAACATTAGGGGAGTTTCCAATAAGCCATCTAGAAGAAGAGTTAAGAGATTGTGCAGAAGTCATAACCTTCCATTCATTGCCATTTTAGAGCCAAAATCCAAAAATCAAAAAATTGAAGATCTTAAAAGGAGTTTGAATTTTGAAGATGGCTATTCAAATGCCAATGGCAAAATCTAGTTTCTCTGGAGATGTGGATTTATATGTGAGTTAATTCATTTGGATGACCAATCTATGTTGGTTAAAATTGTGCACTCCCTATTGCCAAATCCAGTGTTCATTTCGATAGTATATGCCAAATATTCCAGGTCAGAGAGGTTTCAATTGTGGCAGTCTCTTATAATTCACAAGACTTCTACTAATGATTCTCCTTGGCTTATTATGGGGGACTTCAATGTTGTATCCAGAAGTAATGATAAGAAAGGAGGAGGCAAGCTCAATTTAAATGTTGTTGAAGACTTCAACCTATTCATTTCTAATGCTGGCCTGCTGGAGGTTAATTATACAGGTCCTACCTTCACTTGGCATAACTTTAGATTGAAAGGAAAAATGTGGGCAAGGCTGGATAGGGGATTAATTTCAAATTCCTGGTTATCTTATTTCCCAAACTTTTCCTTAAAACATTTAAATAAGACATGTTCAGATCACTCTCCTTTGCTTTTTACAATTAAAAATCAGCTTGATGAAGCCCCTAAGCCTTTTAAATTCTAAAACTTTTGGTGCACAAAACCTGATATTAATAACATCATTGAATCTTCTTGGTCCGGTCCTATATCAGGAAATCCTCTTAGAGTGTTTTCTTATAAAATTCCGAGACTCAAGAAGGATCTGAAAATATGGAATAAAAGTAACAACACCAATCTCTTTGATCTTGTTAGCAAAAAATAATCTGATGTTAACATAGAGGATAGTATTTATGTGCAGGACCCTTCAGATATCATCAGAGAGGATCTGGCTAAAGCACAAGCAAATCTGCTTGGTGCATTGAAAATGGAAGAACTGTTTTGGCATCAGAAAATGAGGGGAAAGTGGTTAATTGAAGGAGATAGTAGTACTAAGTTTTTTCATGCCTTTGTAAAGGCTAGGAATTCTAAATTGATCATTCATAGAATAAAATATCAAAAAGGGGATTGGATTGAAGAGAATGAGGCAATTACTTCAGAATTCTCTAAGCACTATCAAGATATTTTTAAGGCAGATGTCATTGAAGGGGAAAATGAAGTTTTAGATTCTATAACTGCTAAAATATCTCCAAACCAAGCCTTAGAGTTGGATGAAATTCCATCAGAAGAGGAAATATATACAACAGTCTTTGATTTGAGTGCTGAAAGTAGTGCAGGGCCTGATGGATTCCATGGTGCTTTTTATCAAAAATTTTAGGGAATTATTAAATATGATCTTGTTAAAGTTATCATATACTTCTTCTCAGGAGGTGAGCTTCCCAAAAGTTGGACAAGTACTAATATAATTCTTATTCCAAAAATTATATCTCCCAAAACTTGCTCAGATTTCAAACCAAAAAGTCTTTGCAACTCTTGCTTCAAGATCATAACCAAAATCCTTTCTTCTAGACTTGCAATCATTCTTCCCCACATCATAGGTCCCTCTCAAGCAAGTTTTATCAAAGGTAGGCAGATTTCTGAGAACATAATCTTGGCTCAAGAGATGGTGAATAATACTGGAAGGAAGAATCATGGGTCTAATGTGGTTATTAAATTGGATATGTGTACGGCATATGATAGGGTATCCTGGCTTTTTCTTACCAAAATTCTCAGAAATTTTGGTTTCTCAGAAATTTGGAGAATTCTGTCAAATAATTGGTTTTCTCTCCTAATCAATGGTAAAGCAGTTGGTTTCTTCAAATCTTTCAAAGGGTTAAAACAGGGTGATCCTCTATCTCCAGGCCTTTTCATTATTGTTGCAGAAGCCTTAAACCAAGGTCTGCACAAGCTTATGATAAGTGGAAAGATAAAACCATTCTCACACCCAAGAGGTTGTCCTCTTATTTCCAATTTGAGCTTTGCTGATGACACAATTATCTTCTGTAAAGGAGGTAATCAGAGTCTTAAAAACTTGATGAAATTTTTGGGAAGGTTTGAAAAAGCAACTGGTCAATGTATAAACTACTCCAAATGTAGTTTTATAGTTCACCATTCTATACATAGGAGCAGAATTCATGCTATTGAAGGTATCACCAAATTTTCAAGGAAAAATATCCCTACTAAATACCTAGGATGCCCTATTTTTTATGGGAGAAGCAATCACTCTTACTTTGCTGAATTGGTGAATCGAGTCAAAGATAAAATAGAGCGGTGGAGATCAAAATTTCTTTCTTTCAATGGAAGGAGAATTCTTATTAATTCAATCTCAAACTCCATCCCTATTCACTTCATAGCAGCTCTCAAACCTTCTGTTAAAACTCTTAATCACATTCAAAGTCTGCTCAGTAACTTTTTATGGGGTGGATCTAAAAAATATGGAAAGAGACACCATTGTATCAAATGGGAAAATGTTTGTTATCCAGAGCAAGAAGGAAGGTTGGGCATCAAATCCCTGGATGATAAGCTTTCAACTTTAAGCTCTGGTGGAATTTTACTAATTCTAACAGTTTGTGTCATGTGTATTTAAAGTGCATGTCTAATGGTAGCAGATCCAAAGCCTTATCAAGGATTAATCAAGTTAGAGCATAGATAGAAAAACATTATTCTTCTATCAATAATTCCCATATCTGGACTCTAACCTCTTCTGGAGAATTCTCTACTCAATCAGCTTGACAATATATCAGGAAGTCCAAAAGTTCATCTTTAATCTTCAAATCAATATGGAATAAAGAGATTCCTCCTAAGATCTCTATTTTTCTATGGAAATGTATCCACAATATTATTCCTATTGATGAAGTTATTCAGAAATCTGGGATTAGAATTGCTTCAAAATGCAGATGTTGTCACAAACATATAGAGAGTATGCTTCACTTATTAATTAATGGGCCTCAATCTTCTAAAGTGTGGAATCACTTCGCCAGCATCTTTGGGATTAAGACTTACTCCTCTTCTTTAAATCATATGCTGGTCTCATGGTGGATTAAAACATCTAATATAGACTACATTCAATACCTTCTTAAACTGATTCCAGGTGTTATTTAATGGGAGATTTGGAGAAGTAGAAATCTTTGTGTTTTTTAGGGAGTTCAAATGAATAGCTTGGATATTATTAATAATGTCATCAAGTTCATTCAAACATGTTCCTCTTATATAACCTTCAAGTCTTCATTTACCTTATTCGAGGGAGTTATCGAACTTTACAGAACCAAATCAGTGGCATCTTCCTCTTCCTTCATTTTACTTAAATGGTCTAAACCTTTAGATCATTGCTTCAAGCTTAATACAGATGGTTCTTCTAAAGGGAATCCGGGAGTTTCAGGGACAGGAGGTATTATTAGAGATAAATCTGGTCAATTTGTTAAATCTTTTCATCATTCGAAGTCATTATGACAAATACCAAAGCTGAATGTCTAGCAATCCTTCGCGGACTCAAATTGTGTAAGGAGCTTAATATCCATTATGTTTTGATTGAATCAGACTCCCAAGTCATCATCAACATTCTTAAAGGTTTCATCCCAAAGCCCCCCTGGAGTTTGCTTGAAATCTTGAAAGAAATTAAAGAATTGGACATTCAGTCCTCATATGTTCATTGCTGGAGGTAATCAAACAGTGTTGCAGACAGCTTAGCCAATTTTGGCATTCTCAACAAGGAATACAATCTCTTCTCTTCTTTATCGGAGCTGTCTAAAATATCTAGAGGCCCCTATAGATTGGATTTACTTGGTCTTCCTTCTATTAGGATTGTGTAACAAATGTCTCGGATCTTTAAGTTTTCTTTATCTTTGGGTTCTTTCTTCTATATTTCCCCCCCTAGGTATGGCTTTTCTACCTATTTAATAAATTCCAGATCTTTATTAATATATATATATATATATATTTTGAATTTGAAAATTTAAGAAGATTAAGTCAAAATTTGACATTATCTCATAGGGTTAACTAAAAAATAAGAATATTTTAAACCCCAAATATGATTAATATCACTAAACTACAAGGCCCTCATTCCTGCCAACTTTCGTACCCTCTCAATAAAATACAAAATACTAAGAGCTTACTTTTAAAAACTAAAAAGAGTTTACTTTATAAATATATGAAAAAAGAGGTTAAGGACTGAACTAATGCTTTAAAAATAGATGCACCCCACTTCTATATATGTAATATATGCATGTGTGTGAATTGAAAACAAAATGATTATCAATACATTATTTTGGCCTCATATTTAATTTGTAATTTTTTTTTATCAAAATATTATTTTTTTTCGTATTTAAACCCTATATTTTTTGTATTTTAATATTTTAATCCTTTTTATCAACAAACTTTTATATTATCTTTTCATGGCTCTGCAAACAACACATAATAAATAACATAGTTAAATGGTAAATTTAATGGCTCGAAAATGCAAAAGTAGCACCTAAGGGTCGACATTTCGTGTTTTGGAATGTGATTTGGTCATATATATCCTAACATGAATTAATTATATAATGCCATTCTTGCATATTAATTTTCGCTATTGGAATTTTTTTCAGTTGGAACATAAATTATGTTGCAACCTCACTCATTAATTAATGTTAGGCAAAGTATTGTTTTAAATTGTATAGTAGGGAGATTAAGTAAAACAACCCGGCCTCGGATATTTTATATATTACCTTTTAGTTTTTTTTAAATCCTCAAAAAAAATTATTTATTGCTTTATGGTTCTCGAAAAAAAAAACTTAATAAATAATTTGGTTAGATGTTAAAAATAACGGGTTTACTAACAATAATTAAGGAGTGGGGTTGCAACACAATTTACTTTTAAAAAAAATCCAATAGTGACATTATGTATGTAATTCGTGTCAGGTCTCGTCTAACCAAAACACAACCCAAAACACGAAATGGTGGCCCTGAGTGTTACATTCGAACCATTACTCTTAAATTTCACTATGTTATTTATTATGTCATTTTTTAGCCATGAAAAGATAATAAAAAAGTTCGATGATAAAAAATTAAAATTTAGTATATACTAAAAATGGAGGGTTTAAATACGAAAAAAGAATTAGTACTTGGATACAAAAATATAGAATCTAAATATGCGTCCAAAACAATGGAATAATAATTATTTTATTTTAAATTCATACATATGCATATATTACATATATAAAAGCGAGGTTAACTTTAAAATAACTTTTTCGATCTATTTTTTTAATTCTTGATTCAATTGTATAGTCATCAACCTCCATTTACATCTAACTTTTAATCTTATTAGGTTTTAAAAGTGTGCCCTTAGTATGTTCTATTTCAGCGAAAGGGTATGAAAGTGGGTTGGAAAGAGGGTCCTCATAATCTTACTATTGTAATAGATAAATATACTAGAGGATGTTCGTGCCTAAAGGCACTCTTGATTTTTTCTACCACATAACCTCATTTATGGCAAACATTAATTAATGTGACTTAAACAAGATCCTCATAATTTTTTTTTAAAAAAATCAAAAATAGAATTACGCAAAAAAAATACAAACCTGTATGGTTTTAAATACCATGCAAACCTTTAGTGAGGGTTTCACTATGTGTTGCTCATATGTACCCAAATAAATATAATAAAAAAACTAAATCAAATGATAAATTAATTAACATAAAACTATTAAGAAAAATACATACTTTAAGTGCAAAACATAAGTTTAGACACAAATTTATTTAATTACTCACCATATCACAACCTGAAAGGTATTAAAAATAGAATGACTGCAAGATTACAAAGCAATGCTAGAATACAAATTAAGTTATATATGTTCAATAGACTCAATAACAAGTTACTAGATCAACATTTTCAATAAATGAATCCTAGGAAGATGCTAAATCAATTAGTTCTCATTACAAAATGTGATGTTTAATGTCAATAAATCATTGAATGTGAGAGAAAAGGTATTTGGTTTATATTGTAGGTGAAATTATCCCATGATGAATGATCCAAAATAATTAATACCAAACGAAATAAAATCAGTCACATTATAGAACATGCCACAAGTATTTATGTCATTCGACAATGGACTACATACACATTACATTCTAGGGCCCTACTAAGTCTCTCCTTAGGCCCCTAGAACCTACCAAATTCATTACAAACCCTAGGTCATGCCCTGAGTACCAATCTAGAGGACATCGGGCGCTATCGGACCCCGTTTGAATCTGGTCAACTTCATCCTCAAAGCAAAATCTCAATGAATCCTCGAAGGGCAGTGAATCCCCTTTCCAACGGTCTGACCCGTGCATGAATCGACATAAAATTTCAAACGAATGGACCTTTTTTCTATAGAAAACTGATCTCGATGTCATCAGGTGTTCCCGGGCCACGATTTGACACCAATCAACTTCATTGTCAGAGTGAAATCTCAATGGATCCTTAAAGGGAACTAAAACCCCTTTCCAATAGTCTACCCTAGTGAAAAATGGCATAACCGTTCGAATGAATGATTCGTTTTCCTAACAAATAGATAGGAGGCCATCGAGCGCTCCCGGGCTCTATTTGACCTAGGTTAGCTATTCACCTCAAATGAAACTAAATGAATCTTGATGGCCCCCGAATGCCCTTCCCAATGGTCTTCCCCGTGCGCGATTCAGCCTTATGGTACGGACGAACGACCCATTTTACTCCGAAAGGTCATCGGTCACTTCCGGGCCCCATTCCAACAAAGTCAACTCTACAACCAAGCGAAGATCTTTGTAATGTCGAAGTAACTCGTATAACCTTTCTAACGTTCCACCCTGTGTTCGAATCTGACTTACAGTTTGGATGAAGGATCCATTATGGTCCGACAATCTCCCGTCCAAAGGACCAACTAGCACTTTCGAGCCTTGTTTGACCCAAAATCAACTGCCAGACCCAGGTATGGCCCAAAGGACTTTTGAAGGTATATAAATTACCTTTCTAACTTTATGACCCGTGTGTGATTTTGATTTACAGATTGTGTTCTATAACCATTTTCCAGAAAAAAATGCACGAGACTGTCGATTACAGGTCCATTTCCTTGGCAATCGGCAGGTCCATTTCCTTACAAATTGGCAGGGATAGGGGTATGCTGATCGACAGTCCCCCTATCCTATAAAAGGAGGGCATGAGCTCACTCTCCGAACACAACTCATATCCATCAATATAAGTGATCTCAGTAACATTCTCTTGCAATCAGCGAAGTTTCCTTATGTGAAATTCCTTTCTATCTTTCATTCTCATCATTTTCATACACATTTTAGCAAAATCTCCTTCTCTCTAATCCAAAATTCATCTCAACATTCAAGGGATATCATAAAGGATCAAGATCAAGCCTCAATTCTCCAAAGAAGGTCCAAATATCTTCTATCTCTTTAAATTTTTTTATTTTCCCATTAGTTACATAAATTCTTAATCTAGATTTTACTTTAGTTCATATACATTAACATCTCATCCTTATTAGTTATATTGCACATATTTTATTTTCTATGAAAAATCCAAAACAAAGAAAAAGAGGGTTACACTTATAAATTCCAATGGGATTATCCATCACATTTTTGCAAAACTAAAATATCTTTTCTACACACACACACACACACACACACACACACATAATAAAATCCCATTTGAATTTATGAGATAAACCCCACCCTTGTGCTGCATGCGAACTACATTAACTTTGATGCCTTTATGGGCTATATAGGCGTTTCGGGCTAAAGCACGAAACTCGAGTCCAATTTTTAATTTTCCTATTTTCACATTTTCATCCTTTTTGTTTTATCTATATATTACTCTATATATCATACTTGTGATTAATATTTGAATTTTATGTAACCAATATTATCGTTTCATTATAACGATTAATATCTCGATAATCGCGCAAATTATATTTTCTAATTAGTATTTTGAAAACATTCCTTTGGATGGCCTTGCTCTATCATTTCCATCATATTAGTCGAGCGATTCTGATCTCCATTTATATATGTACGCACAGACAGTTCACGGAGAAATTAAGGAAAATATTAAAATAAGCCCATGAGAGACCGAAAGGACGGGATGGGTGCTTAACACCTTCCCATTCCATAAATTAGCCCCCGAACCATTTTACTATTTGTTTTTTAAGAATCAGTTTGTATTTCATACCTCTCTCTCAAGTTGGAGACATGTTCTTTTACCTATTTGTGCAAAATAGGCTGGCGGTTCCATCTCTTTACATCACTACACATCGACGATGGACGAAGCGGTCCTAGAAAAAAGGCGCGAGACCTCCTCTCCCTCTCTGAGTACATGCGCATGAGCACCGAAACCTCGAAATGGAGGGAAAGAGCCAAGGAGGGATGACCACAGTGGCCACTCCGCTGGGGATAAACTTATTATAAGAGGGGTGTTTGCGTAGGTGTTATCTATTTCTACTTGTGTGCGTATGCACCTACCTATATGTTCCCCTTTTTTCTCTCTATTATTTATTATATCTACCTCATGCTTATATCACTCCTCACTCACGCACTTGTAGATACTCTCCATGTACATTTCACACTACTTACAAGTATGATCACTTATATCCATATATTTCACACAGCCCTTAGAATACCAACGCTTGGGTGTCATTAGCACACACCTCCACTTATCACACTCTTATATACATCCATGCTCACTACACTTATCACACACCACTTGTAGTTGATCCATTATTAGGTTCACTACCACACACTCACTCATTTATATTCACATACCACTCACTCTCATACATTCATGCTTAGTGTATTCTCCACGCTAGATTTACTTTTTATGATACTTGTACATTATTTTCTATTGGTATAGTGCTCATCATGCCAAATAAAAATACTATCTCCATAATATTCTAATAAAGAATCATGCATTTTTCACACTACATCACCAATGACCATGTCCATTGACCAAATTTTGTTCGTAACTGGGGGGTCACTTTATGATGGGCGCTGGTCTTGCAGGTCGCAGTTAGCCTAAGAAATAAGACTCTCACCTTCCATTGGACAATTACCTTTGACGTATATCGAACGGTTCCCCCTGCATCGTACTGCTTGACCAAAGTCATAATGGGAGGTGTATATCAGGGAACTCATTCACGTAAGTCAAGTATATCGAATTAGCTCTCACACATACTGTGTTCACGAGGTATATAGGGAGGTAATTCATGTACACTCAAGTATATCAAATGGCTTATTCACACGTACCGGAAATTTCCATTTCATTTTCAGTCCTTTTCAATTGAAATTTATCTTGTATACGTCGGTTGAAGCACACGTTGGAGCATCTAAACGAACCAGTAAGGGTTGTTATCGCAGAGACAACAATAAAAGCATTTGTCTCTCCTGGCTTGTTAGCAATGATTTGTCTTCTTGAGCGCTTGAACTAGATCTCCTGCTTTCTTCTATAAGGGATGTTTTCTTCTTTGTATTTCCCTCAAAAGCAAGATGTATAACGTGGAAGTCATGCCAAAGGGAATAACCTTTCCACTAACTCAACAACTGTATACCCTCATATAGGCTTCAAACCTAGGGCACTCATGTTTAGTTTGCTGGTTACTACTCAAAACTCTGCCAAAATGATGGGTTAGCATGACGCCCAAATTTTTGTGCGATTTCGTCTTTTTTCAAAACGAGACCCTATCCATGAGACTGGCAACAAGTCAAACCATGTTTTACATATTTTTCAAACCCAATTGTTCCCAGACTCTCCCGTCCGACATTTCTTTTGCATTTAGGTAAACCTAATACAAGTGAAAACATAATAATAATAATAATAATAATAATAATAATAATAATAATAATAATAATAATAATAATATAATAATAATAATAATAATAATAATAATGATGATGATGATGATGATGATGATGATGATGATGATGATGATGATGATGATGATGATGATGATGATGATAATGATGATGATAATGGTAATGATAACAATAATAATAATAATAATAATAATAATAATAATAACAATAATAATAATAACAACAACAACAACAACAACAACAATAATAATAATAATAATAATAATAATAATAATAATAATAATAATAATAATAATAATAATAATAATAATAATAATAATAATAATAATAATAATAATCATGTCGAGACTCTTTTCTCATTTCTGTTCCTTCCTTTCCAAAAGTGTCAAAAATAATTTTCCTATTCTTTTATCAAAATACTAAAAACATTTTTCCTCCTTTTATAAAAAAAAAATATACCAAAAATATTTTCTCCTTCCCTTTCCAAAAAAGTTTGTCAAACATTTTCCACCTTTTTCGATAATAAAAGTTTTTCCCTCATCTCTTTCAAAAATAAATTTGAATCATTTTCCTTCTCAGGTCGATCGCATACCAGACCCTTGGCCTCCCTATTATCTTCGATCTTCCGTCGAACTGCCCCAAAGCTACTTCAGTTCTCCCACTACTTCCTCCAAGTCCGGAATCCACTCTCACTCGCTTTCCATGGAGAATGCGGAACAAGTGCCAAATATGTAGCCTGCTTTTTTTATAACGGTCCTAGTACAACTTACCGCCAAGATTGAAAACCTCAAATAGAGGTTCATAAGATGTAATGAAACTGGGTCCTTTTTCTTGAAGAGCCCGAGGTACTCTTCCCTCAGATATGGGTCCGCTCTCACTTGAGACTATTTCGATCTCGAAAGAATATCATCACGCTCCACATGCCTTTCCTGTTAATAGGTCACCGCTAGCTCAGCTCCTATGTTAAATCTTGCCCAGCCAGGGGCTTACCTACCAGTCCCTGGTGATCCGAAGAAAGAATAGTTGAACAGGGTCAAGGAGGACCTTAAGATGTTGACCAAGGAGTTTGTTTAGGTCCAAATATCAAGGGAAGTTTATGGATTACACTCATATATCTCCCTACCCTAAAGCAAGCTACCAGAAAAGTTCAAGATGCCCAATATTGAGAAGTTCGATGGTAGCGAGCCCCAAATTGTTCATCTTCAAACTTACTACCAATCCATGACCCTTATACGTGCCTCCGAGGAAATAATGGCTCAGATATTCTAATAAACTTATAAGGAAAACTCTTTTCGCTGATTCTTATCTCTCGAGGAATTCAGAATTAGCAATTGGGAGGATATTTCCCATGAATTCATGTCATAGTAGAAGTATAACGAGGAGTTAGAGGTTAGCCCCCGTGTTTTAGAACTTTTTAAGCAGAATTCTAGGGAAATTGTCAGTAATTTCATAGTAGCATGGAGAGATAAAGTGGTCACTATGACCGATCGATCTTTCGGATAGGAACAATTTAGTATTGTGAAGAAAAACTTCTTACCCCATGTCCGAGAGACGATGGGAGGACCTTACTACCCCCATTTTTTATACCTCGGGAAGCAAGAGTGGAGATTAAAGAATGTCTTGCCAAGACAGAAGCTGAGACAAAGAAAGTATCCAGAAAGTATGAGAAGCCTGCCAACACCACAGTTTCAACCATCAATAACGTCTCTCAGCCTTCCACTTCGTGGGCACGAGAAAGACACCCTAACCCAGTCTGAAAGGAATACAACAAGCTTCATGCTCTCCAATCCAATGTCTACCAAACCCTTTTGAGCTAAAATCTTATCAAGCCATTGGACCCTCATCCATTACCAATCCAACTTCCCAAAAATTTTAAACCTGATGCCCCTTGCGATTTTCACCAAACTGCTGGCTATACCCCTGATCAATGCTTCCATCTCTAAAATATAATCCAAGATCTGATTGATCGGGGTACCATCACCCCACCAGCCAATCCTAATCCAAACATTTCTCACAATCCACTCCCAAATCATGGAACTACTCTCTTCCTATAAGAAGACCTGGAATTTGACACATCTACATAGATTGTACCTAGTACATTGCCCATCATACCCGTATATTCACTGAAACCCATCAAAGTTTTCCCATAGTTTCTCCTACATCCTACCTACTTTGCCGATCAGGCCCTGTCACTTCTTATAAGAGCATGCATTATCGTTCGTACTCATTCTGGGGGAAAGATATAGAATTGCTAGTGGTCCTGAACCACCCCTAGAGTTTGGGATGAAATTTCCCTCAGAGATGACCATTAATTGCCAAAATATCAACACACTATTCATCGAAGATTGGAAGTGGGCTCGATAGTTAGAAAATTGGGTGGTTCCCACCAATGAAGTCAACTTAGGTGATGCCGTCCAGATTACGGAAAACTTATTTCGATAGACTGGTAAAATTTGCAGTGTGTACGAGATACTTGATGCTTTGAAACTATAAGGGAGATTGGTCCCTTCGCTTATACATCTCCCCATTGAGTGGGAGGATCTATACGAAGAGGTCATTGAGGTTATAAAATGCATTGACTTCTCATGGAAGCATGACATCATTGCCATCGGCTGGGGATGAATTCGATAGTTCAGATAAAGAGCAAAGTCCATAAAAGAGTAGCCCAGTAGTGAGTATATGTGGAATTATATCATTTGACAATATGCTAGATGAGATCAATAAAGTGGTTGAACAACCCGAGATGGATGAAAAATAAGGTTTCTATTTCCCCCTATTTTGTGAACCAAATGACTAGATCTGGGAGGCATTACCAGGTTCCGAACCCTCAATCATGAATGAAGGATAAGGGAAAAGGTGTTTAGAAAATCCCTATGCCAAAAATGATCCTCAAGGAGACAAGATCCTCAATCAGTTGAAGAAAACTCAGGCTAACATCAATCTGTGGGGACTCTTTATGTCTTCTTAACTACACTAAAATTACTTGATTAAACTGATTATCGAGCTCACAATCCCTCATTCTACCACTCTGGAAGAAGCCGTGAACTTGGTCGGGTCTCTAACCTCTATTAGAATTCTCTCCTTCTCTGAAGAAAATATCCCTAAGTTTGTTCCAAATCACAGCTATACCCTCAATATCTCTATTGAGGCCATGGGAAAGATAGTCCCACTTTCGCTTGTCAACAACGGGTCGGCACTTAATGTTTGTCCATTCAGAACCCTCAACTTCTTAGGACTAAAAGTAAGTGACATTGCTATAACTTCCACTTTGGTGCGTGCTTGTGATAATACTCATCGAGATGTGATGGGATCCATAAAGGTTATGATAGGGGATGGCCCTATAAATCCTGATACTGAATTCCAAGTCATTGACATACCAACTTGTTTCAACCTATTTCTAGAACGACCATGGCTTTATAGTATCAAAGGAGTATATTCCTCTCTCCATCAGAAACTGAAGTTCTTCACCAAGGTGCAGGTCATCACCATCTTGGGCAATGATAATAACATTTAGAATGCAAGCACCAGTAATTCGGTACTACAGATACAACATGAGGAAAATGACATGCTTCTGTCCAGTTTCAGAGTCAAACCACTTCCACTCCCAATAGGGTATGATTTCATAAATATATTCTGTCTAGAGAACATCCCTCACAGTAATGTCAATGTGATACAAACGTTTAAAAATATGAACTTCATGCTCGGACTGGGGCTAGGATGAAGACAACAATGAATAATGCAATCCATAGTACTGAAGATGGCCTTTCCTCCATGTGGCCTGGGATATCAACCCTCATCAGAGGAACTCATAATGCTCCACCAACCTTGGTTGAAGAGAAGGCTAGGAAGTTATAAGACTGTCTCAGGGGATTCCTTGAATGGGAGATTCATCAAGGAGGATGAAAATTTTCCCTTTTGTGGCTTTCTCGAACCGTGGTATGATCATGTGGATAAGAAGATGAAGCCAGGGATGGAGATCATCTTGCATGACAGTTACTTATGGTCAAAAAGTTCCTAGCATTATGTGCAACCACTCATTCAGAAGGCCACAACTATTACCAAAGATTCCAAGGGAAGTGAATCTGAAAATTCATTTAACTTGCTGAAACTGGGGCTAACACTCTGCATAATCCACTCAGGCTCCACATCATCAGATCCATCCATCGTGATAAAAGGTATTGATGCACCCCTCCTCAACTAGAATGCAATACCAGTTTCACATGCTGAGATACAACCTAACCCAGATGTTTAGCCCATTTCTTCTTCTTTTGTTATTCCTCCTTGTTTTGATCATAATGTAATTGAGACCTCCTTTGATGGGCTCAACGTTATTTTTCCCAAGAATGAAATAAATGAAGATTTTAAGTATCTTACTGTTCCTTACATTAATTGTCTTGATTCTAATAAAACTCTTGATGATGATGATTTTGCAAATGAACAATTCTTAACTGATCTTAATAAGGTGAATAACAAATAACATAACCGTGTTCAAATTAATGAAGATGAAACTGTTGTTATCAATCTTGGTTCTAGTAGGCAACTTCCCGAGATTAGGATAAAGTCCACCCTTGACGAGCATGAATGAACACAAATCGAAGAACAGTTGAAGGAATTTATAGATGTCTTTACCTGGTGATATGATGACGTGACTGGTACTGATCCCAACATTGCTCCACAAGAGATTTTGACTCTCCCGGAATGCAAATCGATCAAATAGAAACTGCAAAATCACCACACCGATGAGGTGGTTTGATAGTTGAATGTGGTCTTCATTCGGGCGATTTAATACCCCACATGGTTAGACAATATCGTACCCATACCGAAATCAGGAGGAAAGGTCCACATGTGCATTGATTTTTGAGATTTGAACAAGGGATCTCTAAAGGATGATTACCCACTACCCAATATTGACATGATTGTGGACAATATTGACAGTCACGTTATCAAATCATTCATTGATGGGTTCACCGGATACAATGAGATCAAGATGTACCCCAATTATTAAGAAAAAAATCACATTCATCACCCCTTGGGGAACGTTATGTTGCATAGTTATGCCGTTCGATCTAAAAAAATATAAGGGCTACCTTACAAAGGGTTGCTACAACCATGTTGAATTATCTGATACAAAATAATTTGAGGTATACATAGACGATATGATTATCAAGTCTAGGACTCAGGAAGGTCATGTTCCCACTCTTCAGAAGTTTTTTTTAATGACAACGGGGATACTAGATGCGACTCAACCCGTAGAAATGTGTTTTTGGCATTATCAGAGGAAAGTTTTTGGGATGCATGGTTGGAGAGAAGGGGATTGAACCACATCCTTCCAAACTCAAAGACATACTCGAGATGCCACTACCCCGAACGGAGAAGGAAGTCCATGGAATCTTATGAAAATTATAGTATATCAGTCGGCTCATTAGCTAGTTTACATCAATTTTTTAACCCATCTTCAAACTCCTCCGAAAGGATTCCACTAAAGTATAGAATGAAGCTTATCATGAATCCTTTGACTTAATGAAGAAGTATCTAACCCAACCTCCATGCCACCGTAACCTGGTCTCCCTTTACTCCTATACTTGACCATGACAGACATCACAGCTGGGGGCTCTGTTAGCCCAATACCTTGAACAATCCCAAAAATAAAGGACCACCTACTAAGCTTGTCGTAAGTCAAATACACTGCCTTAAAAAAGGCATGTGTTTCCCTTGTTTGGGACACTAAAAAATTACAGCAATAAATGCTCGCTTTTCCCATGAAACTTGTGTCCGAAATAGATCCTATAAAATTCCTACTCAAGAAACATGCCATGTCTACCTGAATGGCCCGATGGTTAATATTGCTAACTGAGTTCGATATTGTGTATGTCATGTAGAAAGCCATGAAAGGGAGATGCATCTCTGACTACTTTAATGATTACCCCATGGAAGAAGCTGATGTTTGAATCTCTTTGGCTGAAGATATCCTTTGTACCTCCCAAGAAGACCTCTGAGGGAACATGTTCTTGGACGGCACTACTAACAATAAAAAATATGGCATTGGGATACTCCTGATCTCCCCAGATGATTCTCACACTCCCATTGCCATCAATATAGATTTTCCATGTACCAATAACATGACCGAATACGAGGCGTGCATAGTAGGCCTCATAGTCTCTCTCAAGAAAGTTAACCAATGCTTAGATTCTTAGAGGGATTTAACCCTCATCATCGGCCAGGTACTTAGAAGATGGAAATTCAAGGACGAAAAACTCCTACCCTTCCACGCCCACCTATAAGAGCTGGCATCCTAATTTTGAGATATCACTTTCCAGTACTTTACCCAAACAAAGAAGAGCTTGGTCGATGCCCTTGCTACTATAGCCTCCATGATTAAAATGATTGAAGAAATAACGTTTTCCCCTTTTATAGTCCAAATGTAAGCTAAACCAACCCACTGCTACCACATTGAACTAGTCACAAAAGAGGATCCTGATATGACCGAGTGTTGGTATTATGATATTTAGCGCCTTCTCAAGCACGGTAGGTGCTCCTAAGATTTCAATAAGAAAGATTGAGTAACCCTCTACAAGCTAACTGCCTAGTACATTATTTATGATAAAGCAATGTTTAAGAGAAACTTCAATGGAACCCACTTACACTGCATCGCAGGGGATGACATTGAAGAAATGATGCAAAAAATCCACAATGGGAAGTGCAAACCCCATGTGAATGTCCATATGTTCACTAATAAGATTATCCAGTCGGGATACTATTAGATTACCATAGTTCCAAATTTACGCCACCTATGTTCGAAGATGCCTCAAATGCCAATAGTTTTCCAATCTACAACACTTGCCTCCGTGAGAATTATACAACATGACCTCTTCCTGGCCGTTCTCCACATGGGGCATTGATATCATAGGGAAAGTTACACCCAAAGACTCAAATGGGCACGAGTTCATCCTAGTTGCCATTAATTACTGCGCTAAATAGGTTGAAGTTGAGTCATACGTAGTGCTGAATGGCAAAAAGGTGGCCAAGTTCATCCGAAAAACATCATTTGTCGATACAAGGTCCTGTTTGAGCTGGTGTCAGGCAACGGGTTATATTTCGAGGTAGAAGTCACAAAATTGGTCAACGAGTACAGGATTCAGAGACACAAATCATCTCCCTACAGACCACAAACTAATGGTACAGTAAAAGTTATCGATAAGAACCTCAAAGCAGTCATCAGCAAGATGACCGAGAGTAGCCAAAATTGGGTTGATCGGATACCTTACACTCTTTGGGGCTACGAAACTTCAGTCTGAGCATCTAGTGGGCTATCCCTTACTCTCTGGTATACGACATGGAAGCATTCCTACCCATTGAGATAGAAATACCTTCACTACGCATCGTGCTTAAGAGTAAGGTCAATAAGGAAGACTGGCATCAGAGTCATCTTGACGAGTTATCACTCTTAGACGAAGGGAGGATAAAATCTCTACATCATATATAGAGGTACCATCACCAGATAATGCAATCATTCAATAAGAGAGTTAAGGATCGTAATGTCCGAGAAGGAGTTTTTGCCCTCAAAGAAATCATAAAACCCATCTAAGACCCCAGAGGGAAATTCAAGCCAAACTTGAGTGCCACCTATATCATGAAGAAGATCATGTCCAGTGGCGCCATTATGCTCACCGAGCTTGATGGAGAAGTGATGGCACCTCCAGTCAACTTGGTTAATCTTAAGAAATTTTATCCCTAGTCTGGAATCTCGACGCGCTATGACTCTTCTCATCCCCCTTTTACTCTAAAAAAAGTTCTTCATTTCCCTCTACTCAGAACTACGTGGGGCCTGATCCTCTAAAAATAATTTTTTTTCTTTTAAAAATGAAAATCAAAAAATTTTCAAAACTCTAGAGGTACATAAGCAGCTCATATGCTTTACATGGGAACTGCCACCTTTATTTTCACAAAATGCTATTCTTTTCTTACCTCCGAGAGCGACAGTCCATTTCATCATTTACAAGAACAATGGGATTATGTATAACTTAGTGATTGGTATAGATAATTCAAATGAAAAACTCATCAAGAGACATAATAATATAAATAAAGTCCTTTTTTATTCCATTATGGAAAATTTTAGCACGATTATAGGAAATATCAACTTAAGGAGTCAAACAACTACCCCGCCAGTCGTTACTGTCCTAAAAATAAAACCAAACCAAGCTACTCTTAAAATAAACTTGATGCAGAAGCCACAAAGGAAAATAGAAGGAGGTTTGTCGGAGGCCAACTAGCCAAACATATTGGTATTCCCCTAGTTCAAGAATGGGTTGAAACTCCACCCACCAGGGTACCAACCAGCACATATATCGATCCTCATTCTCCACAAACTAGTTTACCCAATTCTCGATGTACAGTCTAAAACTAATTAAGTAACGTGTGAAGAAATTCGGCACAACTGCCAAGGGATATTTAGGGGAACCACCAAACGGAACCTCTCAAATAACCATATGAACAGCATGACAGGGCTTACTCTCATAATATCAAAACAACTTTCCCGCCAAGCATCTCGACCATTCAGGGTCTCTTCTAGTATCACCATTATAGGATTACGGAGATAGGACATCCATGCAGTAATGGTAGAAATTTGAGGGTCTACCAGCAGGTCCCCGTCAGCAACAGTAGTTTTGAAGATAAGCCAAGGTCGATAGCTCTGACATAGCCCACATCATTGACATCCCGCAAACGCACAGAATACAACATGACTAGGAGGGACATCATTCCTCCAGTAACTAATGATCGAGAATCCAAGGGTGAGATACGGAGAGATTTCTCCAACAGTGCCCGAGGATACCAAGAGAATTCGGGCATGACCGCCGCCACACTAGGATTTATCCAAAACATAGAAGAAAATTCCATATAATTCAGATAGACTTCATTCAAGCATAAAAGAAAAATATGATCCTCGGCGTACCAGAATCGTATTACCGCCATCAGCATGTTCCAGTTAATGGGTTGATTGCGCCACAAGGAAACTGCCGCATGTTAAAGGCATCGTAATCCACATTGTACAAAGGCATATCCTCTAAATTCTCGAGGTAAGAGGAAAATTCAGTACTTATGGGAAAAGACATTTTGGAGAAACAAAATACAAGTAAGAAATAAGAGAGAGAGAAAAAACAATATGGATGGGTGAAGAAAAAATCTCCACCATTACCCATTTTTATACTTGAAAATTTGGGCTAAAGACAAGGATCTTGTAGACTCCGGATGAAACCCCACCCCCATCAAGGACAAATTAGCTGAAGAAAGTGCAATCAAAGCCTTTGGGTGATTTTACTGGTCTAACCTGCCGATAGGGAGGATAAGGGGTATGCCAATCGACATCCCCCAATTTTTAGAAAATTCCATTTTTCCTTTTTTATCAAAATGAAAGAACTCGATTTTGATTTAAAAAAATTCAGAATTTTCCTCTCCTTATATTTTTAACTCATCCTATTTTAAAATAAATTATCTTCTAAGTAATTATAATCATTTTTACGATCTCAGCAAAGAAAGTAAAAAGTGCATGCAGGTTAAGTCATTTAAAGCAAGATAAATAAATAAAACCCCATTCATTTCATATATATATATATATATATATATATATATATATATATATATGTGTGTGTGTGTGTGTGTGTGTGTGTGTGTGTGTTGCGATCATTACATTTATTTGTAGAAAAAGAAGAAATGAAGAAAAACAACGGGACTCAGCCCGATCCTCCACACTTTCTATCTTTCAGCTTTCTCCTCTTTCTCTCTCTCTCTCCCTATAATCCCCCATCCCGGCGACGCACGTGCTTCCCCCAACGACGAGATGAGGAGCCTCATCTACTTGATCCAGATCCCTCCTAGGACGAAGAAGATGGAACAAAATAGGAAGGAACTGAGATCAACTCCGTAATATGAGTGGTTGAAGAAGCCACCCAATCCTGCAAGTCCCTCAACAGGGTAGTCGACACCCGGACATGCTGTAAGAAAAATAACAAAGAGAAAATCAGTCAGTCTGAAGAGAAAGAGAAATCATAAAAAAAAGGCAAAAGGACAAATATATACCTCTAGAGGGAGGTCGTCCTCTGTCAGCCCCAGCACGTTAGGGTCCATTATGTTGGGGCAATGCAGCATGCTCACCGATATTCCCCCAGGAAGTCTGATGTTGTAAGTGGGAAGACCAAGTCAGATAAATGGAACCTCTAACATCATTGCCGCTACTGACGTCAATGCACCACCCTCATTCTGCCAGATTTCACTGGACGACTCATACCCCTGCCTGAAGCCATAGGAGGCGGAGGCATATTCACGCAATCGAGGAAGTCACAGGTCACCACCATGTTCGTGTACAAAGAATAGGGATCATCGATCATCACCACCACTCAGTCATCCTTCGACATCTCCCACAACTGCCTCATATATCTTGGGGGCATCGCTAGTGGGACCATTATTATCTCCCTCAGATACCATGAGTATCTAAACTCGTGCCCCAGCATCTGGCGCATTCCCTCTGCTCACCCCCATATGTTGGATTCTTATCTCCTAGGTATAAAAGGTCACCTATATTTTGCGAAGATGAAGTAAATACTTTCAGAAAGGAAAATGCTAAAAAGAAAAACTCAAAAGAGAAAAGAAGAGATAACCCGGTCGCTCGTCAGGTCATTCAGAACCTGACGCACCACTGCTAAGGAAAGATACCGCCTCAACTGTCGGTTGGACTTCCACCACTGATACATTCGAAAGTATCCCCCAACCGAATCATCTTACAAACCAATCAAATGGGCATTAATCCCAATCACCTCATAGAACCATGTCTGCAAAAGGTCAAGGGTCAGCAATCAAAAGAAAGAAATAAAAGGTAAATGTATGAAGGTAAAATGCAAAAAGAAAAAATACCTCCAAAAGATATGTGGCTCCAGTAAAAGTCTTCCAAAAGCACCGGCCGAAATCATCCAAAGATGAATAAAGGGTCGCCAAAGTCAGGATTCCCTAGTCAAAAAGAGGGATATTCGAAATTAACCTCAAATATAGTAAAAACCATAAGTGGACGACATCACCGCTGGACGCCACCAAAAATCCTCCCAGCAATAAAAGAATGAATAAACGAGCCATCTAATGAACCTTCAGCCAATTGGTCTCATCGATCTATAGACTCGGCAAAACCTCTCGAAGAAGAGATATACGGATCGAGTCCCCCAAGACTATCCGTCCAACATCGTCCACTGCCGCCTCACCGTCGCCGGCATCACCCTTAGTGTGTGATCCACCTTTATCTGGGTCCCCTCAAAGTCTATCCCTAGAAGCAACTATACATCAATAGGGGTCATTATCTTCTCCTTAAAGCCCAAGTGTATGGTGTGGGTAGTATCCCACCACCTCTCCCCCAGAGCACATAGAACTATCGTAGAGCGTGGTGTCTCACCCAATGTAGACGACGGACTGCTAAAACCCACTGAAGAAACCATCCAACGCACCACTGCAGGAAGGTTCTCCCACACATATCTAAACCCCATCGTCCCCCATGATCGAAGACTCATAGTAGTAATATCAATCTGTCAAAATAAAAAAGAAACCTTTTGTCAAAATTCAAAGGAACAAGAAAATGCAAAAAAAATCCAAAAGGAATGCCAAATGTCATGCAGTACTTAAACAACCATCGGGGTTCCTCACCCTAGATGATCGATGACGCGAGGGCTCATGCAGAAGAGTCTTCTCATAAGAGATAGGCTCAAACAGATCAAAGGAATTCTCATTGCGCAATGTTAAAGGCACCCTGTTCCTCCACTCCTAGTGTACCCAATCATTGACACCTAGCCATTCCATACGGATCTCGTTGCTAGAAAAGTTTGCCATTTTCTAAACTAAAATGAGGAATGGACATCGAATCACCGAAGAAATAAGTAGAAGATAAGAAAGACAAAGTTATGAAAAATAAAGAGAATTTGTCCCTTTTTATAGGAGGCTAAGCAGTATGTCAATCGGCAATCCCTTGACACCCGTCGATCGGCACTGCCCCGTCCCTTTCCTTAGGAAGTCCAAAAGACCGTGCCACTACCATTTAGCAACCCCTACAACCTGCCAGTCGGCAACCCCCTGAAATTTCATACAAAAAATCCCGAAAATTCCCCAAAATCCTAAAATTTTCTCGAAAATTTCCTAAAATTGCCAAATAAATATTTAAACATTTCTTCACCAAGAAAATCATTTTTTAAATCCTCAAATCACCAGCCGTATTAATACCACATTTTATCCCTAGCTTAAAACTCTAAAAATTAGTGCACCCGCACCCAAAAAACTCACTACCACTCCCTAGCGCAATCTCCTATGAAAGGAGTGATGAGGTTCGGGAAGAAGGGAAAGTTGGCTCCGAGGTACGTAGGACCATTTCCCATCATCGAGAGAATTGGGCCAGTAGCGTACAGGTTGGGCTTGCCAGAACATTTACATCGCATCCACGATGTATTCCACATCTCGTCGTTGAGACGATACCTTCGGGATGATATGGCCCATACTCACATTGCGATAGATGAGATCGACTTGCAGTCGGATAGCTCTTACGAGGAGAGACCGGTGGCAATTCTAGATTACAGTGAGAGGAGATTGAGGTCGAAGATAGTTCCACTCGTGCGGGTCCAGTGGGACCATCATAATGTGGAGGAATCCACTTGGGAGCATGAGGCAGATATGCGCGAGAGATATCCAGAGTTGTTTTTACCAGGTATGCCTTATTTTCCGAATTTCGGGACGAAATTCCGTTATTAGGGGGAAGTATGTAATACCCCGTATTTTTATGCTGCTATATTTAATTTGGGGATTTATTTAATAAAAATCCGGAAATTAATTATGTTATAATTATTAACGTGACTAGAGTTAGTAATTATGGAAAAATTGTTGAATATTACTAAAGAGCATAGTAATATGTTATATTGGTTATATTGAATGTTATAAGTGAATCAAATGACTATTTCGGAAAATTAAGTCGGGACGTGCTCGTGTCACGTCGGGACTAATTATGTTAATTAAAAAGTGAATATTTTATAAGTTGTCCGTATGGTCGTTTTGAGTGCGCCAACGCGTCCGGAGGGGTCGAGATAGTCAGAAAAGTGTACCCGGGGGTTTAGTTTAGGTCTCGGGATGTTTTTAGGCTTAATTAGTGACCCGGGAGGGCGTTTTGGTCATTTTACAAATTAGGGTAATTAAACCCACGAATTTCAGCCATTCTTAGCTGCCATTTAAGTCAGCCTTTTAGGGTTAGATCATTCAGAACCCTAAGACGGCTAGTGGAGAAGAGAGGAGAGACCTTGCTAGGTGATTCAAGGCCAAAAACACCACCTTTTGCACCACCGTCACCACCAACGCGTAGATCGCGAGGAGGAGAACGCAACCACACCAATATCAGCAGGAAACCAGACCTCTGAAATTCCAAGCAAGTGTTTAACTTGCGTATTTTCGTTGGTGCAATAATCATGTTAGTGTAGGAATGATTAAGAGTATAATCCATGGAAGAAAACCCAATTTTGACAGGGATTTGCATGTAGAAATCATATGAACCTTATTCTGGAAATTAATATGTGAAGTAGATGTTTAACCCACGAAATTATGATGATTTGTTAGAAGGAATTTCTGGAGAAAACTGATTAGAACAAAGGTTAAGAAAACTGTAGGGTTCTTGATGATTAGATGAAATATTAGGTTGTTTAATCATGTTTATTGATGTAGATACGCATGTTGATCGTTAAAGATACCTGGAATTATGTTAGGATGTAAGCAGTAGACTTTTTGGGTCAATTAGAGTTGGAAAATATGAGTTTTGATGAAGAAACTTAAACAACCCCGTCACTGCAATTTCTGCAGAATTTTCACAGACCTGCTCGATCGATCGATCGACCCTAGAGCGTCGATCGATCGAAGGATCGATCGGTCGACCCCCAGACGTCGATCGATCGACCCTCCCTGGCAGCCTATTATTCCCCTTGTTTAATTAGTTGAATTAATTTATCATGGAATAAACCTTGGGCATTCTAAATAAAATGAATTGGGAGATATTGAGGACCAGTAGGGTATATGGACATATGTTAGAACCTTTAATCTTCAACGAAGAGGGTAATTATGAGATATTTACTTTAGGTTGTTAGATTTATGAAACTTAAGGGTGAGGTGCGTAAGAGGGTTACGTTGGAATCAAATAAAGTTATTTACTGAATTTTAGATTTATAAGGTTATAACCCATGAGTATTAGGTAATGAGTGAGAAAACCCTTCGAATTAAGGTTAGAGGTGAAACCTTATACGTTATACTAATAAGGTGAAATTTAGGACAAAGGTTGTAATTATGGGTAATGAGAGTGACCTATATTAATATGATGAAATTGGTATATTTATATGAATGTGTGTACATATATTATATACATGTGAAAACGTACCCGCGCTACTTGCTATCCCTGAGGTTACCACGCTGGGACGATCGTATCCTGTGTTGCTTTATGGGGATATTGAATCGTACCCTAGAAGATAGAGATCCTAGGTACGGGCTATTAAATTGATAGTCGGACGGTCCTAAGAGACGTGTGGGTATGTACTGACCTCTTGGACTTGGAATCTATGCTTCGCCTCAACGTTGTTTTGTATATGTTAATACAGTTCGAGAGTGATTCCGAACTTGTATTTCCCTTTATGTGAGCGATACGGGGATTGGATAGCAGAGTATGCCCGCACCATAGTTTAGTTGGGGTGCCATTATATATATATTTTATTCGAGTAGTTAATATATATATGAGGTTATAAACTTTGAACTGCCTACTGTGATTTGATAAGTAGAACATGGTTGTTGACTCAAATTATTAAATACTTGTTTTGTGAAAATATGAAAAGGCACGGGGAAATCTTATAATTTAATGAAGCTAAAACGAGAGGAATACTTCAGATTGAAAGTTATATTTTTATAAAACATTGTCATCGTCCGGTTTTGTATACATATGAATAAGTTAAGATAAACGAACCATTGGGAAGGTTAGTACGATAGGAGTGCACATTAGAAGAGAGGTGAGTATTTCTCAAGAGAGAGACGAACTAATATGATGTTGCATTGGCCTGTATCAATTTAAATACTTGCTTAACGTATTTTAAAATCAAACACACTTTCGGGCCCTGACCCGTTTCCTTTCTCTCTCTCTTCTATGTATATATATGTATATTTTTCAGGTGCCCAGCCACAGGGGCGTCTTGCTTAGGATTCTTTGAGAAGAACGAGCTGCAGCTTAGGTGGGAGTTGCAGGTCCCTTGAGTAGACGGCTTCTGTCATTGACTCCACTCTTATTACTCTCATTTATGGGGCACGTGTCGCCCTTTTCATCATTTCATTTATTGTTGGGGATTTTTATATTTCAGTTATTCCAGTATTGTTTATGGGATTTGTTTCAGGATGGTTTATGATTTTAGTTTTATATTATTGACATTCGTTTGGTGAATGTATGGTTTTAATTAAATTTCGTGGTGTGATTCTCTATTGTAGAAATGTTGTTTTGTATTAATAAAATCTTTTCTTTAATTAAAATTTGGAAGTTTGTATGAAAAATGTTTTTGTCACTTAGCTTAATTATTTAGGGTGTTAAATTGGAAAAATTATTTTTATCGACAGTGATGCTGAGAATGAACCAACTGTTTACCTTGATTTAATTTAATAAAGGAGTGATCGCCCGGTATTTAATTAGGCGGGGTGTCACATCCTACCCCGTAGAGTCTCAAACAAAAATACTCCAGGAAGGCTATTCCCCACACTGTACTTAAGCTCCGCAGAATTAACCTCAACCCTAAGAATTGGTCGCTCTAACTTAAGGTCCTCAAAATTGACCTCGACCCTCAAAATTGGACGCTGCAACTTAAGGTCCGCATAATTTGTCGCTAACACTTAAGGTTCGCATAATTGAACTCGACTCACAGAATTGGTCGGCACCACTTAAGGTTGGCAGAATTGACCTCGACCCTTAGAATTGGACTCCAACTTAACGTCCTAAGACTTAACCTTGACCCTTAGAATTGGACCCTTCCCACTTAAGGTCCTCAGATTTGACCTCGACCTTTAGAATTGTTCGCTCCAACTTAAGGTCCTCAGAATTGACATGGACCCTCAGCATTGGCCACGCTCCAACTTAAGGTCTATAGAATTGACCTCGACCCTCAAAATTGGTCTCTCCAACTTAAGGTCCTCAGAATTGACCTCGACCCTCAGAATTAGTTGAGCTCAAACTTAAGGTCCTTAGAATTAACCTCGAATCTTGGAATTGGTCGGTCCGCACTTAAATTCTTCCGAATTGCCCTTCACCCTCATAATTGGTCTGTCCATTTAAGGTCCTCAAAAATGACCTCGACCCGCAGAATTGGTTGCCACCACTTAAGATTCGCAGGATTGACCTCGACCCACAGAATTAGTCACCACCACTTAAGGACCTCAGAATTGGCCTCCACCCTATGAATTGGTCACTCCCATCTTAGGTCCTAAAAATTGACCTCGGGCTGCAGAATTAACCATCCCCAGAATTACCTTAAGTCCTCATAATAGACCCCGACCCTCTAAATCGGCGATCCTCATCCCTTTAGGTCCACATAATCCACATCCTCCATAAAGCACCATGTGTTGTCTATTCGATGAATTTCACTTGTTCCAAGCTCACGTGTGGAGGGTCTCTATAGAGAACACATTCTAGGACCCAACTAGGTCTCTACTTAGGTCCCTAGCACCTCCTAAACTCATTACAAACCCTAGGTCATACTCCAAGGACCAATTTAAAGGCCATCAAGCGCTCCCAGGCACTGTTCGACTCCAATTAACTTCATCATGAGAGTGAAATATCAATGAATTCTCAAAGGGCACTGAATTCCCTTTCCAATGGTCTGCCCCATCCATGAATTGACATAACAGTTCAGACAAATGGACCATTTTACTACCAAAAACTGATCTAGAGGCCACTGGCCGCTCCCGGGCCACGATTTGACCCCAATAAAGTTCATCGCCAGAGAAAATACTCAATAGATCCTCGAAGGGAATTGAAACCCCTTTCCAACAATCCACCTTATGCACAAAACAACATAACCATTCGGATGAACGATTCAATTTTTCTCAAAAATTGATCTGGAGGCCTCCGAGCGTTCCCGGGCTCCGTTTGACCAAGGTCATCTCTCCAGCTCAAATGATACCGAATGAATCTTTGAAGGGAACTAAAAACCCTTTCAAATGGTTCACCCCATGTGCGATTCAACCTTACAGTACAAATAAATGGTCCATTTTACTCTAAAAGGTCATCGGGCGCTTTTGACCCCCGTTTGATAAAAGTTAACTCTCCAAACTGAGGGAAGATCTTTAGAACGTGAAAGTAACTTGTATAACCTTTCCAATGGTCTTCCTCATGTGCGATTTAGACTTAGGGTTTGGATGAACGATCCATTATTATCCGATGATCTCCCGTCCAAAGGACCAACGAGCAATTCTTAGCCCCGTTTGACCCAAAGCCAACTCCTGGACCCGGGAATCGACTAAAAGGATTCTTCAAGGTCTCTAATTTAACTTTCTAATGGTATGACCTGTGCACGATTTGGATTTACAAATTGCGTTCTACGACCATTTTTTAAGAAAAATCTGCACGAGACTGCCAATTGGCAGGTCCATTTCCCTGCCAGTCGATAGTGTGTCTACGGTCACCTTTTGATTATCAAGGCTAGGGGTATGTCGAACAATAGTCCCCCTACCCTATAAAATGAATACATGATCTCACTCTTCGGACACAACTCAAATCCATCAATATCAATGATGTCAGAAACATTCTCTTGCAATCAACGAAGTTTTTTTGTGTGAAATTTATTTCCATCTTTCATTCCCATCATTTTCATACCCAATTTAACAAAATCTACTTCTCTCTCATCAAACATTCATCCCAACATTCAAGGGAGCTCATCAAAGATCAAGCCTCAATTCTCCCAAGAAGGTCCAAATATCCTTCTCTCTCTTTAAATTTCTTCATTTTTGCATTAGTTACATAAATTCTCAATCTAAATTTTACTCTAGTTCATACACATTAATATCTCATCCTTTATTAGTTATATTGAACATACTTTATTTTCTATGAAAAAACAAAACAAAAAAAGGGTTACACCTATAAATTCCAATGGGATTGTTCACCTCATTTTCGCAAAATTAAAATATATTTTCTACACACAGGACATATAATAAAATCCCGTTTGAATTTATGGGATAAACCCCACCCTTGCGCCTCATGCGAACTACATGGACTTTGATGCCTTTGTGGGCTACGTTGGCGTTTCGGGCTGAAGCCCAAAACTCGAGTCCAACTTTCCAATTTTCCTATTTTCACATTTTCATCCTTTTTATTTTATCTTTCTATTACTCTATATATCATACTTGTGATTTATATTTGCATTTTATCTTACAAGTATTATTGTTTCGTTATAACGATCAATATTTTGATAAGCCGCCACATCATATTTTCTAATTATTATTTTGGGAACATTACTTTGGATGACCTCACTCTATCATGTGCATGATATGAGTTGAGCGATTTTGACCTCCCTTTATATATACATGCACACATACTTCATGTAGAATTTAAGTAAAATAGCAACATAAGCCCATGAGAGACCGAAATGGCGGGATGGGGGCCTAACACCTTTCCATTCCATAACTTATCCCTTAAACCTCTGAACTAGTTATTTCATAAGCATCAGTCTGTCTTTGATGCCGCTCGCTCGAGGTGGTCACATGTTCTTTTGCATGTTTTGTGCAAAATAGGCTGGCAACTCCATATCTTTACATCACTCCACATCGATGACGGCTGGAGCGCTCCTTGAAAAATGGTGTGAGACCTTCTCTCCCTCTCCGAGTGCGTGTGGGCGAGCACCGGAACCCCGAGACAGTAGGAAAAAGACGATAAGGGATGGCCACAACCTATAATGAGGACCAATAAAAATAATATAACTATAGTAAAATATAACTATAATGGGGACCAATAGAAATAACCACAAAGCTGTAAAAAGAATACAAAATGCGCTCAAATCAAAAATCTGTAAAAACATCCATATCCCAATCCTCATCCAAACTACCATCCACAGAAACCCTATTGTTATCTTCTCTAAATGAAAATCATAACATTACCTTTAACAAAACATAAATAACATAACATTAACATTTACAATTTACAGAAATCATTGAAATAAAACTCTCCCCTCAATAGTAAAGTTACAAGATGGAATAAAATGGTAGGAATTCATATGGGACGAGATATAAGGAAAACATGGAGCTCGAGAAGATAATATAACTAATTTTAACTGTGGTGTGAAAGCACAACGTCAAACCCTAATATCTACGTAAGACAAAAAGTATAAAAGAAAACTCAATGTTGAGAAATTCATAAACTCAAAGAAAAAATCAAATTTCAAATCCATAATCCAGATAAACCCCAATATGAAATATAGAGCATACCTTATATGAACCAAGGTGTGTTGAATCCAAATTCATATCTACAAAAAAATCATATATAATATATATTGAATCATATAATCGAGGTACCAAAAAACCTAATGAACGAAGGTCGTGACAATATTGGCACCAACATTCCCTCCAAAATTGTTCGCGGGTGGGTTACGGACTTGGGCCGTGACCATAGGCATGAGAAAGCACAATACACACACATATTGGGTCACGACTGGGGTCGTGACCAATTTTTGGCGTGGGTCATGGCTATGGGTCATGACCAGTAGACTATATACACGCGACTTAACTTCATTAATGGGTCGCGAATGGTGGGTCACGGCTCTAGGCTGTGGCCAATGTCAATCCTAAAACAAAACCCAAGCGCCTCATATTCTCATTTCCCCGCTCATGTCTTATTTTTTTTCTTCCCCAAACGCTGGTTCTAGATCGAAATTAGCCATGGAAGAGTTGCGATGTTGGTGATGGAGTAAGGAGCGGTGGGCAGCATTCGTGGAGATTTCTTCCCCAAACGCTGGTAGCATTCATGGAGATTTTTTCCCCAATCTGTATGGAGGTTTCTTCCCCAAACGCTGGTAGCATTCGTGGAGATTTCTTCCCCAATCTGTATGGAGGTTTCTTCCCCAATATGTATATGTGTATATGTAATATATCTATATATATGTGTGTGTGTGTGTGTGTGTGTGTGTGTTTGTTATATGTAATGATATGGAGGTTTCTTCCCCAATATGTAATGCTATGGAGGTTTCTTCTCGCCCTCCGTCGCCCGCAAGGACAAGAAGGCTGTCAATGTCGCCCGTAGCAGGACTGGGCTAAAGATGAGATTTCTTTTTCTCTTGGGTATAATATAATATAATATAATATATTATTCTACTTAGTTAGAGATGATATCACCACTTCTATATGCTATTAATTAATCACCCATCAAGGAATTAGGTTAAGGTGTTTGGGAATATGTATTGTATTTCTCAGGACTATATCTGTTTAGATTTAAGAATATTTTATTTCAAAATCAGAGTTTGCGGAGAACGTAAGTGAGTGGTGGATTGATTATCAGGTTTATTTTTGGATATCTAGATAGAAAAATCAATCTATTCAAAAAAGACTTGAGAAGTGGAATAAGGAAGTGTTTGGGAATGTGCAGTAGGGCATTGCAAGAGGTCTAGGGGGATTAAGGAGCTTGACACGAGAGAGGGGAGGAACTGCTTTCTTGGAGGAATTAAGGGGAGATTGAAGTGGGGAGAAAGTTGCTTGATGAGGATATTGAAGGAAGAAACCGCTGGCACAATGAGTGACAAAAATACTTATTTTTTCTTAGAATGGTTATCGCATAGAGATGGGTCAATAAAATTAGTAATGCCACCATAGACGGGGTGATTGTTGTTTGATGGTATCTCAAACAGGCTCGAGATTGCATTTCTTGAAGAGAAGGTAGTGGAAGCCCTCCACTTCATTCCTATTGTGGGTACAAGGCCTCGGGTCCGACGTGTTAAGCATGGTTTTCTGTCAACATTGATTGGGTGGTGTTGAGGTAGGACCGAAGTATTGCAGTGTTTTGCAAGTTTCAGAGATAGTGCTCCTTAGAGAGGAGTCTCAATGCCTCTTTTATCACCCAATCCTAATAAAGGGGACGCTAAGGATGTATCACATTTATCATGAAAACAAACGTTGTAAACTCGATTCAAACAACACAATACAAATAATAACACCATCCTGTCATCATCATAATACATATTATGCCATCAAGATAAAAGAAATCGATAACAGTGACAACTCACTACAATAATATAGCAAAAAAAATAAGGTTAGTTTATATATATATATATATATATATAAGTAAAATAAAGTCAGTACATAAGTAGAATAGGGAAAAAAATATGGATTTAGTGTAAAATAAAAAAACAACGTATGTATATATATATAGTAGAAAAAATAGAAAAAGGACACATCGGCATAGAATCAGTGAAACAAACAAAAAAAAGAGACGATCGGCTAAGGTTTTTGGGTTGGAATTATCTTTGGGCGGGAAACTACTTGTTTTATATTGGAAAAGACGAATAATTTTTTCCTTTTTTTTAACTTTCGACTACTTTTACCCTTAATTAGGAGAGAAAAATGAGGCGTAAAACTCAACAGCCTCGAGGCATAAGCCTCAGTCACAAAAGGCTCGAGCCTCATATAATACCGTAGAGGCGTAAGACTCATCCTGCCCACCTAGCGCCTCGCCTCGAGGCGGAGCCTCGAGGCGAGCCTCATTTCGCCTTTTAAAACCATGTTTTTACCAGATTTTGATAATTTGGGGGGGTTTCTCTTTGCGTCGAGGTTTCTTTAATCATTTTTTTTCATCTAGATTACAGGAGTATATTTTTGTGTGTTCGGACTGTGTATTTTTCTTCTCATTTGTTCCATTTTGTAGGTATAAACCCTTGATGTTCTCTCGCTCAAACAGTTTGATTTGGCTTTCTCTGTGTTTTAGAGGTATCAATTTTTTTTTTCTATTCGAGTTTGGGTTCTAATCTACAATCATTTGTTTCTCACAGACATCACTGGCAATATTGCTATTTCATTTATAATTTATTCAAAATGTATGAATTTGACATTTGGTGTGAAAATGGTTTGAGCTTTTAGTCTTGCTAACTTTATTCAGATCATTCACTATTTTTTCGTTAATGGTGTTTTTTTTGGCAAAAATAATATAATTTATTCAATTCATTCACTATTTTTCAGCTTAAACAATTTATGTTATTTTTGTTCATTGAAACTCAATAACTCATTACCCTAGCAGTGGTTTAAGTGTATAAGAGTTATATTGGCCTTTCTCTTGATAAAAGACAATGCATAGACTGTGTTACTAGTCAAGCAATGATTTAATTTTTGTCGTTTTTAGAATTAGAAAGCCTCAAAATTGTTCAATATCCAAAATCCATGCTCTTTGGGAGAGGCCAGCTAATGGAAGATCAAAGCTCAATGTCTCAGCCAACCACACTCTACAAAAGTCTATAGGTTCGGGAGATGTTTTAAGGGATGATCAAGGAAAGTTTATATGGGCTTGTACTCAATTTCTAGCTTATGGTTCCTCTGAAGAAGCTCAGACTTTATCAGCTCAAGAATGAATTAGATTTTGTTTTAAACAAGAATCTTTATAATATTAACTTGGAGTTTGATTCAAAACTAATGGTTGGTATACTTTCTTCTCCATCTTCTTCAATTCCTTGGAGAATTTTATCTAATTCCATTGAGATCCAAGAATTTATCAAGAAGTACAAGATATCCTTCAGATGCTGCAACATAG